>OZ029925.1:5144002-5695402 GCA_964023275.1 Norana najaformis
AAGAATGACCGCAGCGATGCAATAAAACGGAACGCATCCGGTAACGAGAAAAATGTTTGCCTCGGAAATTGCCTTTGAAAACCGCGTGCACGGAACCGGAGCATAATAAATACACGCTATTTTAGACCGCGTTATGTGTAACCCGTTATATGCTGCGAACTCCTTGCCTAAGAACAGCACAAGAACACACCAGGAAATAAAACAAAAAAGGAAAACTGTAACGGAAAATCGGCAGAACATCTACAAGACTAGGTAGGAAAAGAAATAAGTTCTTGATTTTGGTCGAAAAAGGAAAACAACGAACTACCTGACTTTTTGGGAACGCGGTTGCTGTGTGCTGGAAAGACATCGAAGTAATCCTTAAAGCACGATTGCAGTGCTCCGGCCATTCATAGTTTGTTGATAATTGACGCTTAAGAACGTGCAAAATAAAACGCTAATGAAAATAAAAACGCATGAAAATATAAAAGAAAGAGAAATAAAACGCATATAAAATAGAAAACGTACAAAAATAAGATATTAATATTGGATAACAAAAGTAGATGAGAATGAAAAAGTTTGCAATATACAAGAAAAATAATAAAAACGTAAATGTGATTAGGTGGAAAGCAACGGGAAACATTATGGGATTTTGTGACGGTGATCAATCACCTGTTCACGGTGTTGCATTAGCAGCCTATCGAAGCGAATGAAGAAATGTAGGACAGCTGGGAGGACACTTCGTCCTGTAGTTGATAGGGTAGTTGGGAGGGCAGTTGGAAGGGCAGTTGGGAGGGCAGATGGGGTAACAGTTGGAAGGACAGTCTGAAGGACAGTTGGAAGGACAGTTGGGAGGCAGTTGGAAGGACAGTTTGTAGTGCAGTTGGGATGACAGTTGGAAGGACAGTTGGAAGGGCAGTTTGTAGTGCAGTTGGGATGACATTTGGAAGGACAGTTTATAGGGCAGTTGCTCTCCCATCTGTTCTTCTAACTGTCAACCCAAATGCCCTCTCAACTGCCCTATAAACTCTCCTTCCAGTGGAGATGAATGAAGAAAGACGGAGATAGAAGACTAATACAAAGAGAGAAAAAGAGAGAGGGAGGTAGAACAGTTTATAGGGCAGTTAAGAGGGCAGTTGGGTTGGTAATTAATAGGGTAGATGGTAGAGCAGTTGGGAGGACAGTTAGAAGGGCATCTGGGAAGGCATTTGGTCAACAGCCTAAAGAGCCGCGGAAGTTGATCTGACGTAATTATCGGCCATTTGCGACCCCTTAGTCGAAGAATCGCTTTCGTAAACTGAGAGAGCCGATAAAAACATCGTAAATAAAAATATGAGTCAGCCAGAATCAGCTTCGGGGTTTTAAAAGCGCCGCAGTCGCCGCTAAATGAGAGCGCTACATGAATAAGGTGGATCACTTGCTTTTGGCAACTACCTGCTTTTGGCAACCACCTGCTTTTGGCAACCACCTGCTTTTGGCAACCACCTGTTCATGGCGACCACCTGCCGTTAATTATTGAGACCCAGTCAGCACATAAAGCTGACGGCGTGTTTCTTTAGATCATAAGGGGGCTAGGGTCTAATAGGGTTATACACTGCCATCCAAGATCCTGTGTTGTATAACTCTCATCTGTCCAAAGCCAGCAGATAATGCTTCGTCGTCATTTAACAGGTGGTTTTCACAAGGGGAAAGTAAATTACCCCATTTTTAGGAACCCTACCACTATTCTCCCAAAAATCATATAAAATACATAGCGCTTACACTATTTGATATACATATATATGTATATATATGTATATATATATGTATAAAGCTACGAATCAGAATTTACCGAGGCTTAAACTCCGCCACTGCCTTGTTTGGGGTAGTGCCAGTCCCAATCCTGGATAAAGGAGGAGGGCGACGGCAACGGCCTTTGATGCCATAAGCTGTCGTTAAACTGAGGAACTACTACTACTACCGAGGCTGATATAAATAGTCATAGCCGTCGCCATATGGCTAATGCAATCTAATTTAATCTAATCCAAGTATAGCTAATCTGTTCTCATTTAGCTGCTTTTATAGCGCCATTATACGAACAAACAAGACACCAATCAATCGTCGCAACTAGAACGATCGACTTCAGACAGACAGACAGACAGACACACAGACAGACACAGACAGACACAGACAGACACACACACATGCAGACACACGCAGACACACATAGACACACAGACAGACAGACACACAGACAGACAGACACAGACAGACACAGACAGACACACACGCACACGCACACATAGGCAGACACACACAGACACACACAGACACACAGATACACAGACACACAGACATATATATAGAAATAGGTAGATATATAGATAGATAAACAGATAGACATACATAAAAACAGATATATATATATATATATATAAACTGATAGATAGGTAGATATACTGATATATATATATATATATAACATATAAAGACAGAAAGATGTGTGTGCCTAGGCAAAGCATGCAACAGTTCAAGAACTGAAGCAATAACTTCAACGCCGACGCCACTCCTTCATGGCCCCCGGGTCCTTCGTCTGGACGAACCCCCATCGGCCCTCGGCTAATTACATAGGCGACGATCGAACGAAATCAGATGAAGAGGACGACGACAAAGAGGAGGATGAGGGAGAAGAAGATGAGGAGGAAGAAGAAGAGGGAAGAGGATGGGAAGAGGATGGGAAGGGAAAGAGGCAGAGGAGGAATGGGTAGGCGAGGAAAAGGAAGAAGAGGAGGAGGAGGAAAGAAAGAAATGGGGAAAAGAACTGAGTAAGAGGACGCGAAAGATTAGAAAGAGGAAGAGGATAGGAGGAGGAGGGGCAAATTAAAGAGGAGGAGATACAGGAGGATGGGCCAAGGAATAGGGTCAAATCATGCAAATATACACATGAACAACAGAGAGACAGACAGACACACACAGACAGACACACAGACACATAGACAGACAGACACACAGACACACAGACACATAGACAGACAGACACACAGACACATAGACAGACACAAAAACACACACAGACAGACGCACAGACACACACAGACAAACGATGACAGAAAGATACACTGACAAGAACAGAGATACGGTAACAATGCCGAGTAGAAGAAAGCTGGGCAACAAACAGAGGCATGCAAAGGCACAGACAGAGACATGCAAAGACACAGACAGAGACATGCAAAGGCACAGACAGAGACATGCAAAGGCACAGACAGAGACATGCAAAGGCACAGACAGAGACATGCAAAGGCACAGACAGAGACATACAAAGGCACAGACAGAGACATGCAAAGGCACAGACAGAGACATGCAAAGGCACAGACAGAGACATGCAAAGGCACAGACAGAGACATACAAAGACACAGACAGAGACATGCAAAGGCACAGACAGAGACATGCAAAGGCACAGACAGAGACATGCAAAGGCACAGACAGAGACATGCAAAGGCACAGACAGAGACATGCAAAGGCACAGACAGAGACATGCAAAGGCACAGACAGAGACATGCAAAGGCACAGACAGAGACATGCAAAGGCACAGACAGAGACATGCAAAGGCACAGACAGAGACATGCAAAGGCACAGACAGAGACATGCAAAGGCACAGACAGAGACATGCAAAGGCACAGACAGAGACATGCAAGGGCACAGACAGAGACATGCAAAGGCACAGACAGAGACATGCAAAGGCACAGACAGAGACATGCAAAGGCACAGACAGAGACATGCAAAGGCACAGACAGAGACATGCAAAGGCACAGACAGAGACATGCAAAGGCACAGACAGAGACATGCAAAGGCACAGACAGAGACATGCAAAGGCACAGACAGAGACATGCAAAGGCACAGACAGAGACATGCAAAGGCGCAGACAGAGGCATGCAAAGGCACACACAGAGACAGGCAGACGAAGGGTGTGGTTGGCGGAGGGTCTGGTGAAGTGACGATTGTTAATGGAGAGAGCGAGCGAACGAGCGAACGAACGAATGCGTCAATTATTTCAGTTTATTTGACCGACGCCAAGAATTTTGTGTCCAGTTATGGATTCGGCGAAAATCAACAACGACTGAAACATCAGCCTTATTAAAAACAACCGTTTAAACCACCTCGCTTTATCTCTCCTGCATTTCCACTGCCTCTTTCTGCCTTTGTTTGTACCCATGTCTCTCACCTGCCTCTCTGTCTCAGTCTGTCTGTCTGTCTGTGTCTGTGTCTCTGTTTCCTTTTCTCTCTCGCTATCTTTCACTCTGTCTGTCTGTTTCTGTCTCTCTTTGTCTCTCTCTCTCTGTCTCTCTGTCTCTGTCTCCCTCTGCCTATCACCCTCTGTCTCTTTCTCTGTATCTCTTTGTCTCTCTCTCTCTTTCTCTCCCTGCCTGTCTCTCTTTCTTTCTTTTTCTCTGTCTGTCTGTCTGTCTCTCTGTCTGTCTCTCTCTCGCTCTCTTTCTCTCCTTTCTCTGTCTCCATCCCTACCTACCTCCCTCTCCTCTCTTTATAAAGAGATACTTAGATACATACATACATGCATGCATGCATCCATATATACATACATACATACATACATACATACATAGATACATACACACATACATACAAACATACATACATACACACATACATACACACATACATACAAACATATATACATACACACATACAGACATACATACATACATACATACACATACAGACATACATACATGAATACATACATAAAAACATGGGGTTGGACATAATATCCGCGAGACATAATATGAACGTACGTGGATTATAAACAGAGACCTAGAACAGGCGAGTGACAAAATGCCTGCGCTCTATCTGTCACACGGCGGTTAAGCCGATCTGGCTAACGGGCGCCATTTTGTTGCTCAACGTTCTGCATCACCAGAGCCGACGCCCAATCAGACGCTTGGCGCCATTAGTTTGCTTAACGCATGACCTTTCTCCTTAGACCGAACCGTTTGTCAGGGCCATGTATATGTGTATGTATGCATGTATGTATGTATGCATGTATGTATGTATGTATGTATGTATGCATGTATGTATGTATGTATGTATGTATGTATTTATGTATGTGAGTATGTATGTATGTATGTATGTATGCATGTATGTATGTATGTATGTATGCATGTATGTATGTATGTATGTATGTATGTATGTATGAATGCATGTATGTATGTTTGTATGTATATATGTATGCATGTATGTATGCATGCATGTATGTATCTATGCATGTATGTATGTATGTATGTATGCATGTATGTATGTTTGTATGTATATATGTATGTATGTATGTATGTATGCATGCATGTATGTATGTATGTATGTATGTATGTATGTATGCATGTATGTATGCATGTATGTATGTATGTATGTATGTATGTTTGTTTGTATGTATGTATGTATTTATGTATTTATGTTTAAATGTATGTATGCATTTTTGATTGTGTATATGCGTGCGTGTATGCATGCAAGTTTCTTAAGTTACATATGTATGTGTATATGAATGTATGTATGCATATATGTACGTAAGTATAAATGTAGGTATTTGTATGTGTGTATATATATGTATGTTTTGTATGAAGGCCTATATGTGTATGTATACATGAATACATATACGTACGCACCTGCTGTTTGTATGCATGCATATATATATATATGCACGTATGTATGTAAGTAGGTAGGTAGTTATGCATGTACATATGTGAGATATATGTATCTGAACATTTATCCTGCGCCTTTAAGGTAAGTACATTTAGCTCTATGTAAATATAAGTAGTTATATATGCCTAAACATAGGCATACATACAGCCAGAGCCGCAGTTAATATGTTGCCCGGCTTAAGACCGTTCGATCCCTTCAACGAGTCAGTCGCTTGGCTTCTGATATCGGGCAAGCTGTGCACGTCCAGCTCTCAATTGCTGCCAAGCGAATTCATGTGGCGCCCTCTGCACCATATCCTACAACGCCTGGAAGTCGTACATAGTGTTCAGAAACTGGATCAATGCCCCCTACCGTTATATATATAGATATAGTATTTACCTATATATATATAATAAATGTATATATATATACACATATATATGTAAATATGTAACGGTCTGGTACAGATCTAGGTCCTGTACGCTATATACCGAAAATAACTTATATATATACTATTTATTAGGCCCCGCTATAAATACATATATAAATGTGGGAGATATATATGTGTGTATATAGCTTAAATATACATTTCTATAAATATAGTTATCTATATGGGTATTATATAACGGTCTGTTCACTATATAATACTTCTATACAGTATATATTACGTATAACTTGGACAATTACCTCATCCTCATATACATCACGGTGGGGTAAAGGTTTGTTATATGTACATATGTATATATTATGTATATACATGTAAATATATGTATATATAAGGTTACATATATGTTATATTATATATAAGCTATATATATATGTTATATATGACATTATATATGTTACATATAAGGTTATATATATATATATATGTTATACATATTATACATGTCATATATAACAATATATATGTTATATATAAGGTTGCATATATGTATATATTTGTATATATATAAAACGGTGGAACACTGTATATATATAGTACTATATATACTATTATATAAAGCAGCGCATTAAGTCAACGGCAGTGGTTGGTCGGGACCTCGTCGTGTATGCAGGTCTCGTCTAGCGACAACCTGTTCCGTTAATTTGCGAGCAAAGGCGAGGCGGTTTCTCTCTGGTCGCCCGTTCTGTTGCAACGGAGAAGACGTTGGAGGCGGGTAGGCCATTGGGCCGAGTCTAAGCTGGTCGAGTCGAGATTAGCCGGCGGATTAATTGCAATCATCATTCTCCGTAGCAGCCGACGGACATTAGGACCCGTCGGTAAATGGAATACAACATCGCGACCTTCATCTTTGTTTTTACGCTGCGTCGCCTCCTCCTCCTCTTCTTCTTCCTCCTCCTCCTTTTCTTTCTTTTCTTCTTCTTCTCCTCCGACTCCTTTTCCTTCTCGTTTTCCTAACCCTTCGGGTTTTCTCCTCCTCCTCCTCCTTCTCTTTCTTCTCCTTCTCCTTCTCCATCTTTTTTTCTTCTCCTCCGCCTTCTCCATCTTTTTCCTTCTCCTCCTCCTTCTTCTTCTCCTCCTCCTCCTTTTCTTTCTTTCTTTCTTTCTTCTTCTTCTTCTTCTTCTTCTCCTTTTCCTTCTCCTCTTTTTCCTCCTCTTCCGCTTTTTCTCCTCCTCCTTCTTCTTCTCCTCCTCCTTTTCTTTCTTTTTTTTCTTCTCCCTCTCCTTTTCCTTCTCCTCCTTTTCCTCCCACCTCTGTTTCTTCTTCTCCTCCTTCTCCTTCTCTTTCTTCTTCTCCTTCTCCTCCTCCACCTTATTCTTCTTCTCCTCATCCTCGTCATCTTGTTCTTTTTCTTTATCATGATCCTCCTCCTCAACTTCTTCATCGTCGTCATCTCCCTCCTCCTCCTTCTCTCTTTATTCCTCCTCTTTCCTTCTCTTTCTTCTTTTTGTCTACTTAATCTACTTCCTTCTTCTCCTTCTCCTTCCCCTGTACTTCGTCGTCATCTGCTTCCTCCTCCTCGTCCTCTTCTTCTTCTTCTGTTCCTCCTTCTCGTTCCTTCCTGATTTTCATATATGGCTTCCATCTCTTCTGACGGCTATTAATCGTGACTTAGGTCTACACCATGGCTCAAAAATTATCGCGGCTTCGAAACCGAGATAAAAGACGCGATCTGGAAATTGAGTTTGAGCTTGAAATTGACGATGACCTAAATCGGGATTATTTACGAGGTACGTCTGATTTTGCCGGAAAAAAATCATGAAAACTTAAAAACTCAGATTAAATGCTTGGAAAAAGATTGAGATTTTGAAATGGAAGAAGGCGAAAGAAAATTGATTAACTGGCTAAATGGCTGGCTGGCTAACTGGATGGCTTGCAGGCTGGCTGGCTGGCTGACAGACTGATTGGCAGACTTACTAGCTGACAGACTGACTGACTGATTGACTGACAGACTGACTGACTGACTGACTGACTGACTGACCTACTGACTGACTGACTGACTGACCTACTGACTGATTGACTGAACTACTGACTGACTGACCTACTGACTGACTGACCTACTGACTGACTGACCTACTGACTGACTGATTGACCTACTGACTGACTGACCTACTGACTGACTGACCTACTGACTGACTGACTGACTGAAAGAATGAATGAGTGAATGAATGAAATAACTGACTGATTAATGCACGAACCAAGGAAATGATTGAATGATCAAAAGAGTGAATAGTGATGACTTGTTGACCAAGTTATTTACTTCCTTACTTATTCACACACTCGCTCGCTCACCGACAAAAGACCTCAACGACTGAATTGACAGACCTCTCATTGACCGACCGACTGAATGAATGACTGACTGAATGAACGAGGGAATGAATGCTGCCACGTAATTGCCACATTCCTGAAGACAGCAATAAGAAACGCGATAATTAAGCTGGAGCGAAACATCTGTGCGCATGTCCACAAAGCGTCCATGTCGTGCGCGCCATCTTGCATCCTCTGATCATTCGGGGACGTTTTTAAGCGTCGCAATGACCATTAATGTAGCGCCATGCTGTAGTCCTCGTTCATCAATGGACGGCCGACACGTGTAATTGCTTTTCATGCAGTTCCCCGTTCGGTCGCATCGCCAGCCGAATGTGTTCGGGGCGTACTCGGGAAGTCGCAAGACGGAACTCGGGTGGTATTATAACGGGCGCAGTAATCAAGTGACTCGGACACTCTCGCAGAGTAATTTATCAGTCGGGTGTATCCGTGGGGGCCGACATGACGTGCTTCACGCCGGCCTGCTCAAATGAAACCGCAATTCCAACGTGCTGCGTCCATACCCCTCTGAGCATCACACCACCACGACTAACCCTCCAGCAGCAGGACCCAAGCTGACAGAATGTTAACTATAAGCTGTAGCTCGGCATTCGAGGGTGTGATCGCCAGAGCGGAACTGATTACCTGTCGAAGACCATTATTGGCTTTGCATAGTAGAAGACTTTGGCACCGTTGCTACAAGACTTTGGCGTCGCGCTATGAAGGCTGACGTCATTCGTCAGATATGCTCCGCTCGATCGCCCGTCCATTCGTTCATCCATTGCCTACGTCATCGTGTCACTATTTTGCTTCATTCAGTCTGTGATTCGTTCGCTTCAATTGGCCAATTTGTTTTTTTCTTTCTTCTTTTATTCGACCATCGATTGATGCCATGGGCATTGTGCTGCAGATGTCTTTAGAATAGATTAGAGTTCTTTCTTTCATTCATCCTGTTTCAACTTCTTCACTCTCTTCTGCTGTTTTGCGCATTCATTCATCAATTCATAAATTCATTTATTACTTCATTCTTTGTTTCTTACTTACTTATTTTCCATTCATCAATTCATAAATTCATTAATTACTTCATTCATTCTTTGTTTCTTACTTACTTTCATTCACCAATTCATAAATTCATTTATCATTTTTCATTCTTTTTTCCTTCTTACTTATTTTCTTTCTTGACATCTGTTCTTTCTTTCTTTCATTTTTCTTCCTCCTCTTTTTCTTTCCAGCTGCAGATGATGAGCCTTGACGGATTTTTGCATTTATCACCCGATGCCAATTCATATCTCAAGCACTCCGCAGACATTTACGACAGCATTTAATACATCAAAAACACTTGGACATGATATTTGAGGCCTCCATATACCATGCAATGCATTAATATATCTATATATGCATGTAGTTTTATATATAATCATAAATACGTGTGTCTATATATCTGTGTGTATGGAGCATATAGACCTATTTTATATACACATTTCTCCTTTGCATTTGTCAATATTAAATATGCTAAGCAAATGCATACAACTGAACACACACACACGTTCATACACTAGTAGAAATACATGCATATACACAAATTCGACAAATGCGTATGTATAATATATGTGTATATCCCATGTATATGTTTGATATTTCATAATCGTAATCGTAACTGTACATTTACATAGCAAGAAAAAATCTCCTGTTCAAGAAAAACCACTCATGAGAGGTACTCTCCTCTTGATCACAAAAGACAGTGATCAAATAGAATGGCCTTTAAAAGCCCGTTTACCATGAACAGCTCTAGTCACTGGTATCAATAGAGTAATGCAATCAGATGACCTGGTTGAATAACGATAAGTCTGGGCAATGAGGACTGAGCTTAATCAAACCTATACTTTCAATAAAGCGTATGCCACTACATGGATGGCTTGGCACTGAGTCTATAGCGACTGATGTTGCCTTGCCTGATCTGGCATTTGGCTTTCTGATGAGATCGATTAGTCATCGATCTATCCCCTCGATGACAGTAATTTAGAAAGCACAGAATCTGCCGTTTAACCCACTCCATGTATAACTGATCTCCGACTGTCTTCTTCCGCCGCTGCCGACCGACCGACTCAGCTGCCTTTTATGCAGCCGACTGCGGCCGGGAATTCGGCGTCGAAACCCGCAAACTCGTAATCATGCATTTTCATCCATCGGAGATTTATTTATACATCGGAGATTTCTATACATCGGAGATTTTTAAGTAATCTGTGCTTACTCTGGGTACAGCTCGACTCTGCTCAGAGTCAAACCATACGGTCGCTATAGAAAAACACATACATTTACATTTACTCTAACCAGCTAATATCAACGGCTGCAGGCGGCGTTATCCTGAGGGTCACAGAGGCATTTACATACCTCGGTATGTTCCCAGACTATACCCAGAGTAAGTACAGATTACTTAAGCGACTTCTTGGGCTACTATTTTTCCACTTACTAAATTTTTGTTTCCTATTAAACTTTGCTGTTAAGGCAAGACGATACATTAAAATTCGCCACACTATATATGTTGCACGTATGAATCAAGATGAACAGTAGAGCGCATTTTGTGAAGGCTATGGTACAAAAGCTTTGCACACGGGGCTGTCTAAATGATCTCAGCAAGCGCGTTTGAACACAGATTTAAAAGTTCACGTTATGCAAAAGTAGGCGGAAGTAGTAGGAACCATTTAACACAGTTTTAATAGTTTGCGTTGTGCAAAAGTGGGCGGAGTCGGAACCGTTTTCGCCCTGGAACCGATCCGACACGACACCGCTCGGCGCGCCGTACAAAAAACGAGCTGAATGATTCGAAATGGCGCGCCATAGATTTTGGCAACGGTCGACTTATACGCGAGGACCAACGACTAGGATTCGACATGGCGGATTTTGCGAATAATCCATTTGGTGGCGCTCAAATCTTCGCCCCGTCGGCCATTTGTCGAACACCGGTCGGCCGACGAAAGCAATAAACGAAATTTCGCCCATCTCTCCCGGCGTGAATTTCTTTTATGCTTCGTCTACATGTGTTAGTCTTCGTTTTTATGTATACATAATACATGCTTATATGCATGTATATACGCGCGTTTCTAGATATAGACGTATCGACTGTGAAGGTAATTTCCAAAATACGATATTTTATCTTGTACCTTGCATATTTAGTATATTTATATGATTATACTTATGTGTTCATACATGCGCGTATCTGGAATGCTGGTCAATATATATATATATATATATTGACGAGCATTCCATTATATATATAATGCTGGTCACTATATATATATATATATATGATCATATAAATATACTACATATGCAAGGTACAAGATACAACATAGTATCTTGGAAGTTACCTTCACAGTCTATACATCTATATCTAGATACGCGCGTATATACATGCATATAAGCATGCATTATAATGAGCTGGTATATATGTATACATAAGTGACACACCACCAGACATGTGGCGTTATATCCCCATATCATACATTGAGCATAGATGCACATGATTATATTCGCACACATAGACCTTAGATTCTAGACTTGCAAACGAACCTAACCAAATCTGACTCACTCATTTGTTTTTGACGCCTATGGTGAGCTTGGGACGGCATTTTTGGACATCCCCACTGACTTGACGCAGCGCTCGTGAATAAGTTGCTTAGCTTTTTAGTAACGCTTTAGCAATTTCGAGTTTACGATTACGATAAGCCGGTTCCCACGACTGACTTCTTTAGGCAGTGAAGAAATTCTGAGAGTACGATAACGGTTACGATATCTAAATCATTTCAATATTGAAGCCGATCGACCGAAGGCTTTTGCCATTTAATATTTAATAATATTTAATAACATTTATTAATAAAGTGGTGGATAATAAGGCAATTCACCTCACATTACAATTTCGATAAGATTTAGTGCTGGATCACAGCTGTAGAAATCAGCTGGGATCCGTTGCTGGCCCATCGTTCTGCTGCTTGGTCCTTGCAAGTGTCATGGCGGCGTTGGCGCTGGAAGCATGTGCCGTAACATCGCTCATCAAGTGGAACAAATCGATGCTCTTACCAATCAATATACATTGAATCTCGGGCAAGCCGGGTCCGTACACAGGGCCCTTAAATGGCGTAACGTAACGTACATGTAATCCCGAGATTTCTACAGCGCCCAACGAAAGCCGCGTCACGGGGACCACCTTATTCACAGGCGCTCAGTCAAAACAAAATCGATAGGCAAAATGGTTCGGTTCCAGGTCAAGATCTGGTCTGGTCTGGTCTGGACTGTTGTTTTGGTCTGGTCTTCTTTCGTCTAATTTCTTTTCATCTACTCTGATCGAGACCGTTTTGACCTGGTCTTCTCTGGTTTCGTGTGGTTCAGTTAGAAGTGACTTGATTGGAACTGGCCTTGTAATTTATGTAAGACTCCAGCCTAGCGATCAACAACAACTAAATAATGGATTATCTCTTATACAGAAATCAGATATTGGTCAATATCAGCATCTGTCTCCCTTGCTCCATCCATCCATCTCTCGATCCCTCCCTCTATCGATGCTTCCATCTCTTCATCCATCCATCCATCTCTCTCTCCTTCTTTCCATCGTTTTCTTACTCTCTCCATCTCTCTCTTCCTCCCTCTGTCCATCTCTCCCTCATTCTCTTTTCATCCCTCTCTCCCTCTCTCTTCCCGAATCTCTGTCACTCTCTCCCCCTTTCTCCATTCCTCTCCCTTTCTCTGTCACCTCTCCATCTCTCCCTTCCTCATTCCCTCTCTCCCTCTCTCCACCCCTCTTTCCCTCTCTCCATCCCTCTGTCCATCTGTCTTCCTCTCTCCTTCTCTCCGTCTTTTTCTTTCTCTCTCCATACCTCCCTCCCTCTCTCTCTCGCTTGCTCTCTTCCCTCTCTCTCTTTCTCCATCTCTCTTTCCCTCTCTCCATCCCTCTTTCCCTTCCTCTCTCCGTCTCTCCATTCCATCTGTCTTCCTCCCTCCCTCCCTCTGTCCATCGTTCTCTCCCTCTCTCTTCCCTTCTCTCTCTCCATTCCTCTTTCCATCCGCCTCTCCCTCCCTTCCTGCCTACAATCCTCCCTCCCTCCATCCCACTCTGACACAAATAGAATCACAGCGCGGACAATCCCGCGTGCTACAGCAGCAGCATCAGCAGCAGGAGCCGGCGCAGACGGCTGACCTCTGACCCGACCAAATTTACCACCTCGCGACGAGCAGCGAAACTAATACTCGACAGAAATACACTTTTATGGGGAAGAAATTTTCTGCGGAAAAAATTAAGGCGCCGTCCGACTATGGACACAGGTCTAACTGAGAAAATAATAAATACACACACACATATATATATACATTCACAAATATTTATATAAGGTTAAACTACATATAGATATACATTCGCACATGAACATGATATCATGGTATATATATATATATATGCCATACTATTTATATATCCAAATATAAGTATACGTGTAGATAAAAGCATATTTAATTACATATCAAGAGGGTATAAATATATACGGTCATATACGCATATATATCTGTAATTGCAATCATATATCATAATATATCCGCAATATACGTACAAATATATATGTATATACATATATAATATATGTATCAATACAATATACATATAATATGTTCATATATCTATGTATATATGCATATATATCTATAGGATATTGAATATCTATTCTACGTTAGGCATCATTATCGCCAGCCGGGGGGACGTATATAATTTACGGAGCACGTGAATTCGTAATAGACCATTCTTGTGCAGTTCGTTACATAGGCGCTATATAAAGGGATTAACACATGGAAGGATATTTACGAGCTCGGTTGTCACTCAGCGTCATTGACGCGTCGTGAGGACGTGTCATAAAGCGTCAATGGGTGTCAAATGGCGTCACGTTAGACGTCAGCTGCTGGTAACTTGGAGAGGTCGACGCGTGTTAATGATGCAAATTTATTCATGACGTTTCACACTTGTCTTTGGACTGCATTAGTCACGTCGTCGTCATCATCATTAACACCACCGTCATCGTTTCATCGCCGATTCAAAAACAACAACGCTAACGTGGTGACATCATCTTCATCATCAGCATCAGCTAGCCATATCGTGCATGATGATTTGGATGTAGATGATGTCATAGTCGTTGACGCGGAGTCATCATCATTATTAACAGTAGCGACAATAATAATAACAAAAACATCATCATCGTCGTCGTCGTCGTAGCGTCATCATTATAAACATTTTCAACGCCGTTGTACTCATTGTCATCACCACGACCACGACCACTACGACCACGACCACCACCACCATCATCACTATCATCAGGTGCATTATGGTTGCTCTCTATCCTAACTGTTTGTCTGTCTGTTTGTGTGTCCGTCCGTCCGTCTGTCTGTCCGTCTGTCTGTCTGTCTGTCCGTCCGTCCGTCCGTCTGTCCGTCCGTCCGTCCGTCCGTCTGTCTGTCTGTCTGTCTGTCTGTCTGTCTGTCTGTCTGTCTGTCTGTCTGTCTGTCTGTCTGTCTGTCTCAATATTTGTCTGCCTTTCCAGATTCGGAAAGAAACTTCCATTTGCCAACCAGACGCACACTCAAACGAACAATGTCTGCTTACAGCGTTCACTAGTGTGGTTAGTAAACTCATGTGACAAATTGTCTGCTAGCAAATGACAGTAGCCTATACATTCATTGGCTGCCCATTGAGCAAAGAATTCTTTTCAAAACCTGTCTTATAGTTCACAAGGTACTACATTTAAATCAGCCGACCTATCTACATTCTGTGCTCACCCCTCACTAGTAGACATTGCACTCGATCAGTGGATGCTGTGGCTCTTGCTATGCGCTATACCCCAACAGTACTGGGATCTCCGGCCTCCTCCGTAGCTGGTCCAAAGTTTTGGAATTCATTGCCCAGTTCAGTTTGTTGTGCCAATTCTTTGATGTCATTCAGGTCTTAAGACACATCTCTTTGAACTTGCTTACCTACCGTAGCCTAACTTCTGCTTTCTCTGACCTATCGGAATTCGACCCGGCTTCTGCAACGGATTATGATTTAGGGTTGCAATTTTGACTTGAAGCGACCATCGACTGCTGTCTTGGGCATTATGATCACGGCGCTATAGAAGTCTTTAGATTAGATTAGATTAGTTAAGTACATACTGCTTGGGCGACGGCCTCAGTTACTATTAGTCCACTTACTAAACTATTACTTCCATTCATATTTTCCTAGCAAAGCACAAGATACGTTCCGTACAATGGGACAATAACGTAACATGGCATAACATAGCATAGCACAGCATTACATAATAATCTATGGGGGACCTTAAATGGCGTGGCGCCCATTCAAACGGGCAACGGTGGTGAAGGATATCACCTGATCAATTAATTGAAAAATGAGCAGAGTCTAGGCCATACGGTCGCTATAGAAAATCATGTACATTTACATTTCACAAATATTAGGTTGTGCTTAGACACCTTTAAGTCGCCTTTTGCCGACGCTATATCTTCGCTCAATCGCCAGTACCCGTTATCTTTGCACAAGAATATGTCGACGTCAACGGTCCTGGCAGCCACAAGATGTCGCTAAACACTGAATACTAGTAGAAAGGCGTTGGGCCTGTTCAAACGGGCAGTGGTGGTGAAGGATCTCACCCGATTAATTCATTGCAAACTGAGCAGGGAAAATAGGTCATACGGTCGCTATAGAAAAACATGTACATTTACATTTTACTTTGAAATTAACCTCACCGTTCTGTGCCAAAGTTGTCGGAGTCGGAACCGATTTTGCTTATGAACGCATTTAACACCACACCGACCGTTTGACTCATTAGTGTTTTAGACACTGTTTGTTGTCTGATGTTTGCAGTCACTATTTTTACCGGACACAAGTGTTGTCGTTCTCACTAGAGCGACAATCGCTCTAAGCGTTTCAGCAATTAAGTGCTGTCAACAAATCGCTGACGTCGTCGGAATGTCTACACAGTCCATCGCTTAAGCAATCCGCCAGCATACTCGATCCCCGCCTCTGTGTGTTTTGAAACAGCAGACCACACACGGGATAACACTGTGCTTTATTCTGAATTATATAGCGCCCCATCAAGAACAGACGTCTCGTTTCAAGATAAGGTCGTGAGATGTGATAAGAGAAGAAACTTGATAGAACTACATCAGATAAGATGTATGTGTATACATGTATGTATGTATGCATGTATGTATGTATGTATGTATGTGTCTGTGTGTATGTGCATATATATGTATGTGTGTATGTATGCATGTGTATGTATGCATGAGTGTAAGACGCATGTGTATGTATGTATATATGTATTTATGTATGTATGCATGTATGCATGCATGAATGGATGAATGTATGTATTTGGCTGTATGTGCGTATGTATGTATGTATGCATGTATGCATGTGTATGTATGTATGTATGTATGTGTGTGTATGTATGTATGTATGTATGTGTGTGTATGTATGTATGTATGTATGTATGTATGTATGTATGTATGTATGTATGTATGTATGTATGAAGTTACTTAAATACTGACTTTTAGAGCCTCTAAAGGCTGCTCTAAACAGGCGCTATAAGATCAGTTGAGATACCAGAGATAACAAAAGCGCTCATAACAAAGGTCGAAAACCTCATTTCCTGTATATGACTGTTCGTAAATTTCTCGCTTCTGTTATTACATGCATCGCGAACGTTCACAACTCGGACACCCGGAGGCGCCACAGTCGCTTAAACGCAAGACCATCAACGACCAGATGGCGCTGAAATAAAGTGAAGACTCCGACAAAGAGATAACTTACTGTACCCTATCTGCACCGTTCATGCATACATACACAAAAACATACATTCTTACATACACACATGCACATGCATGAACGCATAAATACATACACACATACATACATGCATACATATATATATAAACATGCACACATACGTATATACATACATGCATACACACAAACACACATACATACATACATACATGCACACATATGCATGACTGCATGCAAACATACATACATACATAAATACATACAAAAACATGCATGCATAAATACATATATACACACATACATACATGCAAACATACATACAAAAACATGCACAGATACATACATACATACATGCTTACTTACATACACACATACATACACACATACATACAATTATGCTTATATACATACATACAGACATATATATACATCCAAACGCACATGCATACATGCATATTGCATACATACACACATAGAAATTACTATTAATTAAAGGACGAAGCCATAACGGTCGGGGACTCTGCCTGAGGCCTCGAGAGGTCAACGTGTAAGCATCAGGCGGTTCAGCAACTACAACCCCATCGAAGGGCCATTATTTCTGCTGCCTTGGAGATGAAGGGGTCAAAGGTCAGTACGAAGCCGCGCAGAGTAATATTTTGTTTCGCGCGATGCCTTTCACGGCGGCGTTTTCAGGAGGAATCTGATTAACGATATGACATCGAACAACTTAAGAAGTTATTGGTCCATCAGCGCTTTACACCGAGTACACCATATCACATATATCACCTGGGTTTTAATTCATATAGCGCCACAATTTGATGATAGGCTTACACAATGGCGCTAAATAAATGCGCGTTAGGGACACTTAAACTCAAAGTTTATCTGAAGGCGCTATTATATTATTTCTATACTTTTACATTAGTTTTTTAACTGTATTACATTATCACATCAATTGATATAATTATTATTATTGCATCGTTACGTCAGTACATTACTACACCCCTCCACCTCTCTGAAATAAACTCCCACCACCAGAATTACGACGTTTATCTGATACATTATATAAACTCACCATTGTTTCACCCCTTGCATTCCCTGCGAAGGTCTTCAGCTTAAAACTGAAAACACTCCTCTTTCACAGATCCTATCCTGATTCCTCTTCTTCCCCTTAGCTATCATGTACATCCAATTCCAAACACCACCCACCGCAGCCGGTGACTATCTACCTGTCTGACTCTTGGATCTTGACCTGTTGATTTTGTTTTGACTGAGCACCTGTGAATAAGCTGGTTCCAGCGACTTAGCTTCGTTGGGCGCTGTAGAAATCTCGAGTTTACGATTACTCGAGTTTTAAGATTACATTTCGCTAATACTCTTATTACATTATTGCAATAATACTAACGTCTGTCAATTCTTGGTCATTCGGCAGAGATATATTCATGTATGTATGAATGCATGTGTGTATGCATGTTTGTATGTATGTACACATGTATCTGAACATTAATACAGCGCTTTAAAAGACTTTTCAAAAGCTGATATACATCTACCCCAAACGTTTTATTCCTACCCACAGATCGTTACGCCACTCCACCCCTTTCAACCACAAATCGGACCCTGTGCAAGTTGTATCTTTCGGGTTACCAGGTTTGGAAAATCGCACCAGATATGGACATGTAAGGAAACACGACATATTCTATTCCAGGCCTACGTGTCCTGCCCGGAACCATGAAATATTCAGTCTCCCAAAGCACGTCTAAACATTCCGTGCCCAGAATGAAACGTTCGCCGCTGCTTGTAATTAAGAGTCACATCGGCTGCGACAAAATTAATGAGCGAACATCACAGACTGATGGCAATTAACCAACGTCAAAGTTGGATCATTGGAGACGTCATTTCTAAACGCAACCAAATGCTGTGGAACTGCGACAGTAACCACACGGAAGCATCCGAGTCTAAACCCTGGAGCAACACAGGCACTTTTCTGATCTGTTCCAGTCCAACCAGTCTAGTCTAGCCCTGTCTGATATGATCTCACCTAATGACTTCTATAGCGCCGTTATCATAATGAACAAACAAGTGAAAGTAAGTTAAAGTGAAACTGAGGCCAAACATCGTAATCCAGCTTGCGAAGCCTGGTCGAAATCAGATATCTTAGAGAAACCAGGAGATTAAACAAGTGGAAAAAGTATTATCTCTCATACACCAAATGTCTAGTAATAAAATACAGTCACTATGACCAACATCCAGACATTACTGTGGCATTTTTTAAATAGTTAAAAAAATACTTAGACTGGATTGGATTGGATACCTTGCTTTGCTACTAGTGACAATAAGCTTTGACACCAGTGATAGTATGTTTGACACCAGTGACAGTATAGTTTGAAACGAGTGACGATGTCCTTTGATACTAGCAACCATATGTTTTGACCAAAAAAACAGTATGCTTCGAGGGTGGTTGATGTCTGCCAGCATTCTAACCACGTACAATAGTATCTGCTCATAACATACATTACTTTCAAGAGGATACGTTACATGAAGTCACGGGCGGCTTTCTATGTAAACCGTCATTTCTATGTAAACTATTTCTAGGGAAACCGAAAGAGTTGCATAGTGACCAGCGATGACAAAACTTACCCCATTCGTTGCTTGGGGTAGTTTACAATCCATTTCCTTCGTGACGGCTGCAACGGTGACGAGGCTGGCCATTCAGCTGGGCTCTGCAGGAGGAAGACGGAATACTGAATCCGATGCCGGGGTTGCTGAGACTGCGCATGGATGCTCGCGGACGAAGCGACGTCGTTATCGGACGAAGCCGGATGCAGGACCCGAGGATGCGACCATCGGAGCTGATGCTACGGAGGCTGGCCGATGGAAATTAGGAGCGGATTAAGTGCAGATGGAAAGAAAGTGCGCTAGAGAGACGGACGAACGGAGATCAAGAGAGAGAAGGAAGGAGGGTGGGAGAAGGCGAGGAAGGGAGGGAGGGAGGGACGGACGGACGAACGGAGATCAAGAGAGAGAAAGAAGGAGGGTGGGAGGAGGCGAGGAAGGGAGGGAGGGACGGACGGACGGACGGAGATCAAGAGAGAGAAAGAAGGAGGGTGGGAGAAGGCGAGGAAGGGAGGGAGGGACGGACGGACGGACGGAGATCAAGAGAGAGAAAGAAGGAGGGTGGGAGGAGGCGAGGAAGGGAGGGAGGGACGGACGGACGGACGGAGATCAAGAGAGAGAAGGAAGGAGGGTGGGAGGAGGCGAGGAAGGGAGGGAGGGACGGACGGACGGACGGAGATCAAGAGAGAGAAAGAAGGAGGGTGGGAGAAGGCGAGGAAGGGAGGGAGGGACGGACGGACGGACGGAGATCAAGAGAGAGAAGGAAGGAGGGTGGGAGGAGGCGAGGAAGGGAGGGAGGGACGGACGGACGGACGGAGATCAAGAGAGAGAAGGAAGGAGGGTGGGAGAAGGCGAGGAAGGGAGGGAGGGACGGACGGACGGACGGAGATCAAGAGAGAGAAAGAAGGAGGGTGGGAGAAGGCGAGGAAGGGAGGGAGGGACGGACGGACGGACGGAGATCAAGAGAGAGAAAGAAGGAGGGTGGGAGGAGGCGAGGAAGGGAGGGAGGGACGGACGGACGAACGGAGATCAAGAGAGAGAAAGAAGGAGGGTGGGAGGAGGCGAGGAAGGGAGGGAGGGACGGACGGACGGACGGAGATCAAGAGAGAGAAGGAAGGAGGGTGGGAGGAGGCGAGGAAGGGAGGGAGGGACGGACGGACGGACGAACGGAGATCAAGAGAGAGAAAGAAGGAGGGTGGGAGGAGGCGAGGAAGGGAGGGAGGGACGGACGGACGGACGGAGATCAAGAGAGAGAAGGAAGGAGGGTGGGAGGAGGCGAGGAAGGGAGGGAGGGACGGACGGACGGACGAACGGAGATCAAGAGAGAGAAAGAAGGAGGGTGGGAGAAGGCGAGGAAGGGAGGGAGGGACGGACGGACGGACGGAGATCAAGAGAGAGAAGGAAGGAGGGTGGGAGGAGGCGAGGAAGGGAGGGAGGGACGGACGGACGAACGGAGATCAAGAGAGAGAAAGAAGGAGGGTGGGAGAAGGCGAGGAAGGGAGGGAGGGACGGACGGACGGACGGAGATCAAGAGAGAGAAGGAAGGAGGGTGGGAGGAGGCGAGGAAGGGAGGGAGGGACGGACGGACGGACGGAGATCAAGAGAGAGAAAGAAGGAGGGTGGGAGAAGGCGAGGAAGGGAGGGAGGGACGGACGGACGGACGGAGATCAAGAGAGAGAAGGAAGGAGGGTGGGAGAAGGCGAGGAAGGGAGGGAGGGACGGACGGACGGACGGAGATCAAGAGAGAGAAGGAAGGAGGGCGGGAGAAGGCGAGGAAGGGAGGGAGGGAGGGACGGACGGACGGACGGAGATCAAGAGAGAGAAGGAAGGAGGGCGGGAGAAGGCGAGGAAAAGAGGGAGGGACGGACGGACGAACGGAGATCAAGAGAGAGAAAGAAGGAGGGTGGGAGGAGGCGAGGAAGGGAGGGAGGGAGGGACGGACGGACGGACGGAGATCAAGAGAGAGAAGGAAGGAGGGCGGGAGAAGGCGAGGAAGGGAGGGAGGGACGGACGGACGGACGAACGGAGATCAAGAGAGAGAAGGAAGGAGGGTGGGAGGAGGCGAGGAAGGGAGGGAGGGACGGACGGACGGACGAACGGAGATCAAGAGAGAGAAAGAAGGAGGGTGGGAGAAGGCGAGGAAGGGAGGGAGGGACGGACGGACGGACGAACGGAGATCAAGAGAGAGAAAGAAGGAGGGTGGGAGAAGGCGAGGAAGGGAGGGAGGGACGGACGGACGGACGAACGGAGATCAAGAGAGAGAAAGAAGGAGGGTGGGAGAAGGCGAGGAAGGGAGGGAGGGAGGGACGGACGGACGGACGGAGATCAAGAGAGAGAAAGAAGGAGGGTGGGAGAAGGCGAGGAAGGGAGGGAGGGACGGACGGACGGACGAACGGAGATCAAGAGAGAGAAGGAAGGAGGGTGGGAGGAGGCGAGGAAGGGAGGGAGGGACGGACGGACGGACGAACGGAGATCAAGAGAGAGAAAGAAGGAGGGTGGGAGAAGGCGAGGAAGGGAGGGAGGGACGGACGGACGGACGAACGGAGATCAAGAGAGAGAAAGAAGGAGGGTGGGAGAAGGCGAGGAAGGGAGGGAGGGACGGACGGACGGACGAACGGAGATCAAGAGAGAGAAAGAAGGAGGGTGGGAGAAGGCGAGGAAGGGAGGGAGGGACGGACGGACGGACGGACGGAGATCAAGAGAGAGAAAGAAGGAGGGTGGGAGAAGGCGAGGAAGGGAGGGAGGGACGGACGGACGGACGAACGGAGATCAAGAGAGAGAAAGAAGGAGGGTGGGAGAAGGCGAGGAAGGGAGGGAGGGACGGACGGACAGACGGAGATCAAGAGAGAGAAGGAAGGAGGGTGGGAGGAGGCGAGGAAGGGAGGGAGGGAGGGACGGACGGACGAACGGAGATCAAGAGAGAGAAAGAAGGAGGGTGGGAGGAGGCGAGGAAGGGAGGGAGGGACGGACGGACGGACGAACGGAGATCAAGAGAGAGAAAGAAGGAGGGTGGGAGAAGGCGAGGAAGGGAGGGAGGGACGGACGGACGGACGGAGATCAAGAGAGAGAAGGAAGGAGGGTGGGAGGAGGCGAGGAAGGGAGGGAGGGACGGACGGACGGACGAACGGAGATCAAGAGAGAGAAAGAAGGAGGGTGGGAGAAGGCGAGGAAGGGAGGGACGGACGGACGGACGGACGGAGATCAAGAGAGAGAAAGAAGGAGGGCGGGAGAAGGCGAGGAAGGGAGGGAGGGACGGACGGACGGACGGAGATCAAGAGAGAGAAGGAAGGAGGGTGGGAGGAGGCGAGGAAGGGAGGGAGGGACGGACGGACGGACGAACGGAGATCAAGAGAGAGAAAGAAGGAGGGTGGGAGAAGGCGAGGAAGGGAGGGAGGGACGGACGGACGGACGGAGATCAAGAGAGAGAAGGAAGGAGGGTGGGAGGAGGCGAGGAAGGGAGGGAGGGACGGACGGACGGACGAACGGAGATCAAGAGAGAGAAAGAAGGAGGGTGGGAGAAGGCGAGGAAGGGAGGGAGGGACGGACGGACGGACGGAGATCAAGAGAGAGAAAGAAGGAGGGTGGGAGAAGGCGAGGAAGGGAGGGAGGGAGGGACGGACGGACGGACGGAGATCAAGAGAGAGAAAGAAGGAGGGCGGGAGAAGGCGAGGAAGGGAGGGAGGGACGGACGGACGGACGGAGATCAAGAGAGAGAAAGAAGGAGGGTGGGAGAAGGCGAGGAAGGGAGGGAGGGAGGGACGGACGGACGGACGGAGAACAAGAGAGAGAAAGAAGGAGGGCGGGAGAAGGCGAGGAAGGGAGGGAGGGACGGACGGACGGAGATCAAGAGAGAGAAAGAAGGAGGGCGGGAGAAGGCGAGGAAGGGAGGGAGGGAGGGACGGACGGACGAACGGAGATCAAGAGAGAGAAAGAAGGAGGGTGGGAGGAGGCGAGGAAGGGAGGGAGGGACGGACGGACGGACGGAGATCAAGAGAGAGAAAGAAGGAGGGCGGGAGGAGGCGAGGAAGGGAGGGAGGGAGGGACGGACGGACGGAGAACAAGAGAGAGAAAGAAGGAGGGTGGGAGAAGGCGAGGAAGGGAGGGAGGGACGGACGGACGGACGGAGATCAAGAGAGAGAAGGAAGGAGGGTGGGAGGAGGCGAGGAAGGGAGGGAGGGAGGGACGGACGGACGGACGGAGATCAAGAGAGAGAAAGAAGGAGGGCGGGAGAAGGCGAGGAAGGGAGGGAGGGAGGGACGGACGGACGGACGGAGATCAAGAGAGAGAAAGAAGGAGGGTGGGAGAAGGCGAGGAAGGGAGGGAGGGACGGACGGACGGACGGAGATCAAGAGAGAGAAAGAAGGAAGGAGGGTGGGAGAAGGCGAGGAAGGGAGGGAGGGAGGGACGGACGGACGGACGGAGATCAAGAGAGAGAAAGAAGGAGGGCGGGAGGAGGCGAGGAAGGGAGGGAGGGAGGGACGGACGGACGGAGATCAAGAGAGAGAAAGAAGGAGGGTGGGAGGAGGCGAGGAAGGGAGGGAGGGACGGACGGACGGACGGAGATCAAGAGAGAGAAAGAAAGAGGGTGGGAGGAGGCGAGGAAGGGAGGGAGGGAGGGACGGACGGACGGACGGAGATCAAGAGAGAGAAAGAAGGAGGGTGGGAGGAGGCGAGGAAGGGAGGGAGGGACGGACGGACAGACGGACGGAGATCAAGAGAGAGAAAGAAGGAGGGTGGGAGGAGGCGAGGAAGGGAGGGAGGGAGGGACGGACGGACGGACGGAGATCAAGAGAGAGAAAGAAGGAGGGTGGGAGAAGGCGAGGAAGGGAGGGAGGGAGGGACGGACGGACGGACGGAGATCAAGAGAGAGAAAGAAGGAGGGCGGGAGAAGGCGAGGAAGGGAGGGAGGGAGGGACGGACGGACGGACGGAGATCAAGAGAGAGAAGGAAGGAGGGCGGGAGAAGGCGAGTAAGGGAGGGACGGACGGACGGACGGAGATCAAGAGAGAGAAAGAAGGAGGGTGGGAGAAGGCGAGGAAGGGAGGGAGGGAGGGACGGACGGACGGACGGAGATCAAGAGAGAGAAAGAAGGAGGGTGGGAGAAGGCGAGGAAGGGAGGGAGGGAGGGACGGACGGACGGACGGAGATCAAGAGAGAGAAAGAAGGAGGGCGGGAGGAGGCGAGGAAGGGAGGGAGGGACGGACGGACGGACGAACGGAGATCAAGAGAGAGAAAGAAGGAGGGTGGGAGGAGGCGAGGAAGGGAGGGAGGGAGGGACGGACGGACGGACGGAGATCAAGAGAGAGAAAGAAGGAGGGTGGGAGAAGGCGAGTAAGGGAGGGAGGGACGGACGGACGGACGAACGGAGATCAAGAGAGAGAAAGAAGGAGGGTGGGAGGAGGCGAGGAAGGGAGGGAGGGACGGACGGACGGACGGAGATCAAGAGAGAGAAAGAAGGAGGGTGGGAGAAGGCGAGGAAGGGAGGGAGGGAGGGACGGACGGACGGACGGAGATCAAGAGAGAGAAAGAAGGAGGGCGGGAGAAGGCGAGGAAGGGAGGGAGGGAGGGACGGACGGACGGACGGAGATCAAGAGAGAGAAGGAAGGAGGGCGGGAGAAGGCGAGGAAGGGAGGGAGGGACGGACGGACGGACGGAGATCAAGAGAGAGAAAGAAGGAGGGTGGGAGAAGGCGAGGAAGGGAGGGAGGGAGGGACGGACGGACGGACGGAGATCAAGAGAGAGAAAGAAGGAGGGTGGGAGGAGGCGAGGAAGGGAGGGAGGGACGGACGGACGGACGGACGGAGATCAAGAGAGAGAAAGAAGGAGGGTGGGAGGAGGCGAGGAAGGGAGGGAGGGAGGGACGGACGGACGGACGGAGATCAAGAGAGAGAAAGAAGGAGGGTGGGAGGAGGCGAGGAAGGGAGGGAGGGACGGACGGACGGACGGAGATCAAGAGAGAGAAAGAAGGAGGGTGGGAGAAGGCGAGGAAGGGAGGGAGGGACGGACGGACGGACGGAGATCAAGAGAGAGAAAGAAGGAGGGTGGGAGAAGGCGAGGAAGGGAGGGAGGGAGGGACGGACGGACGAACGGAGATCAAGAGAGAGAAAGAAGGAGGGTGGGAGGAGGCGAGGAAGGGAGGGAGGGACGGACGGACGGACGAACGGAGATCAAGAGAGAGAAAGAAGGAGGGTGGGAGAAGGCGAGGAAGGGAGGGAGGGACGGACGGACGGACGGAGATCAAGAGAGAGAAGGAAGGAGGGTGGGAGGAGGCGAGGAAGGGAGGGAGGGACGGACGGACGGACGAACGGAGATCAAGAGAGAGAAAGAAGGAGGGTGGGAGAAGGCGAGGAAGGGAGGGACGGACGGACGGACGGACGGAGATCAAGAGAGAGAAAGAAGGAGGGCGGGAGAAGGCGAGGAAGGGAGGGAGGGACGGACGGACGGACGGAGATCAAGAGAGAGAAGGAAGGAGGGTGGGAGGAGGCGAGGAAGGGAGGGAGGGACGGACGGACGGACGAACGGAGATCAAGAGAGAGAAAGAAGGAGGGTGGGAGAAGGCGAGGAAGGGAGGGAGGGACGGACGGACGGACGGAGATCAAGAGAGAGAAAGAAGGAGGGTGGGAGGAGGCGAGGAAGGGAGGGAGGGACGGACGGACGGACGAACGGAGATCAAGAGAGAGAAAGAAGGAGGGTGGGAGAAGGCGAGGAAGGGAGGGAGGGACGGACGGACGGACGGAGATCAAGAGAGAGAAAGAAGGAGGGTGGGAGAAGGCGAGGAAGGGAGGGAGGGAGGGACGGACGGACGGACGGAGATCAAGAGAGAGAAAGAAGGAGGGCGGGAGAAGGCGAGGAAGGGAGGGAGGGACGGACGGACGGACGGAGATCAAGAGAGAGAAAGAAGGAGGGTGGGAGAAGGCGAGGAAGGGAGGGAGGGAGGGACGGACGGACGGACGGAGAACAAGAGAGAGAAAGAAGGAGGGCGGGAGAAGGCGAGGAAGGGAGGGAGGGACGGACGGACGGAGATCAAGAGAGAGAAAGAAGGAGGGCGGGAGAAGGCGAGGAAGGGAGGGAGGGAGGGACGGACGGACGAACGGAGATCAAGAGAGAGAAAGAAGGAGGGTGGGAGGAGGCGAGGAAGGGAGGGAGGGACGGACGGACGGACGGAGATCAAGAGAGAGAAAGAAGGAGGGCGGGAGGAGGCGAGGAAGGGAGGGAGGGAGGGACGGACGGACGGAGAACAAGAGAGAGAAAGAAGGAGGGTGGGAGAAGGCGAGGAAGGGAGGGAGGGACGGACGGACGGACGGAGATCAAGAGAGAGAAGGAAGGAGGGTGGGAGGAGGCGAGGAAGGGAGGGAGGGAGGGACGGACGGACGGACGGAGATCAAGAGAGAGAAAGAAGGAGGGCGGGAGAAGGCGAGGAAGGGAGGGAGGGAGGGACGGACGGACGGACGGAGATCAAGAGAGAGAAAGAAGGAGGGTGGGAGAAGGCGAGGAAGGGAGGGAGGGACGGACGGACGGACGGAGATCAAGAGAGAGAAAGAAGGAAGGAGGGTGGGAGAAGGCGAGGAAGGGAGGGAGGGAGGGACGGACGGACGGACGGAGATCAAGAGAGAGAAAGAAGGAGGGCGGGAGGAGGCGAGGAAGGGAGGGAGGGACGGACGGACGGACGGAGATCAAGAGAGAGAAAGAAGGAGGGTGGGAGGAGGCGAGGAAGGGAGGGAGGGACGGACGGACGGACGGAGATCAAGAGAGAGAAAGAAGGAGGGTGGGAGGAGGCGAGGAAGGGAGGGAGGGAGGGACGGACGGACGGACGGAGATCAAGAGAGAGAAAGAAGGAGGGTGGGAGGAGGCGAGGAAGGGAGGGAGGGACGGACGGACAGACGGACGGAGATCAAGAGAGAGAAAGAAGGAGGGTGGGAGGAGGCGAGGAAGGGAGGGAGGGAGGGACGGACGGACGGACGGAGATCAAGAGAGAGAAAGAAGGAGGGTGGGAGAAGGCGAGGAAGGGAGGGAGGGAGGGACGGACGGACGGACGGAGATCAAGAGAGAGAAAGAAGGAGGGCGGGAGAAGGCGAGGAAGGGAGGGAGGGAGGGACGGACGGACGGACGGAGATCAAGAGAGAGAAGGAAGGAGGGCGGGAGAAGGCGAGTAAGGGAGGGACGGACGGACGGACGGAGATCAAGAGAGAGAAAGAAGGAGGGTGGGAGAAGGCGAGGAAGGGAGGGAGGGAGGGACGGACGGACGGACGGAGATCAAGAGAGAGAAAGAAGGAGGGTGGGAGAAGGCGAGGAAGGGAGGGAGGGAGGGACGGACGGACGGACGGAGATCAAGAGAGAGAAAGAAGGAGGGCGGGAGGAGGCGAGGAAGGGAGGGAGGGACGGACGGACGGACGAACGGAGATCAAGAGAGAGAAAGAAGGAGGGTGGGAGGAGGCGAGGAAGGGAGGGAGGGAGGGACGGACGGACGGACGGAGATCAAGAGAGAGAAAGAAGGAGGGTGGGAGAAGGCGAGTAAGGGAGGGAGGGACGGACGGACGGACGAACGGAGATCAAGAGAGAGAAAGAAGGAGGGTGGGAGGAGGCGAGGAAGGGAGGGAGGGACGGACGGACGGACGGAGATCAAGAGAGAGAAAGAAGGAGGGTGGGAGAAGGCGAGGAAGGGAGGGAGGGAGGGACGGACGGACGGACGGAGATCAAGAGAGAGAAAGAAGGAGGGCGGGAGAAGGCGAGGAAGGGAGGGAGGGAGGGACGGACGGACGGACGGAGATCAAGAGAGAGAAGGAAGGAGGGCGGGAGAAGGCGAGGAAGGGAGGGAGGGACGGACGGACGGACGGAGATCAAGAGAGAGAAAGAAGGAGGGTGGGAGAAGGCGAGGAAGGGAGGGAGGGAGGGACGGACGGACGGACGGAGATCAAGAGAGAGAAAGAAGGAGGGTGGGAGGAGGCGAGGAAGGGAGGGAGGGACGGACGGACGGACGGACGGAGATCAAGAGAGAGAAAGAAGGAGGGTGGGAGGAGGCGAGGAAGGGAGGGAGGGAGGGACGGACGGACGGACGGAGATCAAGAGAGAGAAAGAAGGAGGGTGGGAGGAGGCGAGGAAGGGAGGGAGGGACGGACGGACGGACGGAGATCAAGAGAGAGAAAGAAGGAGGGTGGGAGAAGGCGAGGAAGGGAGGGAGGGACGGACGGACGGACGGAGATCAAGAGAGAGAAAGAAGGAGGGTGGGAGAAGGCGAGGAAGGGAGGGAGGGAGGGACGGACGGACGGACGGAGATCAAGAGAGAGAAAGAAGGAGGGTGGGAGAAGGCGAGGAAGGGAGGGAGGGAGGGACGGACGGACGGACGGAGATCAAGAGAGAGAAAGAAGGAGGGCGGGAGAAGGCGAGGAAGGGAGGGAGGGACGGACGGACGGACGGAGATCAAGAGAGAGAAAGAAGGAGGGTGGGAGAAGGCGAGGAAGGGAGGGAGGGAGGGACGGACGGACGGACGGAGATCAAGAGAGAGAAAGAAGGAGGGTGGGAGAAGGCGAGGAAGGGAGGGAGGGAGGGACGGACGGACGGACGGAGATCAAGAGAGAGAAAGAAGGAGGGCGGGAGGAGGCGAGGAAGGGAGGGAGGGACGGACGGACGGACGGAGATCAAGAGAGAGAAAGAAGGAGGGCGGGAGGAGGCGAGGAAGGGAGGGAGGGAGGGACGGACGGACGGAGATCAAGAGAGAGAAAGAAGGAGGGTGGGAGGAGGCGAGGAAGGGAGGGAGGGACGGACGGACGGACGGAGATCAAGAGAGAGAAAGAAGGAGGGTGGGAGGAGGCGAGGAAGGGAGGGAGGGAGGGACGGACGGACGGACGGAGATCAAGAGAGAGAAAGAAGGAGGGTGGGAGGAGGCGAGGAAGGGAGGGAGGGACGGACGGACAGACGGACGGAGATCAAGAGAGAGAAAGAAGGAGGGTGGGAGGAGGCGAGGAAGGGAGGGAGGGAGGGACGGACGGACGGACGGAGATCAAGAGAGAGAAAGAAGGAGGGTGGGAGAAGGCGAGGAAGGGAGGGAGGGAGGGACGGACGGACGGACGGAGATCAAGAGAGAGAAAGAAGGAGGGCGGGAGAAGGCGAGGAAGGGAGGGAGGGAGGGACGGACGGACGGACGGAGATCAAGAGAGAGAAGGAAGGAGGGCGGGAGAAGGCGAGTAAGGGAGGGAGGGACGGACGGACGGACGGAGATCAAGAGAGAGAAAGAAGGAGGGTGGGAGAAGGCGAGGAAGGGAGGGAGGGACGGACGGACGGACGGACGGAGATCAAGAGAGAGAAAGAAGGAGGGTGGGAGGAGGCGAGGAAGGGAGGGAGGGACGGACGGACGGACGGAGATCAAGAGAGAGAAGGAAGGAGGGTGGGAGGAGGCGAGGAAGGGAGGGAGGGACGGACGGACGGACGAACGGAGATCAAGAGAGAGAAAGGAGGGTGGGAGAAGGCGAGGAAGGGAGGGAGGGACGGACGGACGGACGGAGATCAAGAGAGAGAAGGAAGGAGGGTGGGAGGAGGCGAGGAAGGGAGGGAGGGACGGACGGACGGACGAACGGAGATCAAGAGAGAGAAAGAAGGAGGGTGGGAGAAGGCGAGGAAGGGAGGGAGGGACGGACGGACGGACGGAGATCAAGAGAGAGAAGGAAGGAGGGTGGGAGGAGGCGAGGAAGGGAGGGAGGGACGGACGGACGGACGAACGGAGATCAAGAGAGAGAAAGAAGGAGGGTGGGAGAAGGCGAGGAAGGGAGGGAGGGACGGACGGACGGACGGAGATCAAGAGAGAGAAGGAAGGAGGGTGGGAGGAGGCGAGGAAGGGAGGGAGGGACGGACGGACGGACGAACGGAGATCAAGAGAGAGAAAGAAGGAGGGTGGGAGAAGGCGAGGAAGGGAGGGAGGGACGGACGGACGGACGGAGATCAAGAGAGAGAAGGAAGGAGGGTGGGAGGAGGCGAGGAAGGGAGGGAGGGACGGACGGACGGACGGAGATCAAGAGAGAGAAAGAAGGAGGGTGGGAGAAGGCGAGGAAGGGAGGGAGGGACGGACGGACGGACGGAGATCAAGAGAGAGAAGGAAGGAGGGCGGGAGAAGGCGAGTAAGGGAGGGAGGGACGGACGGACGGACGGAGATCAAGAGAGAGAAAGAAGGAGGGTGGGAGAAGGCGAGGAAGGGAGGGAGGGACGGACGGACGGACGGACGGAGATCAAGAGAGAGAAAGAAGGAGGGTGGGAGGAGGCGAGGAAGGGAGGGAGGGACGGACGGACGGACGGAGATCAAGAGAGAGAAGGAAGGAGGGTGGGAGGAGGCGAGGAAGGGAGGGAGGGACGGACGGACGGACGAACGGAGATCAAGAGAGAGAAAGGAGGGTGGGAGAAGGCGAGGAAGGGAGGGAGGGACGGACGGACGGACGGAGATCAAGAGAGAGAAGGAAGGAGGGTGGGAGGAGGCGAGGAAGGGAGGGAGGGACGGACGGACGGACGAACGGAGATCAAGAGAGAGAAAGAAGGAGGGTGGGAGAAGGCGAGGAAGGGAGGGAGGGACGGACGGACGGACGGAGATCAAGAGAGAGAAGGAAGGAGGGTGGGAGGAGGCGAGGAAGGGAGGGAGGGACGGACGGACGGACGAACGGAGATCAAGAGAGAGAAAGAAGGAGGGTGGGAGAAGGCGAGGAAGGGAGGGAGGGACGGACGGACGGACGGAGATCAAGAGAGAGAAGGAAGGAGGGTGGGAGGAGGCGAGGAAGGGAGGGAGGGACGGACGGACGGACGAACGGAGATCAAGAGAGAGAAAGAAGGAGGGTGGGAGAAGGCGAGGAAGGGAGGGAGGGACGGACGGACGGACGGAGATCAAGAGAGAGAAGGAAGGAGGGTGGGAGGAGGCGAGGAAGGGAGGGAGGGACGGACGGACGGACGGAGATCAAGAGAGAGAAAGAAGGAGGGTGGGAGAAGGCGAGGAAGGGAGGGAGGGACGGACGGACGGACGGAGATCAAGAGAGAGAAAGAAGGAGGGTGGGAGAAGGCGAGGAAGGGAGGGAGGGACGGACGGACGGACGGACGGAGATCAAGAGAGAGAAAGAAGGAGGGTGGGAGAAGGCGAGGAAGGGAGGGAGGGACGGACGGACGGACGGAGATCAAGAGAGAGAAAGAAGGAGGGTGGGAGAAGGCGAGGAAGGGAGGGAGGGAGGGACGGACGGACGGACGGAGATCAAGAGAGAGAAAGAAGGAGGGTGGGAGAAGGCGAGGAAGGGAGGGAGGGAGGGACGGACGGACGGACGGAGATCAAGAGAGAGAAAGAAGGAGGGCGGGAGGAGGCGAGGAAGGGAGGGAGGGACGGACGGACGGACGGAGATCAAGAGAGAGAAAGAAGGAGGGTGGGAGAAGGCGAGGAAGGGAGGGAGGGACGGACGGACGGACGGAGATCAAGAGAGAGAAGGAAGGAGGGTGGGAGGAGGCGAGGAAGGGAGGGAGGGACGGACGGACGGACGGACGGAGATCAAGAGAGAGAAAGAAGGAGGGCGGGAGAAGGCGAGGAAGGGAGGGAGGGAGGGACGGACGGACGGACGGAGATCAAGAGAGAGAAAGAAGGAGGGTGGGAGAAGGCGAGGAAGGGAGGGAGGGACGGACGGACGGACGGAGATCAAGAGAGAGAAAGAAGGAAGGAGGGTGGGAGAAGGCGAGGAAGGGTGGGAGGGAGGGACGGACGGACGGACGGAGATCAAGAGAGAGAAAGAAGGAGGGCGGGAGGAGGCGAGGAAGGGAGGGAGGGAGGGACGGACGGACGAACGGAGATCAAGAGAGAGAAAGAAGGAGGGTGGGAGGAGGCGAGGAAGGGAGGGAGGGAGGGACGGACGGACGGACGGAGATCAAGAGAGAGAAAGAAGGAGGGTGGGAGAAGGCGAGGAAGGGAGGGAGGGACGGACGGACGGACGAACGGAGATCAAGAGAGAGAAAGAAGGAGGGTGGGAGGAGGCGAGGAAGGGAGGGAGGGACGGACGGACGGACGGAGATCAAGAGAGAGAAAGAAGGAGGGTGGGAGAAGGCGAGGAAGGGAGGGAGGGAGGGACGGACGGACGGACGGAGATCAAGAGAGAGAAAGAAGGAGGGCGGGAGAAGGCGAGGAAGGGAGGGAGGGAGGGACGGACGGACGGACGGAGATCAAGAGAGAGAAGGAAGGAGGGCGGGAGAAGGCGAGGAAGGGAGGGAGGGACGGACGGACGGACGGAGATCAAGAGAGAGAAAGAAGGAGGGTGGGAGAAGGCGAGGAAGGGAAGGAGGGAGGGACGGACGGACGGACGGAGATCAAGAGAGAGAAAGAAGGAGGGTGGGAGGAGGCGAGGAAGGGAGGGAGGGACGGACGGACGGACGGACGGAGATCAAGAGAGAGAAGGAAGGAGGGCGGGAGAAGGCGAGGAAGGGAGGGAGGGACGGACGGACGGACGGAGATCAAGAGAGAGAAAGAAGGAGGGTGGGAGAAGGCGAGGAAGGGAGGGAGGGAGGGACGGACGGACGGACGGAGATCAAGAGAGAGAAAGAAGGAGGGTGGGAGGAGGCGAGGAAGGGAGGGAGGGACGGACGGACGGACGGACGGAGATCAAGAGAGAGAAAGAAGGAGGGTGGGAGGAGGCGAGGAAGGGAGGGAGGGAGGGACGGACGGACGGACGGAGATCAAGAGAGAGAAAGAAGGAGGGTGGGAGGAGGCGAGGAAGGGAGGGAGGGACGGACGGACGGACGGAGATCAAGAGAGAGAAAGAAGGAGGGTGGGAGAAGGCGAGGAAGGGAGGGAGGGACGGACGGACGGACGGAGATCAAGAGAGAGAAAGAAGGAGGGTGGGAGAAGGCGAGGAAGGGAGGGAGGGAGGGACGGACGGACGGACGGAGATCAAGAGAGAGAAAGAAGGAGGGTGGGAGAAGGCGAGGAAGGGAGGGAGGGAGGGACGGACGGACGGACGGAGATCAAGAGAGAGAAAGAAGGAGGGCGGGAGGAGGCGAGGAAGGGAGGGAGGGACGGACGGACGGACGGAGATCAAGAGAGAGAAAGAAGGAGGGTGGGAGAAGGCGAGGAAGGGAGGGAGGGACGGACGGACGGACGGAGATCAAGAGAGAGAAGGAAGGAGGGTGGGAGGAGGCGAGGAAGGGAGGGAGGGACGGACGGACGGACGGACGGAGATCAAGAGAGAGAAAGAAGGAGGGCGGGAGAAGGCGAGGAAGGGAGGGAGGGAGGGACGGACGGACGGACGGAGATCAAGAGAGAGAAAGAAGGAGGGTGGGAGAAGGCGAGGAAGGGAGGGAGGGACGGACGGACGGACGGAGATCAAGAGAGAGAAAGAAGGAAGGAGGGTGGGAGAAGGCGAGGAAGGGAGGGAGGGAGGGACGGACGGACGGACGGAGATCAAGAGAGAGAAAGAAGGAGGGCGGGAGGAGGCGAGGAAGGGAGGGAGGGAGGGACGGACGGACGGAGATCAAGAGAGAGAAAGAAGGAGGGTGGGAGAAGGCGAGGAAGGGAGGGAGGGAGGGACGGACGGACGGACGGAGATCAAGAGAGAGAAAGAAGGAGGGCGGGAGAAGGCGAGGAAGGGAGGGAGGGAGGGACGGACGGACGGACGGAGATCAAGAGAGAGAAGGAAGGAGGGCGGGAGAAGGCGAGTAAGGGAGGGAGGGACGGACGGACGGACGGAGATCAAGAGAGAGAAAGAAGGAGGGTGGGAGAAGGCGAGGAAGGGAGGGAGGGACGGACGGACGGACGGAGATCAAGAGAGAGAAAGAAGGAGGGTGGGAGGAGGCGAGGAAGGGAGGGAGGGACGGACGGACGGACGGAGATCAAGAGAGAGAAAGAAGGAGGGTGGGAGAAGGCGAGGAAGGGAGGGAGGGACGGACGGACGGACGAACGGAGATCAAGAGAGAGAAAGAAGGAGGGTGGGAGGAGGCGAGGAAGGGAGGGAGGGACGGACGGACGGACGGAGATCAAGAGAGAGAAAGAAGGAGGGTGGGAGAAGGCGAGGAAGGGAGGGAGGGAGGGACGGACGGACGGACGGAGATCAAGAGAGAGAAAGAAGGAGGGCGGGAGAAGGCGAGGAAGGGAGGGAGGGAGGGACGGACGGACGGACGGAGATCAAGAGAGAGAAGGAAGGAGGGCGGGAGAAGGCGAGGAAGGGAGGGAGGGACGGACGGACGGACGGAGATCAAGAGAGAGAAAGAAGGAGGGTGGGAGAAGGCGAGGAAGGGAAGGAGGGAGGGACGGACGGACGGACGGAGATCAAGAGAGAGAAAGAAGGAGGGTGGGAGGAGGCGAGGAAGGGAGGGAGGGACGGACGGACGGACGGACGGAGATCAAGAGAGAGAAGGAAGGAGGGCGGGAGAAGGCGAGGAAGGGAGGGAGGGACGGACGGACGGACGGAGATCAAGAGAGAGAAAGAAGGAGGGTGGGAGAAGGCGAGGAAGGGAGGGAGGGAGGGACGGACGGACGGACGGAGATCAAGAGAGAGAAAGAAGGAGGGTGGGAGGAGGCGAGGAAGGGAGGGAGGGACGGACGGACGGACGGACGGAGATCAAGAGAGAGAAAGAAGGAGGGTGGGAGGAGGCGAGGAAGGGAGGGAGGGAGGGACGGACGGACGGACGGAGATCAAGAGAGAGAAAGAAGGAGGGTGGGAGGAGGCGAGGAAGGGAGGGAGGGACGGACGGACGGACGGAGATCAAGAGAGAGAAAGAAGGAGGGTGGGAGAAGGCGAGGAAGGGAGGGAGGGACGGACGGACGGACGGAGATCAAGAGAGAGAAAGAAGGAGGGTGGGAGAAGGCGAGGAAGGGAGGGAGGGAGGGACGGACGGACGGACGGAGATCAAGAGAGAGAAAGAAGGAGGGTGGGAGAAGGCGAGGAAGGGAGGGAGGGAGGGACGGACGGACGGACGGAGATCAAGAGAGAGAAAGAAGGAGGGCGGGAGAAGGCGAGGAAGGGAGGGAGGGAGGGACTGACGGACGGAGATCAAGAGAGAGAAAGAAGGAGGGTGGGAGAAGGCGAGGAAGGGAGGGAGGGAGGGACGGACGGACGGACGGAGATCAAGAGAGAGAAAGAAGGAGGGCGGGGAGGAGGCGAGGAAGGGAGGGAGGGACGGACGGACGGACGGAGATCAAGAGAGAGAAAGAAGGAGGGGTGGGGAGAAGGCGAGGAAGGGAGGGAGGGACGGACGGACGGACGGAGATCAAGAGAGAGAAGGAAGGAGGGTGGGAGGAGGCGAGGAAGGAGGGGAGGGGAGGGACGGACGGACGGACGGAGATCAAGAGAGAGAAAGAAGGAGGGCGGGAGAAGGCGAGGAAGGGAGGGAGGGAGGGACGGACGGACGGACGGAGATCAAGAGAGAGAAAGAAGGAGGGTGGGAGAAGGCGAGGAAGGGGAGGGAGGGACGGACGGACGGACGGAGATCAAGAGAGAGAAAGAAGGAAGGAGGGTGGGAGAAGGCGAGGAAGGGAGGGAGGGAGGGACGGACGGACGGACGGAGATCAAGAGAGAGAAAGAAGGAGGGCGGGAGGAGGCGAGGAAGGGAGGGAGGGAGGGACGGGACGGACGGAGATCAAGAGAGAGAAAGAAGGAGGGTGGGAGGAGGCGAGGAAGGGAGGGAGGGACGGACGGACGGACGGAGATCAAGAGAGAGAAAGAAAGAGGGTGGGAGGAGGCGAGGAAGGGAGGGAGGGAGGGACGGACGGACGGACGGAGATCAAGAGAGAGAAAGAAGGAGGGTGGGAGGAGGCGAGGAAGGGAGGGAGGGACGGACGGACAGACGGACGGAGATCAAGAGAGAGAAAGAAGGAGGGTGGGAGGAGGCGAGGAAGGGAGGGAGGGAGGGACGGACGGACGGACGGAGATCAAGAGAGAGAAAGAAGGAGGGTGGGAGAAGGCGAGGAAGGGAGGGAGGGAGGGACGGACGGACGGACGGAGATCAAGAGAGAGAAAGAAGGAGGGCGGGAGAAGGCGAGGAAGGGAGGGAGGGAGGGACGGACGGACGGACGGAGATCAAGAGAGAGAAGGAAGGAGGGCGGGAGAAGGCGAGTAAGGGAGGGACGGACGGACGGACGGAGATCAAGAGAGAGAAAGAAGGAGGGTGGGAGAAGGCGAGGAAGGGAGGGAGGGAGGGACGGACGGACGGACGGAGATCAAGAGAGAGAAAGAAGGAGGGTGGGAGAAGGCGAGGAAGGGAGGGAGGGAGGGACGGACGGACGGACGGAGATCAAGAGAGAGAAAGAAGGAGGGCGGGAGGAGGCGAGGAAGGGAGGGAGGGACGGACGGACGGACGAACGGAGATCAAGAGAGAGAAAGAAGGAGGGTGGGAGGAGGCGAGGAAGGGAGGGAGGGAGGGACGGACGGACGGACGGAGATCAAGAGAGAGAAAGAAGGAGGGTGGGAGAAGGCGAGTAAGGGAGGGAGGGACGGACGGACGGACGAACGGAGATCAAGAGAGAGAAAGAAGGAGGGTGGGAGGAGGCGAGGAAGGGAGGGAGGGACGGACGGACGGACGGAGATCAAGAGAGAGAAAGAAGGAGGGTGGGAGAAGGCGAGGAAGGGAGGGAGGGAGGGACGGACGGACGGACGGAGATCAAGAGAGAGAAAGAAGGAGGGCGGGAGAAGGCGAGGAAGGGAGGGAGGGAGGGACGGACGGACGGACGGAGATCAAGAGAGAGAAGGAAGGAGGGCGGGAGAAGGCGAGGAAGGGAGGGAGGGACGGACGGGACGGACGGAGATCAAGAGAGAGAAAGAAGGAGGGTGGGAGAAGGCGAGGAAGGGAGGGAGGGAGGGACGGACGGACGGACGGAGATCAAGAGAGAGAAAGAAGGAGGGTGGGAGGAGGCGAGGAAGGGAGGGAGGGACGGACGGACGGACGGACGGAGATCAAGAGAGAGAAAGAAGGAGGGTGGGAGGAGGCGAGGAAGGGAGGGAGGGAGGGACGGACGGACGGACGGAGATCAAGAGAGAGAAAGAAGGAGGGGTGGGGAGGAGGCGAGGAAGGGAGGGAGGGACGGACGGACGGACGGAGATCAAGAGAGAGAAAGAAGGAGGGTGGGAGAAGGCGAGGAAGGGAGGGAGGGACGGACGGACGGACGGAGATCAAGAGAGAGAAAGAAGGAGGGTGGGAGAAGGCGAGGAAGGGAGGGGAGGGAGGGACGGACGGACGAACGGAGATCAAGAGAGAGAAAGAAGGAGGGTGGGAGGGAGGCGAGGAAGGGAGGGAGGGACGGACGGACGGACGAACGGAGATCAAGAGAGAGAAAGAAGGAGGGTGGGAGAAGGCGAGGAAGGGAGGGAGGGACGGACGGACGGACGGAGATCAAGAGAGAGAAGGAAGGAGGGTGGGAGGAGGCGAGGAAGGGAGGGAGGGACGGACGGACGGACGAACGGAGATCAAGAGAGAGAAAGAAGGAGGGTGGGAGAAGGCGAGGAAGGGAGGGACGGACGGACGGACGGACGGAGATCAAGAGAGAGAAAGAAGGAGGGCGGGAGAAGGCGAGGAAGGGAGGGAGGGACGGACGGACGGACGGAGATCAAGAGAGAGAAGGAAGGAGGGTGGGAGGAGGCGAGGAAGGGAGGGAGGGACGGACGGACGGACGAACGGAGATCAAGAGAGAGAAAGAAGGAGGGTGGGAGAAGGCGAGGAAGGGAGGGAGGGGACGGACGGACGGACGGAGATCAAGAGAGAGAAAGAAGGAGGGTGGGAGGAGGCGAGGAAGGAGGGAGGGACGGACGGACGGACGAACGGAGATCAAGAGAGAGAAAGAAGGAGGGTGGGAGAAGGCGAGGAAGGGAGGGAGGGACGGACGGACGGACGGAGATCAAGAGAGAGAAAGAAGGAGGGTGGGAGAAGGCGAGGAAGGGAGGGAGGGAGGGACGGACGGACGGACGGAGATCAAGAGAGAGAAAGAAGGAGGGCGGGAGAAGGCGAGGAAGGGAGGGAGGGACGGACGGACGGACGGAGATCAAGAGAGAGAAAGAAGGAGGGTGGGAGAAGGCGAGGAAGGGAGGGAGGGAGGGACGGACGGACGGACGGAGAACAAGAGAGAGAAAGAAGGAGGGCGGGAGAAGGCGAGGAAGGGAGGGAGGGACGGACGGACGGAGATCAAGAGAGAGAAAGAAGGAGGGCGGGAGAAGGCGAGGAAGGGAGGGAGGGAGGGACGGACGGACGAACGGAGATCAAGAGAGAGAAAGAAGGAGGGTGGGAGGAGGCGAGGAAGGGAGGGAGGGACGGGACGGACGGACGGAGATCAAGAGAGAGAAAGAAGGAGGGCGGGAGGAGGCGAGGAAGGGAGGGAGGGAGGGACGGACGGACGGAGAACAAGAGAGAGAAAGAAGGAGGGTGGGAGAAGGCGAGGAAGGGAGGGAGGGACGGACGGACGGACGGAGATCAAGAGAGAGAAGGAAGGAGGGTGGGAGGAGGCGAGGAAGGGAGGGAGGGAGGGACGGACGGACGGACGGAGATCAAGAGAGAGAAAGAAGGAGGGCGGGAGAAGGCGAGGAAGGGAGGGAGGGGAGGGACGGACGGACGGACGGAGATCAAGAGAGAGAAAGAAGGAGGGTGGGAGAAGGCGAGGAAGGGAGGGGAGGGGACGGACGGACGGACGGAGATCAAGAGAGAGAAAGAAGGAAGGAGGGGTGGGAGAAGGCGAGGAAGGGAGGGAGGGAGGGACGGACGGACGGACGGAGATCAAGAGAGAGAAAGAAGGAGGGCGGGAGGAGGCGAGGAAGGGAGGGAGGGACGGACGGACGGACGGAGATCAAGAGAGAGAAAGAAGGAGGGGTGGGAGGAGGCGAGGAAGGGAGGGGAGGGACGGACGGGACGGACGGAGATCAAGAGAGAGAAAGAAGGAGGGTGGGAGGAGGCGAGGAAGGGAGGGAGGGAGGGACGGACGGACGGACGGAGATCAAGAGAGAGAAAGAAGGAGGGTGGGAGGAGGCGAGGAAGGGAGGGAGGGACGGACGGACAGACGGACGGAGATCAAGAGAGAGAAAGAAGGAGGGTGGGAGGAGGCGAGGAAGGGAGGGAGGGAGGGACGGACGGACGGACGGAGATCAAGAGAGAGAAAGAAGGAGGGTGGGAGAAGGCGAGGAAGGGAGGGAGGGAGGGGACGGGACGGACGGACGGAGATCAAGAGAGAGAAAGAAGGAGGGCGGGAGAAGGCGAGGAAGGGAGGGAGGGAGGGACGGACGGACGGACGGAGATCAAGAGAGAGAAGGAAGGAGGGCGGGAGAAGGCGAGTAAGGGGAGGGACGGACGGACGGACGGAGATCAAGAGAGAGAAAGAAGGAGGGTGGGAGAAGGCGAGGAAGGGAGGGAGGGAGGGACGGACGGACGGACGGAGATCAAGAGAGAGAAAGAAGGAGGGTGGGAGAAGGCGAGGAAGGGAGGGAGGGAGGGACGGACGGACGGACGGAGATCAAGAGAGAGAAAGAAGGAGGGCGGGAGGAGGCGAGGAAGGGAGGGAGGGACGGACGGACGGACGAACGGAGATCAAGAGAGAGAAAGAAGGAGGGTGGGAGGAGGCGAGGAAGGGAGGGGAGGGAGGGACGGACGGACGGACGGAGATCAAGAGAGAGAAAGAAGGAGGGTGGGAGAAGGCGAGTAAGGGAGGGAGGGACGGACGGACGGACGAACGGAGATCAAGAGAGAGAAAGAAGGAGGGTGGGAGGAGGCGAGGAAGGGAGGGAGGGACGGACGGACGGACGGAGATCAAGAGAGAGAAAGAAGGAGGGTGGGAGAAGGCGAGGAAGGGAGGGAGGGAGGGACGGACGGACGGACGGAGATCAAGAGAGAGAAAGAAGGAGGGCGGGAGAAGGCGAGGAAGGGAGGGAGGGAGGGACGGACGGACGGACGGAGATCAAGAGAGAGAAGGAAGGAGGGCGGGAGAAGGCGAGGAAGGGAGGGAGGGACGGACGGACGGACGGAGATCAAGAGAGAGAAAGAAGGAGGGTGGGAGAAGGCGAGGAAGGGAGGGAGGGAGGGACGGACGGACGGACGGAGATCAAGAGAGAGAAAGAAGGAGGGTGGGGAGGAGGCGAGGAAGGGAGGGAGGGACGGACGGACGGACGGACGGAGATCAAGAGAGAGAAAGAAGGAGGGTGGGAGGAGGCGAGGAAGGGAGGGAGGGAGGGACGGACGGACGGACGGAGATCAAGAGAGAGAAAGAAGGAGGGTGGGAGGAGGCGAGGAAGGGAGGGAGGGACGGACGGACGGACGGAGATCAAGAGAGAGAAAGAAGGAGGGTGGGAGAAGGCGAGGAAGGGAGGGAGGGACGGACGGACGGACGGAGATCAAGAGAGAGAAAGAAGGAGGGTGGGAGAAGGCGAGGAAGGGAGGGAGGGAGGGACGGACGGACGGACGGAGATCAAGAGAGAGAAAGAAGGAGGGTGGGAGAAGGCGAGGAAGGGAGGGAGGGAGGGACGGACGGACGGACGGAGATCAAGAGAGAGAAAGAAGGAGGGCGGGAGAAGGCGAGGAAGGGAGGGAGGGAGGGACTGACGGACGGAGATCAAGAGAGAGAAAGAAGGAGGGTGGGAGAAGGCGAGGAAGGGAGGGAGGGAGGGACGGACGGACGGACGGAGATCAAGAGAGAGAAAGAAGGAGGGCGGGAGGAGGCGAGGAAGGGAGGGAGGGACGGACGGACGGACGGAGATCAAGAGAGAGAAAGAAGGAGGGTGGGAGAAGGCGAGGAAGGGAGGGAGGGACGGACGGACGGACGGAGATCAAGAGAGAGAAGGAAGGAGGGTGGGAGGAGGCGAGGAAGGGAGGGAGGGACGGACGGACGGACGGACGGAGATCAAGAGAGAGAAAGAAGGAGGGCGGGAGAAGGCGAGGAAGGGAGGGAGGGAGGGACGGACGGACGGACGGAGATCAAGAGAGAGAAAGAAGGAGGGTGGGAGAAGGCGAGGAAGGGAGGGAGGGACGGACGGACGGACGGAGATCAAGAGAGAGAAAGAAGGAAGGAGGGTGGGAGAAGGCGAGGAAGGGAGGGAGGGAGGGACGGACGGACGGACGGAGATCAAGAGAGAGAAAGAAGGAGGGCGGGAGGAGGCGAGGAAGGGAGGGAGGGAGGGACGGACGGACGGAGATCAAGAGAGAGAAAGAAGGAGGGTGGGAGAAGGCGAGGAAGGGAGGGAGGGAGGGACGGACGGACGGACGGAGATCAAGAGAGAGAAAGAAGGAGGGCGGGAGAAGGCGAGGAAGGGAGGGAGGGAGGGACGGACGGACGGACGGAGATCAAGAGAGAGAAGGAAGGAGGGCGGGAGAAGGCGAGTAAGGGAGGGAGGGACGGACGGACGGACGGAGATCAAGAGAGAGAAAGAAGGAGGGTGGGAGAAGGCGAGGAAGGGAGGGAGGGACGGACGGACGGACGGAGATCAAGAGAGAGAAAGAAGGAGGGTGGGAGGAGGCGAGGAAGGGAGGGAGGGACGGACGGACGGACGGAGATCAAGAGAGAGAAGGAAGGAGGGTGGGAGGAGGCGAGGAAGGGAGGGAGGGACGGACGGACGGACGAACGGAGATCAAGAGAGAGAAAGAAGGAGGGTGGGAGAAGGCGAGGAAGGGAGGGAGGGACGGACGGACGGACGGAGATCAAGAGAGAGAAGGAAGGAGGGTGGGAGGAGGCGAGGAAGGGAGGGAGGGACGGACGGACGGACGAACGGAGATCAAGAGAGAGAAAGAAGGAGGGTGGGAGAAGGCGAGGAAGGGAGGGAGGGACGGACGGACGGACGGAGATCAAGAGAGAGAAGGAAGGAGGGTGGGAGGAGGCGAGGAAGGGAGGGAGGGACGGACGGACGGACGAACGGAGATCAAGAGAGAGAAAGAAGGAGGGTGGGAGAAGGCGAGGAAGGGAGGGAGGGACGGACGGACGGACGGAGATCAAGAGAGAGAAGGAAGGAGGGTGGGAGGAGGCGAGGAAGGGAGGGAGGGACGGACGGACGGACGAACGGAGATCAAGAGAGAGAAAGAAGGAGGGTGGGAGAAGGCGAGGAAGGGAGGGAGGGACGGACGGACGGACGGAGATCAAGAGAGAGAAGGAAGGAGGGTGGGAGGAGGCGAGGAAGGGAGGGAGGGACGGACGGACGGACGGAGATCAAGAGAGAGAAAGAAGGAGGGTGGGAGAAGGCGAGGAAGGGAGGGAGGGACGGACGGACGGACGGAGATCAAGAGAGAGAAAGAAGGAGGGTGGGAGAAGGCGAGGAAGGGAGGGAGGGACGGACGGACGGACGGACGGAGATCAAGAGAGAGAAAGAAGGAGGGCGGGAGAAGGCGAGGAAGGGAGGGAGGGACGGACGGACGGACGGAGATCACGAGAGAGAAAGAAGGAGGGTGGGAGAAGGCGAGGAAGGGAGGGAGGGAGGGACGGACGGACGGACGGAGATCAAGAGAGAGAAAGAAGGAGGGTGGGAGAAGGCGAGGAAGGGAGGGAGGGAGGGACGGACGGACGGAGATCAAGAGAGAGAAAGAAGGAGGGCGGGAGGAGGCGAGGAAGGGAGGGAGGGACGGACGGACGGACGGAGATCAAGAGAGAGAAAGAAGGAGGGTGGGAGAAGGCGAGGAAGGGAGGGAGGGACGGACGGACGGACGGAGATCAAGAGAGAGAAGGAAGGAGGGTGGGAGGAGGCGAGGAAGGGAGGGAGGGACGGACGGACGGACGGACGGAGATCAAGAGAGAGAAAGAAGGAGGGCGGGAGAAGGCGAGGAAGGGAGGGAGGGAGGGACGGACGGACGGACGGAGATCAAGAGAGAGAAAGAAGGAGGGTGGGAGAAGGCGAGGAAGGGAGGGAGGGACGGACGGACGGACGGAGATCAAGAGAGAGAAAGAAGGAAGGAGGGTGGGAGAAGGCGAGGAAGGGGAGGGAGGGAGGGACGGACGAACGGAGATCAAGAGAGAGAAAGAAGGAGGGTGGGAGGAGGCGAGGAAGGGAGGGAGGGAGGGACGGACGGACGAACGGAGATCAAGAGAGAGAAAGAAGGAGGGTGGGAGGAGGCGAGGAAGGGGAGGGAGGGACGGACGGACGGACGGAGATCAAGAGAGAGAAAGAAGGAGGGTGGGGAGAAGGCGAGGAAGGGAGGGAGGGAGGGACGGACGGACGGACGGAGATCAAGAGAGAGAAAGAAGGAGGGGCGGGAGAAGGCGAGGAAGGGGAGGGAGGGAGGGACGGGACGGACGGACGGAGATCAAGAGAGAGAAGGAAGGAGGGCGGGAGGAAGGCGAGGAAGGGAGGGAGGGACGGACGGACGGACGGAGATCAAGAGAGAGAAAGAAGGAGGGTGGGAGAAGGCGAGGAAGGGAGGGAGGGAGGGACGGACGGACGGACGGAGATCAAGAGAGAGAAAGAAGGAGGGTGGGAGGAGGCGAGGAAGGGAGGGAGGGACGGACGGACGGACGGACGGAGATCAAGAGAGAGAAGGAAGGAGGGCGGGAGAAGGCGAGGAAGGGAGGGAGGGACGGACGGACGGACGGAGATCAAGAGAGAGAAAGAAGGAGGGTGGGAGAAGGCGAGGAAGGGAGGGAGGGAGGGACGGACGGACGGACGGAGATCAAGAGAGAGAAAGAAGGAGGGTGGGAGGAGGCGAGGAAGGGAGGGAGGGACGGACGGACGGACGGACGGAGATCAAGAGAGAGAAAGAAGGAGGGTGGGAGGAGGCGAGGAAGGGAGGGAGGGAGGGACGGACGGACGGACGGAGATCAAGAGAGAGAAAGAAGGAGGGTGGGAGGAGGCGAGGAAGGGAGGGAGGGACGGACGGACGGACGGAGATCAAGAGAGAGAAAGAAGGAGGGTGGGAGAAGGCGAGGAAGGGAGGGAGGGACGGACGGACGGACGGAGATCAAGAGAGAGAAAGAAGGAGGGTGGGAGAAGGCGAGGAAGGGAGGGAGGGAGGGACGGACGGACGGACGGAGATCAAGAGAGAGAAAGAAGGAGGGTGGGAGAAGGCGAGGAAGGGAGGGAGGGAGGGACGGACGGACGGACGGAGATCAAGAGAGAGAAAGAAGGAGGGCGGGAGAAGGCGAGGAAGGGAGGGAGGGACGGACGGACGGACGGAGATCAAGAGAGAGAAAGAAGGAGGGTGGGAGAAGGCGAGGAAGGGAGGGAGGGAGGGACGGACGGACGGACGGAGATCAAGAGAGAGAAAGAAGGAGGGTGGGAGAAGGCGAGGAAGGGAGGGAGGGAGGGACGGACGGACGGACGGAGATCAAGAGAGAGAAAGAAGGAGGGCGGGAGGAGGCGAGGAAGGGAGGGAGGGACGGACGGACGGACGGAGATCAAGAGAGAGAAAGAAGGAGGGTGGGAGAAGGCGAGGAAGGGAGGGAGGGACGGACGGACGGACGGAGATCAAGAGAGAGAAGGAAGGAGGGTGGGAGGAGGCGAGGAAGGGAGGGAGGGACGGACGGACGGACGGACGGAGATCAAGAGAGAGAAAGAAGGAGGGCGGGAGAAGGCGAGGAAGGGAGGGAGGGAGGGACGGACGGACGGACGGAGATCAAGAGAGAGAAAGAAGGAGGGTGGGAGAAGGCGAGGAAGGGAGGGAGGGACGGACGGACGGACGGAGATCAAGAGAGAGAAAGAAGGAAGGAGGGTGGGAGAAGGCGAGGAAGGGAGGGAGGGAGGGACGGACGGACGGACGGAGATCAAGAGAGAGAAAGAAGGAGGGCGGGAGGAGGCGAGGAAGGGAGGGAGGGAGGGACGGACGGACGAACGGAGATCAAGAGAGAGAAAGAAGGAGGGTGGGAGGAGGCGAGGAAGGGAGGGAGGGACGGACGGACGGACGGACGGAGATCAAGAGAGAGAAAGAAGGAGGGTGGGAGAAGGCGAGGAAGGGAGGGAGGGAGGGACGGACGGACGAACGGAGATCAAGAGAGAGAAAGAAGGAGGTTGGGAGGAGGCGAGGAAGGGAGGGAGGGACGGACGGACGGACGGAGATCAAGAGAGAGAAAGAAGGAGGGTGGGAGAAGGCGAGGAAGGGAGGGAGGGAGGGACGGACGGACGGACGGAGATCAAGAGAGAGAAAGAAGGAGGGCGGGAGAAGGCGAGGAAGGGAGGGAGGGAGGGACGGACGGACGGACGGAGATCAAGAGAGAGAAGGAAGGAGGGCGGGAGAAGGCGAGGAAGGGAGGGAGGGACGGACGGACGGACGGAGATCAAGAGAGAGAAAGAAGGAGGGTGGGAGAAGGCGAGGAAGGGAGGGAGGGACGGACGGACGGACGGACGGAGATCAAGAGAGAGAAAGAAGGAGGGTGGGAGGAGGCGAGGAAGGGAGGGAGGGACGGACGGACGGACGGACGGAGATCAAGAGAGAGAAAGAAGGAGGGTGGGAGGAGGCGAGGAAGGGAGGGAGGGAGGGACGGACGGACGGACGGAGATCAAGAGAGAGAAAGAAGGAGGGTGGGAGGAGGCGAGGAAGGGAGGGAGGGACGGACGGACGGACGAACGGAGATCAAGAGAGAGAAGGAAGGAGGGTGGGAGGAGGCGAGGAAGGGAGGGAGGGACGGACGGACGGACGGAGATCAAGAGAGAGAAAGAAGGAGGGTGGGAGGAGGCGAGGAAGGGAGGGAGGGACGGACGGACGGACGGAGATCAAGAGAGAGAAAGAAGGAGGGTGGGAGAAGGCGAGGAAGGGAGGGAGGGACGGACGGACGGACGGAGATCAAGAGAGAGAAAGAAGGAGGGTGGGAGAAGGCGAGGAAGGGAGGGAGGGAGGGACGGACGGACGGACGGAGATCAAGAGAGAGAAAGAAGGAGGGTGGGAGGAGGCGAGGAAGGGAGGGAGGGACGGACGGACAGACGGACGGAGATCAAGAGAGAGAAAGAAGGAGGGTGGGAGGAGGCGAGGAAGGGAGGGAGGGACGGACGGACGGACGGAGATCAAGAGAGAGAAAGAAGGAGGGTGGGAGGAGGCGAGGAAGGGAGGGAGGGACGGACGGACGGACGGAGATCAAGAGAGAGAAAGAAGGAGGGTGGGAGAAGGCGAGGAAGGGAGGGAGGGACGGACGGACGGACGGAGATCAAGAGAGAGAAAGAAGGAGGGTGGGAGAAGGCGAGGAAGGGAGGGAGGGACGGACGGACGGACGGACGGAGATCAAGAGAGAGAAAGAAGGAGGGTGGGAGGAGGCGAGGAAGGGAGGGAGGGACGGACGGACGGACGAACGGAGATCAAGAGAGAGAAAGAAGGAGGGTGGGAGGAGGCGAGGAAGGGAGGGAGGGACGGACGGACGGACGAACGGAGATCAAGAGAGAGAAAGAAGGAGGGTGGGAGGAGGCGAGGAAGGGAGGGAGGGACGGACGGACGGACGAACGGAGATCAAGAGAGAGAAAGAAGGAGGGTGGGAGGAGGCGAGGAAGGGAGGGAGGGAGGGACGGACGGACGGACGGAGTGAGGGATGTTTTCGATTGACCTATAGGTATAAATCTATAAATGTAGATATATTTAGATGGAGGATAGGTGGATGATTAATAGTTAGTTGATAAGTGGATGATTAACGGACAGACCCTTGATTGTAGGGCGAAAACATATAAGAGGAATTCTGTAGTCTTTATCGACAAAAATAGTTTAATGCTCTTATTCGGACAACATTTTCCTCCTATCCCAGTCGCCGGTGCGCCCAGGATTAGAATAACATCTCCCTACTCCTTCCCTCCTTCCCTTCTTAACCACCTGCTAACCTATCTATAATATATATCAATACAAAATACATATAATATGTTCATATATCTATGTATATATGCATATATATCTATAGGATATTGAATATATATTCTAAGTTAGGCGTCATTATCGGCAGCCTGGGGGACGTATATAATTTACGGAGCACGCGAATTCATAATAGACACTTCTTGTGCAGTTCGTTACATAGGCGCTATATAAAGGGATTAACACACGGAAAGGATATTTACGAGCTTGGTGGTCACTCAGCGTCATTGACGCACCGTGAGGACGTGTCATAACGCGTCAATGGGTGTCAAATGGCGTCACGTTAGACGTCAGCTGCTTCCCTCTGCCTACTTGCCTCCCTTCCTGTCAGTACCCTACTCTGCACCTTTTGCAATATCTGCTCAGGTCTTTCACTCAAAACAGAAAACACTCCTCTTTCACTCATCCGATCCTGATTTCTCCTCTTCCCCTTACTTCTCTCGCCGCTCCAGTTCTAAACACCATCCACCGTGGTCGTCTGACTGTCCGCCTGCCTGGCACTTGGGAATTGACCTGGAACCGAATCTGACCCTACCTGCTAAGCTGCTTGTCGATTTTTTTGACTGAGCGCCTTTGAATAAGCTGCTTCCTGCGACTTAGCTTTATAAATCTTGATATTGCAGTCACGATTCTCTGCTAAACTAACTTCTTCTTACCCTCCCAACTTGTCTCCCCACCTGAATTCCTCTCCGTGTTCCTGCATCCCGCCCTGTTGTCGCACTCCCAATCCTTCCCCCCTTCCTCCGTTTATCCATCCGTCCCTCCCTCCTCCCTCACTCCATACCTTCCTACCTCCTTACTTCACTCCATCCCTCCTGGCAACAACTCCTTCCTCCATCCCTCGCTTCTCTGTCTCTCTCTCTCTTTCTCTCTCTCTCTGCCTCATTAGCTACCTGTCTCAATCCCAGCACACCTTGCCACTCTTAACTGCGTTCCTGTCTTCCTCCTTACCTCCATCCACCCATCCTGCCTTCTTCATTACATCTCTCCTTCCCTCCGTCCGTCTTCACACTCTCCCTCTCATTTTATCTGTCTGCCTTCCTCCCCGCTGCTTCCTATTTGCCTATGTCCCTTCTTCCTTGTCTCCCTCCTTCCCTACCTGCCTCTAACCCAGCCTTCCTTCATCCTCTATCTGTCTGCCTTCCCCTGCTCCTTCCATTTTGTCCTCTTCCTAACCTCTCTTCTTCCCTACCTGCCTCTAACCCAGCCTTGCTTCCTCACCACCTGCCTGCCTTCCTCCCTGCTCCTTCCAGTTTGCTTCCTCCCTAATCTCTCTCCTTTCCTAGCTGCCCCTAACCCAGCCTTCCTTCATCCTCTATCTGTCTGCCTTCTCCTGCTCCTTCCATTTTGCCCCCTTCCTAACCTCTCTTCTTCCCTACCTGCCTCTAACCCAGCCTTCCTTCCTCATCACCTGCCTGCCTTCCTCCCTTCTCCTCCCAGTTTGCCTCCTCCCTAACCTCTCTTCTTCCCTATCTGTCCCAACCCAGCCTTCCTTCCTCCTTACCTGCCTTCCTTCCTGCTCCTCCCAGTTTGCCTCCTCCCTAACCTTTCTCCTTCCCTATCTGCCCTTAACCCAGCCTTCCTTCCTCCTTACCTGCCTCCTCCTCCCAGTTTGCCTCCTCCCTAACCTCACTCCTTACCATCTCTCCTTAACCCAGCCTTCCCTTCTCCTTACCTACCTGCCTTCCTCCCTGTTTTTTCCAGTTTGCCTCCTCCCTCCTTCCCTATCTGCCCCTAACCCAGCCTTCCTTCCTCCTTACCTGCCTGCCTTCGTCCCTCTTGCGCCGCGTGGTCGCTCGTCCATCAAATTACGACGTCACCGACCGCAACGTCGTAACGCCAGGCGCCCTTCACTTACACACATGACCGCGCCAAGATCCAACTCCTTACCCCTTTTGCCAACATCAATCATAACCGCCAAGTCCCCTAATCGCATCATTCCGTCGCCGAAGAGCGCGCCAGGCAATAACATGTCGCGAAAATAATGAGAATTAATGAGTGCGTTTTGCCGACGCCCCGAATGGTGCTGTGCCAAATTGGTTTAAGTGCGAAGACGGTTCCGACTGCGTGCCAACTTTTGGCACAACATAACGAGACAAATTTTCAAGTTTACAATACAACTGATGTTTGATAATCCTCCAAATAAAGTTAATAAGTGCACATTTAACTCGAGCAATGGAAAGCAAGCATTAAGAATCCTAAACAGGCTGGAAAACTGTTATCACTCAATAACGCGCTTTGGCAAATAGTGTATCCTGCCGCCTCAATAGCAGTATTAGATAGGAAACAATATATGAGTCAGTGGAAAACTAGAAGCCCAAGCAGTCACCCCCCTATACTTAAAAAGTAAAAGTAAAGTATCCTATATCCCACAAGTGAGACGTAGAGGAGGCGCTCATTTCCTTGTCTTGGCCCTTGAACCGGCAATGTGTGAATCCCTAGGTCCTGGACACGGGGCCAGTGCATCGCAGGACTTGCCGTTTACTTCCCAACTTACGCCGGTACCAAATTATACTGCTTGGTGACAGAGGCACAGTGTGCGCAAACAACTTGCCCAGGATCGTTACATGGAGTCGAACCCGCAAACACATGCTCAGTGACCAAACGCGTTACCGATAGACCACCATGCCGCACCCATTATACTGATACAGAGGTAATTAGAACTAAACATGATTTTGACAAAACAAAACGGTATCAACAGAACAGTTCTATTTTTAGAAATACATCCCCTCGTCATCGTCAGGTGAACCAATCGCAGCACTTTTCGGACCTATTTTCGTCCGGTCCCGATTTGGCTTCACACCGGCGCAGCGAGCAGCAAGCAGTCAACACAGCCTCGCAGCAGTTACTGCGCTACAGTTTTCCAAGGGGATAGTTACCGCGCATGCGCAAGCCGAGCGTATTCGCATTTTGCATGAATCTCCGTTATCTGTTGAGCCGCGAGACTTGGAGACGATGACGACGCAGACAATCGTTCGGTCTGTTTCCAGGGGCGCGAATTTACTCCGATGGGAAAATCGATTTTGTTGAGGAGTCGCAAAACGGTTACGAACGTAACTTGTGTACAGGATGCCAGGGTATGATCGGTTCTTACAAAGAACGGAACACGTTTTTCTGATTGCCCTAAAAGACTAGGTTAATGTAATAATAATAATATTAATAATAATAATAATTATAATAATAATAATAATAATAATAATAATAATAGTAGTTGTAGCAGCAGTGGTAGTGGTAGTAGTAGTTGTAGTAGTAATAATAATAATATGATAAAAATAATAATACTAATACTAATAAAAATAATAGTAATAATAATGATAATATAATAATAACAATCAAAAATAATAATAGTAGTAATAATAATAATAATATTTATTATTATTATTATAAAACAATTAATAGAGCTCCAAAAAGATAATTATGTATCTATGTATGTATATATGTATGTATGTATGCATGCATGCATGTATGTATGTATGTAATGTAATTTTTGCATGCAGCTGTGTATGTATGCGTGTATGTATGTGTATGTGCGTATGTATGTATGTATATATGCATAAGCCTGTCTGTATGTGTATTTATATATGCATGCATGTATATATGTATGTATTCATTCATTCAGAACATTTATACAGTGCCCCCTTAAAGTAATACACACAGCGGCGTATGTATGCATTTATGAATGTACAGTATGTATATATGTATGCATGTACAGACTGTGTCTATAGGTATACGCTATGTGTAGGCTATAATGGTTTTCATTAGGCGTTCGTTCTTTTCCCTCTCTTGCCTAGAGCAATACTGCTATCCTTCCCCACCGGCGTTTCTCTATTTCCCTTCTCCTTTCTTCTCTCGTCGTATCTTCTTCCTTTTACCGGCTTCCCTTTCTTCTAAGAACGTTAAATTCGACCGAGCGGCAACATCAAAGGTCGGCGATTATACGTTGAACGGTCGCCGTCAAAGAAGAATACTATCCAGCACAGAATTTAATGTGGACAAGAGACCAAGACATTTAATGTCTCCTCAAAGAGTGTACAGCAAACTGGAAGTCATATGCAAAAATGCAATGTAAACGACAATTTATAGACTTAAGGTTACTGCAAATGCTCAATTCCCCGACAGCAGTGTCATATGTAGGACATAGCAGGCCCATGTGACATCATTCATATGACACATGTAGTCCATATGGGCTCCATAGGTCACACATATGGTTCCATATGGATTACTTACATGATGACAACATTTCCATATTATTTCCATATGTCCTACATATGGACCCATATATACGTACATATGAAGTCGATATGCGAATATTGTCATATGGGTTTTATATGTTCTACATATGGTCCCATATGGCATACTTAGATATAAAGCCCATATGGGAATACTGTCACATGGGCTCACATGTCCTACATGCGATGCTACTGCTGAGTTTGGCAGCGAAGGTAATGCGATTGTCACACGAACTGTGGAATTACTGCAAGATACCGTATAACCACTTCACAGTAAACGAAGAGTTAATGTGATATTGACTTAACTGTTGACACTAGAAATTAATGATTTTTACAGTTTTTTCCCTAATATTAGTTTCCTAATTAACTCCCAGACTCCATAATTACAACATTCATCCCAACTTCTAAACCTGGATCAGCCTGTCGGTATAAATTTTGGTTGGATAGACTGTGTCTTGCAAGTAGACAATTTTTGTCGATAAATGTTCAATCCACTTTAGTGCCTCGTGTAATCAGAGCTCTTTTGGAGATGTTATTAAGTCAAGCCACTGTGTGTGTGCGTGTGTGTGTGCGTGTGTGCGTGCGCGCGTGTGTGTATGTGTGTGTGTGCGCGCGTGTGTGCGTGCGTGTGTGTGTGCGTGTTTATGTGTGTGCGTGTGCGTGTGCGTGTGTCCGTGTGTGTGTGTGTGCGGCACTCGGGTATTTCTGCGATCGAGATTGAGAATTTCAGGGGCGGGCTTAATTCCGGGAAAATTGTTACCTCGCTTCGCAGGGCGGGCGCAGGGAGCCGCCTGTTTCTTTTCAGTCAGTGGCCGTTGCACCATCTCACCGCAGAGGTTAATTCCGACACACTCTTGCAAGTAGTGTCTGCTGAAAGGATACATTAATGTGGCTAGAACAAGAATGGACTGAAGTTTAATGTATATTTCTGGTAAAAGCTTTTTTACAAAAAGTATTTTCCAGTAAAAGCTTCTTTTGCCATTGTGGCTTTTACCATGGTAATAACCGGCTATTCGTCGGCCGGCAAAAACTTGCCAACCCCGATTAAAATACGTTTAGCTTGTATACACATTTGATGCAACGCCAGACAATTAACATAGCACTTCACAGTTATAAGAAAAAGTCTAAGGCGACATTAGTTGTGCTCCGCTGTCAGACACTTTGTTCATGAGTGTTGTGCAACGTCCACACTGGAGTCTGCTCTTGCAAGACATTAGACAACTTTTCGGAAGGCAATTTGACTCACGTGTTATCGAAAAAGAGAGGAGCCATTAATACCTGGAAAGAGCATTATTAAAGTAACAAGTAGGTAGGAAGTCCCATTTATATGGCGCGAATGCATTGGGTGAGTCAAAAGTGCCTGTTTGCAGCTCTTTGCTGAGAAGAAGAAGAAGAAGAAGAAGAAGAAGAAGAAGAAGAAGAAGAAGAAGAAGAAGAAGAAGATGATGATGATGATGATGATGATGATGATGACGACGAGGATCAAGAAAAAGGTGAAGATGATGTTGTTGGTGATGATGTTGTTGGTGGTAAAGGTATTGTTGTTGTAGGTGTCTTCATCGTCGCTGTTGTTGGTTGTGTTGTTGTTGAAGGAGGAGGAGGAGGAGAAGAGGAAGAAGAAGAAGAAGAAAAAGAAGAAGGAGAAGGAGGAGTATAAGGAGAAGGAGGGAAGAAGGATGAATAGGAGTTGGAGGAGGAGAAGGAGAGGAAGAAGAAAGAAAGAAAGCACGAACTAACGAACGAACGAAGAGATATTGGTGGTGGTGATCATCGCAGTAGTCAGTGGGCATTAATACCGGCACTGGCCTGACATAACTCTTAAAAGAACTTGAGACATTGCCGCATAGCAGCTCTGAGTAGATTACCCTGGTGCTTCTTCATTTTCTGCCTCTCGCTCCTTTCCTTTCTCTTCCTCTTCCTCCTCTTTCTCGTCATCATCATCTTTCCTCCCTACTTCATGTTGTCCCTGCTTTTTCTCCTAGTTTTCCAATTCCAGCTTGAACCTCTTTTTAATAGTTCTCTGATGTACCTGGATTAGATGATCTATCCCTGGCATAGCCCTTGTTGTTGACTTCAACTGCGCCGCATAAGTCGCAAAGCGCGGCAATTAGCAAGTGCGTGCCCAGCTCGAGCCGATAACAAGCCTCATCCTCTCAGCCAACAAGATTACCCTGGAATACGTAGACACGATCGTTACTGTTCCACTCAGAGTAATGCCTGCTAAGAGAAGACACTTTTATGGCCAGGGCAGTCGTGGCCACACAGTTTTTGCCCTGGATAAACAGAAGCTACTGACTGAGTTAGGGTAATGAAGTAAAGTTGAACGTAGAAGAGGCGCTTTTCGACCCTTGTCCACGCCTACGATTCTTCGCTCAGCCGATGGACACATGGCGTTAACAAATGCATTACTTACTTGCTTACTTGCTTATTTACATACACACATACATGCATCCATACATACTTACTTACTTACTTACTTACTTAAGCAGGCAAAGGACGAATGCAAGGCTCTTGGACACGGAATCAGATCACCGCAGGACTTCCTGTTTACTCCCCAGCTTATGCAGGCATCAACGTATGCAGTTGTGCGTTAACAACTTGCCTTTCAAGGAGTCCGTTCAAACGACTCGAAACCGCAAACGTTATATGACAGGCCAAGCGCGCTACCGAATGGAACACAGTGGAACCGCTAGAGGGAGGGGAAGAAGCGGAATTTAATGAGCAAAAGGGGTGGAGGAAGAAGGATAAGAGAACGTATCAGGAGGGTTGCATCCGAAGAAGCTGTTGTTCAAATTTCCAGTCCAATGTGGAGACAAAATCAACGAAGGCAAGAAGTAAGGCAGAAATCTAACAGACACGACCCAAGATGAACAACGAGACTCACTTCGAGCGAGAAAGACAATTAAACTTATAACTAAATATACATATGTAGGGTAAAAAAGAAAAGAATCCCATATCCCACAAGTGAGACATTGGGGAGGCACTCACTTCCTTTCCTTTAGACCCTTAAGCCGATAATGGACGAATTCCAAGGTCCTGGACACGGGGCCACTGAATCGCAGGACTTTCCGTTTACTTCCCAGCTTACGCCGGTACCAGATTATACCGCTTGGTGACAGAGGCACGGTGTGCGCAAACAACTTACCCAAGGTCGTTACACGGAGTCGAACCCGCGACCGCATGATCATTGACCAAACGCGTTACCGATAGACCACCGTACCGCACTATACATACGTGGACACACACATGCATCATACAACTAACAGAGTGATTTATCGAAACATAGGCGTCCGCACTTAAGGGCCCAAGGGGCAAGATGAGGCGCTTACCCCTCCTGGAATTAACATTTGAACGTTTTGGACCACAGCTGGTAGCGATGACATGTTCGTTTTCCACGTTTTACCTTTTCTGCACAAATTTAAACGAGCACCCATGCGTGAAAGACACGGCACCCTTTTTCGGCTAATAAAAAATAATTTAGTTTATAAAAAAGAATTGTGTTACTAAGTTATTTTAATTATGTAATATAATGCAACTTATTTTAATTCAATTTCAGTGTTTACAACTTTACACTGTTTTCAGTGTTTATTGATTGATGAAAATAATGAAACTTTAGCACAAAATTCCATAATTGTTCAGTTCCGGAACCTTTTTTTCTAGAAAAAAGCACCGTATATACATATATATAATATAGACAGTAAACATTGTTTATGTGTATTTATGTATCCACTGTGAGCTGGATCATCTGTTACTGGCTTCTAACTGTCATTCGGCGATGACTGCGCTGGATCGGTTTTATACTCAACGGCTGAAAGATACAAACCGTCTCCGAGTCGGTGACGTTTTGAGTGATCTTTTGTGCCTTTAAACGCTCTGCGTTGTAAAGGGTAACTGGCACCCGGTACAGTACGGAATACAAATACATAAGGTTTAGCTAATGTAATGTAACCCAGTAGCGTAACCATGTGCCCGTTGGGTACGCAACTGCGGGGTCTGTGCCAAATCTCAAAAAAGGGGTCCGCTGAGAATGCGATAAAGTGCAAAAGAGGCCCATCTGAGTCATCTGAAGGTGTCTGAAATTTGAAGCTAAGCTATTGTGTAAACCTCCGAAATTTATCGGCACCACATAAAAGTTGCATGAGGATTGGTTAGAACGTTCAGCTTGTATATAGGTCACGGTAGCCGATTGGTTAGAACGTTCAGCTTGTATATAGGTCACGGTAGCCGATTGGTTAGAACGTTCACCTTGTATATAGGTCATGGTAGCCGATTGGTTAGAACTCTAAGCTAGCCGTCTAACTGGCTGACTGCCCGGCGCGCTACATAAAATCAAGTTCGCAAAAGCCAGGGAGTTGAGTCAGTTTCCGTACCATGTCAGGGCAGGGCTCCTAAAGTCAAAAGACTGGGTGGGGGGTTTTGTTTGTGGTTTAGAGTTAAAAAAGGTAAAAGGCTTAACATTTATCAAGTCACTTTCACGGTTATGAAAATATATTTTGCTCATAAAATATTGAGTGACCAGGTTGATGAATATCAACGACTATTTTATAGTTTCATAAGTGTATTTAGCTTTTTCTGGCGCTGAACTAATGTAGAGTTTATGATTCCGACTTAAAAGTACAATGTATCACTGGATTACTGCAGTCATGTTACCTCGCATACAGTGAAAATCATGTCACAGTGTTGGAATCAAACTCTCCCAGCGCATTTTCTGGGCATTCGTTGATACTGTCATTATAGTAATTGCAATTCATAGATTTATACTGCGCCTCTTCAATAGAAATTCATGAAACACAATTAACTGGGAAACTGATTCTTTGCAGTTAATTTAGCCACCCCTGGCAATTTCTCAAAATGGTCTATCACTCAAAACTGAAAGCATTCCTCTTTCACAGATCCTATCCGACTCCTCTGTTTCCTGTTATCCCTCTTTCCGCTCCAATCCCAAGCATCACCCACCGTAGCTGCCACGCTGTCTCTACACAAATTTCAGATTTTCACCTGGAACCGAACCCTTCTTGCCTATCGATTTTGTTTTGACCGAGCGCTTGTGAATAAGCTGGTCCAGTGACGTGGCTTTCGTTGGGCGCTGTAGAAATCTCGGGATTACGTTTACGATAATTGTAGATAAACCTTGATAAAAAAATTTTTAAGCTTCTTGCCCCATCCTGTGCGGTTTGCCAGTAATCTCGCGCCGTTAACTTCCATTGGGCGCAGAGACTTCTCTTCCCAGGCACCAATGTTTCCCGAGGCAGCTACGGTTTAATACTTCCCGCAATATGTCTGCCCGTTGACATTTAGGATTCTATTGACGAAGCTTTGACGCCGGATTATTCAGCGCCTGACATCCGCACCGCAGCATTATGGACCTTTATATTGCGCCAGGTTGTAATATCTTGCTTAGAAAAGCAATATTTAAGTGCGTTTGGCCGACGACGCGCAGATGTTGCGTCACGACGAGAGAGACTAATCGCATCGCGAGTGGTAAGATCGACTTCCTACTACTAAAATTTTAAGATCTAGAAAGTTACACAATGATGTGAATCTGACGCGATGTAATGTTTCCTGATTTTAATATAAATCTTCGTGAATTTCTCGGGGATACATGAAAGCTGCGTGGGACACGGCAGCCGATTGGTTAGAACGTTCAGCTTGTATATAGGTTACGGTAGCCGATTGGTTAGAACGTTCAGCTTGTATATAGGTCATGGTAGCCGATTGGTTAGAACTCTAATCTAGCCGTCTAACTGGCTGACTGCCTGACTCTTGGATCTTGACCTGGAACCGAACCCTTTTCGCCTATCAATTTTGCTTTGACTGAGCACCTGTGAATAAGCTGTTTCCCGCCACTTAGCTTTCGTTGGGCGCTGTAGAAATCTCGAGTTTACGATTACGAACACAGAGGGTACAGGTTCGAGCCTTCTCTGAGGCGGTTACTGTGTAGTGACCTTGAGCAAGTCATTCACTCACAAGTGCTCAATGCCATCGATTGATGCGTGGACAATAGAAAGTGGCGCTTAATAAATGCAGAAATAATAACAAGAGACCAGCTTTGTTGCAGGCGCTAAAACAAGTCAGTTTCGGTGCAGGGACAGAAACCGGAAGTCAAGGTTGAAAGCGGATTTAGCATTTAAAGGAACGAGGTCTTTCTAAGTTTAAAAAGTGGGACGCGGCGGTGTAGTGGTATGGTCTGTGCCTCGTAACCGGATGGTCGCGGGTTCGAATCTGCCTCAAGCCACTGCGTAGCGACCTTGGACGAGTTGCTCACCCACAATTGTCTGCGAGGAAGGCAACGGGAAACCACATCACTCATCTCACCCCTGGGTGGCATAAAGCCAATGGACCTGCCATCCGGCAGAGAACTTATCATCATCATCATCATCATCATCATCATCGTCATCACCATCATCATCATCATCATCATCATCATCATGTAAGTTAATTGTACGGACTTTGTCGCGGGTTTACTGGTTCGTTTTGGAAGTCAGACGCATGGGGTCAGCATTTCTATGGGGACAAGATGAGGCCGTTGCCCCTTGTGGAATTTACATCTGAACACTTTGACCCAAGTCTCGGGTTTGATGTTTTTGTCCCCTGCCGCACTGCACGTTACATCATTTCTGTAGAGCCAATTCTCGGACGAAATAATCCTAATGTAATGCAAAATTTTCTTTTCTCAGCTTCAAACAAGTCCATCGGTGTAAAGTTCGATTAATGTAATTGAGCTGGACGACAATACCTGTTTAAGTTAGCGATGACAACACGTAGTGGAGATACCAATTTTGATCCTCATCACAGAACAGCAACCTCTCAGACTGCTGGGTGTCGTCTCCGAGTGATATACTGTCTGCGTCGTACCAGAATTCGCTTTTTCTCAACATGTTGGTTCTCATACTCGGGCGCGATGCGATTTGCCTTTTGAGAGACCAGTGAGTTATGAGGCATTCAACGTGTTGATTTTAACCCCTTTACCGACGGCGAAGGCTTTTCGAAAAGCCTTAACTGCGGAATGAAAACGCCACACAATAGAACTGTTGTTATACATACAATGAGGAGGCTTTATTGGGTCGTAACGGCAGACACCACTTGCGTATTTATAAGGTCACAGCATTTTTTATCTCACCTTTCGTAATCGTAATCTCCAGAATTGCTAAAGCTCTGCTGTAAAGCTAAGCGCAGGGCACCAGCTTATTCACGAGCGCTGCGTCAAGTTAGAGGGGTTGTCCAAAGATGCTGTAGGAAGAACAAAGTCCGGTTGCCAGAAGACTAGAGAGAGGTGGGGACAGAGGAGCTGTTACGGTGGGTTTGTGGTTAGGTTGAGAAAAATTAGAAGGCGGTAGACTGAATGAATGAGGTGAAGATACCTTGAACAGGTGCGAATTCAGTTTTGAATGGATTGCCGGAGGAATAACAGAGGGGGGGGGTTGAGACAGATAATGGTGAGCGAACGACAAGTTCGATCTTGGTTTATTATTCATCGTCCCGCAATTTTTGCGCTCGAAATATTAATTGCTACGTAATTAATTAAATTTACTGTGTTTATCCTTCTTTGTATCTTTGTATATATATATATATATATATCATCTATGTATGCATGTATATATCATCTATGTATTATATTTGTAGTTTGTATATGTCTTTGTATGTGTATATCTTTGTGTGTATGTAGGCCTATATATAACGTATCATTATGTGTTCGGCCTACATACGGAGACCTACATTCGTGGAGCAAATTGATATGAAGTTATTTCTGCTTATAATGCCAAAGTTTATACGCAGGTGGACACGTACTGAGCGATAATAGGGAGTAAGTTATAGGAGGCTTTTCCTGCGCGATCATAATTGCCATCGTAAGGCGCCATTCATCACGATTTATATTGCGCCAGCAGGAACATGTTATGTCCTGCATTCGTGTTTATAAAGTGGGAAACACCTGCATTTAGTTTATAAATTGTTGAATGGTTACATCTTTGACGAAGCCTTCTTTACGAACAAAAGATGTAAAGTCGTTGGAATAAGAACTTAATGCCTGGCATCAACTCTGTAAATAAATAAATAAATAACAAATAATTAAATAATCCTAAATGTAGGCCACAGTGAAATCCCGCCACTGCCTTTGATTGGGTGGTGCCAGTCCGAAGCCTAGATAAAGGAGGAGGGCGCGTTAGTCATCTTCGGTATGTGAGAAGTATCACGGTGGTATCCAAGTAGCTAACGTATCAGCTATTCACTTCTGCGACGCGGGTTCGAATCCCGGGTGAGTCATATAAAGTCAACATGGATTGCAATGTCGAACTGTTAATAGCCTCCCAGGCCATCATCTTCGGTAGTCATACATACAAACATACCTACAGACGTACGTACGTACGTACATATATATATATACATACATACATACATACAGACAGACATGTACGTACGTACATATATATATATATATACATAAATACATATACATTCATGCGTACGTTCATGCATACATACATATAATTCTCGACCCATCTTACACACATACGTACGTTCATACATACATATACATTCATGCTTACGTGCATACATACATGCATATAATTCGCGGCCCATCTTACATACATACGTACGTACATACATACATACATACATACTAATGCCTACATACCATCTTTCCTTTCACTCATTCGCTAATTCATTCGGAGCATTGCTACAACGCTCCCTCATTCACGCTGACCTAGTTAGCTACAGTGGTTAAAAGTGTACGCCAAGGCGCCTCTGTGCGTGAGGATTCCAGTTCGCATACCGATTGTGGCTAATTTCAGATATTTGAATCTCGGGCTAGCACGGTCCGTACTTACACGGGGACCTTAAATGGCACCCATTCAAATGGGCTGCGGTTGGTGAAAGATATCACCCGTTCAACTCACTGAAAAATGAGCAGAGTCGAGGCCATACCGTCGTGTAGAAAAACATCTACATTTACGTACATCTACCTAGAAGCTCTCCATCACAGACTTTAGCGACTAGACTTTAGGTCTACAGACTTCAACGGCCAATAATTCCACGGGCGTAATGCAGCAGACTCATTCTTAGCGCCGCGGACAGTGCTGCCACCTAGCGAATGACTATTAACGCTACTCATACAGCTGGTATTCACGGCAGATTCTAAACTGCACTTGGCTTTGCTATGGTTTAATTTATTCCACGTTAGAGACTTGGAGTCATAACTATTCGTTAATAACCATCCATTTAGAAATATCATCAGGTCTATTTTGAGCCTGCCTTAAACCAGGATAAAGGAACAGGGTTTCTACTGAAGTCTTACCAGTCACTTTCAACTTGCTTAGCCACCATAACCTGCCTTTTTCTCGAGCGCTTTGAACAGTTTCTGTCGAAGGTGTGCTATGTAAATGTCCATAAGAGAAAACTTCACCACTGCCTTTAGTCAAGTAACGCCAGTGCCAAGCCTGGATGAAGGAGGAGGGCGACGTCAACGGCCTTGATGCGGTAAGATACCGTAAAACATTGGAACTACTACTACTAAAATGTCCAATTACAATTTTCCTTCAACCTCTGGAATTCGACTGAATGTCTCCGGCGATTCTTAGCTGCAATTTTATTTAAGTGTCGGAAAGATAAAATAGATAAATATTGATACATAAATTACTACGTTACAAATTAAATATGTACATATATATGTGTGTAGATACATATACGTAGAAATGTAGTATATATACATATATATATACACGTATGTATATATACTACATTTCTATGTATGAGTATCTGCACACACACACACACACTCACATTCCCTTTCCATGAACTTGTGACTGAACGAGAGAAGGTGATAATTGCGCTCACTGGTCGAGCCCAGAGCCCGCATCACCACCATCATCATCATCATCACCATCATCATCATCATCATCACCATCATCATCATCACCATCATCATCACCATCATCATCATCATAACCATCATCCTCATCCTCATCATCATCATCCTCATCACCATCATCATCAGCATCAGCATCATCACCATCATCATCACCATCATCAACATCACCATCATCATCCTCCTCCTCCTCATCATCATCATCACCATCAACATCATCACCACCATCATGATCATCATCATCATCAGCAGCAGCAGCAAGAGAAGCAGCAGCAGCAGCTATAACGACATTCATGTATCGTAGGAAAGCTAACATTAGGCGTCCACCGATAGTAACAGGATGAAGTTATTTGTAGCAAAATGCGCTACATGAATCTCTGAAAGGACTACCGTCTAAGTATATCAGCCAGTTACAGCCTGACCTATTCGTGGAAATGAGGTCAAGGGCGACTCGATCAGAGTCCTGATTGTTCGTCTTATTTATATATGTTCACATATGTATGAATATATGCGTGTATATAAATACATATATTTGCCTACATATACTGTGTGTATATATATATATTTCTCACATAATGTATATACCCTTTATATATATATATATCTTATGTATGCCACATATAATGTATATATTATATATTAATGCTTGCATATGTGTATGTCTATAGTATCATGCGTATATATATATATATATAAAGAGAGTATATTTGCGAAAGGAATGACTGCACTGATTGTGGTAAGAATGAGGTTTAGCATAAGATTCGCTCTTTGAGACAGTGTTGCTATTGTGTGCCATCTTATCCCACTCCGTGCGATTTACCTATTCCGTGTTTGAAGCGTGAAGACCCGTTATCACACAAGACGGCGCTCTGTGCTGGCCGCCATGCAGTGGCCTGTATCGCTGCCCCGACGTAGTCCACGGTCCGGGCCGCTGTCCGTGTGTCTGTCTCCGCGTGTACTTCAACACAACTCGACGGACCGAGTCCATCCCGGGTTGTTTAATATTGCAATTACGGTCCGCGGCGCCATTCTCGTGACCCCAAGAGCACCAACCCCCTCTGTTCAATCCCACCAGCCCCTCGGGAATCGCGAAACTATTACCACGAACATCGATATAATATTATCTCTGTCCCGCTGTACAGGACGCCATCGATTTTATGTCCATTTAATTTATACACAATAATTAATCGAGCATGCGAGCCGAAGAAGCCGTTGCATGCAACATCAAAGATCTCGCCTCTTTGCGCATGCGTGCAAACTTCGCGCATGCTTCCACGTGTACAGAAACCGCGTCAAAGGCCTGTGCTGCGAGGACGGACCCTCTTTTCCCTTCCGAAACAATTCGATACAGCCCGAAGAAAACACGTGGGCACGCAACGCCTGCATGCGTTTGGCAATCGTGCGACAAGGATGATGCAGCCATCTCCCTCCCTGGAAACGGAGGAAATTCAATCAGGGGCGTTCGCAAGATCTTAAGGGAAACGGGACAAGTCTGCATGCAGCTCGCCGGTCATAAACGGATAGCGCATCTTGATTAAATCTGGCCTCCGATGTATTAAACAAGACGTGTGGCGACACTACAAGGACACGCACGTAAAGCTGTTGTAGTTGGTGGAGAACTGTGTTGTGGAGGTGTTCCGTCGATACGTTAGTGCTGGGGTACTAATTAGTTGATAGCAGGAGACAACAGACGCCAGAAATGACTTCGGTTGGGTGCATCTTCTCAGTCGTTGGTCTTCTGTTTCTGCTTCGATCAGAAACAGTTCAGTTGGAGGACGTTATTCTGAGATATCGAATACCAGAGGAGATTTATCGCGGCTCTGTAGTTGGAGATGTCAAGAAAGACTTAAAAGTCGGCTACAGCCGCGAGGTGCTGTCTAAGCTCGAGTTCCGCATCATCTCCCATGCGGCGATTCCGGTCGTGATCGGTCCCAACAGCGGCGTCATCGTCACAGACGGACGAGTAGACCGTGACGCCCTTAGGCACTGCGGACAGCAGGACGTCTGCGAGACTGCCATAGACGTAGCCATAATACCAGCAGAGCATTTCCGCATAGTAAAGGTCTCCATCGAGATCGTGGACGTGAACGACAACGCGCCCGTGTTCGAAGAGCAGACGGCGGTAGAGATCTCACTGCGCGAGTCTGCTTCCACCGGAAATAGTTTTCCTCTTCCGGTAGCGTCAGACGCCGACGGCCGTCAGTACGGAATCAAAAGGTACCACCTGACGTCCGATACTTCGTCGCTTGCCCTCAGCGTCGTGGCAAGAAGAGACGGGACCTTGGAACCACGACTCCTGGTCAAGGAAACACTGGACAGGGAGGCCAAGGACAGGTATCGGCTGTTGTTGACCGCTCATGACGGTGGCCTGCCGTCGAGAAACGCCTCGATTGAAGTGTTGGTAACTGTACTCGATTCCAACGATCACAGTCCGGAGTTCGAGTCGCCGAGTTACGAGGTGTCGGTGGTGGAGAACTTGGCGATCGGGACCTCGGTCCTGTCCGTCCGGGCGACCGACAAAGACGCCGGACAGAACTCCGAGATAGTGTATCGCTTCTCGGACCAGACGAATGCGCTCTACGGGCACCTGTTCGGTATCGACAATTCTACCGGTACAGTTACAATCAGAGGCGAGATCGATTTCGAGAAAGTGAACGTCTACCACCTGACGGTGTTGGCCTTTGACCTCGGGCCCGATTCGTTGCCGGCGGACGCTGCCGTGATCATTCGTGTGCTCGACGTAAATGACCATCCGCCGGAGCTGGTTGTCAGCACCGTGTCTGCTCGGTTGCACACGGACAGCATCGGCGTTCTGGAAAACCTCAGCATCGGAAGCTTCGTGGCTCACCTTTCGGTCTTGGACCTCGACGAGGGACTCAACAGCCAGGTCGCCTGCAACATCTCAGACGACTCCACCGCCGATGCCCCGTCGTTCGCCTTGCTCGACCGTCGTCCGAGGGAGTACCATATCATCACGGCCGACCAGCTGGACCGCGAAACCCGGTCACGGTACCATCCGGAGCTCACCTGTTGGGACGGTGGTCAGGCTCCTCACATATCACGACAGCGACTTACGGTCGAAGTTCTGGATGTCAACGACAATCGTCCGACGTTCACTCGACCGACATACGAGGCATCGTTGATCGAGAACAGTCCTCCGGGTACCATGATCCTTCAGGTGGTGGCCAGGGACGTTGACCTTGGGAAGAACGCCGAGTTTCGCTACGCCGTTGCTCCGGAAAGCGCCGCGGCATTTTCCGTCAACGAGGACGGTGTCATCGTCTCACGCAGAAGTTTCGATCGCGAAGAACTGACTGCGTTCAGCTTCACGGTTACGGCAACTGATCGGGGCAGTCTGCCTCTGACGGGAACCTCCCGAATCGTCATCAGTATCGTCGACCTTAACGACGAGCCCCCGATCTTCCGACGGCCCAGCTACACATTCAGTGTCGCCGAAAACCAACCGGAGGGGACTATAGTCGGCGCAGTTTGGGCGGAAGATCGAGACACGCCTCCCAACAACCACGTTCGGTATCTGATCGTTCCAGAGGCTCTGCCCGGGTTTGGATTCTTCACCATCGACTCGGACATCGGGGCCATCTCTACGGCGCGGCCGTTAGACCGCGAGGAGGAGCCAGTCCACGACTTGATCGTGCTCGCCTATGACCGGGACCGACCGGAGTTCTCAGCCACTGCCCGGGTGAACGTTCAAGTCCTGGATGTCAACGACAATCGACCAGTATTTGTGTATCCGGCGGACACCAACGAAACGATCGATGTCTCCAACCGGGTACCCGTCGGTTACATCCTAGCGCGCGTGTCGGCGTTCGATGTGGACAGCGGGGAGAACGCTCGTCTCGTGTATTCCCTCAGGGACGGGGAAGGGACCGACGGTGATGGGGTGTTCGCTATTGACCCTGACACGGGGGATCTTTACACTAACGTCGCTTTCAACCACATCATCCTGCGCGTGTACGATCTTATTATTTCTGCCCTTGACATGGGGCAACCGGCGAGCTGGACGGAGGTGCCACTTCGGGTCATCGTCAACGAGTCACTGACGATGGACTTCGCCCCAGCGGGGGGAGCCAGGGGTTCGAAGACCTCGGCCGTCGTATCGCCGCGAAACCTGATCGTGTTCGCGTTACTCATGGCCTGCTCGCTGGTCGCCAGTCTACTTCTGACTGCGCTTGTCGTTACGCTCCAGCACTCGAAGCGGGGCAGGACTGGCGACCGGTCACGCATGGAAGCGCTCAAGGACTATCCTCCCAAGTCGATCTGTGGTCCAGGGATTCCGGAAAGGCTGGAGCAGTTCTCCGTCTCTGCAGCCCATGCGAGAAGGTCAAAGAGACGAGCTGCGGAAGATGGATTGTGCCGGAAAGACTCGGAGCAGGTAGTAAAGGAAGCCGGGATAAAATGCAGTCTTTTGTTGTTCGTATTGTTGTGCAAATTCGCGGGATATGTCCGTCAAGATTAGAGCCGAAGGTTTCCGTTCTCGGCGGATTGTTAATGGCTGGAAATTTGCATAGAAATAGCTATTCTGCTTTGATCCACGGCGCATTACCCGCTTAAGAGAATTCGAAGACGGGGAGAGGAAAAGGAGAGAGGGAGAGAAGAAAGTGGGTCAAGGAGGGAAACAGGAGTAAGATGTATGTATGCATGTATTTGTGTGTGTGTTTGTATCGTAATCGTAATCAGAGATTTATATAGCGCCTCTTCAAGAGAAACTAATCTGCGCTAGCCTAGACGATGTTAAATGTCGTTAAGGACAGAACATTCATCCATTAGTAAACATTGCTCAGACAACTAGAAGAGTCACCAGTGGGAAGCACCCGTGCACACGTAGAGCCCTACCAACATCATGACTTCAGTTAAAAGATGATAGCACGTTTAGAGTTCCTGAAGTGCGTAGCATCGAAGATGAGGAACAACGATGTATATATATACAAATAGGGAGCTAGGTATGAATGTATGTATGTATGTTGTGTGTCTGTATGTCTGTCTGTCTGTCTGTCTGTCTATATGTATGTATGTATGTATTCATATATATATATATATATATATATGTGTAAGTAAGTTCGTGCGTAGGGAGGTAGATAGGTGGATAGGTAATAGGTAGGTAAGTAGTAGGTAGATAGGTAGGTAGGTGGGCAGGTAAGTCTTAAGACCATTGATTTATCGCCTTTTGATAATCTTAAAAAATCTAGACCTATACCATTTTAGGGCGCTTCTATTCATTTAGCGCCTTCTTGCCTAAATTGCTGGTATGACGAACTGACGGAGGGATCGGGTGGTGCATTATGTAGTCAACCATATCGCAACTTGTAATATTTCCAGTTGATGTTATTATGACGTAACCGCAGTAGTTTTCTTCTGTCGGCGAATCAATAAGCAGCTTCAAATAATCTGACCGATTGCATCGTATTATATTGCATTGTATTGCGTTGTATTGTATTGTATTGCATAGCATTGTATTGTATTGTATTGTATTGCATTCCATAGCATTGTATTGTATTGCATAGCATTGTATTGTATTGTATTGCATTCCATAGCATTGTATTGTATTGCATAGCATTGTATTGTATTGCATAGCATTGTATTGTATTGTATTGTATTGCATTCCATAGCATTGTATTGTATTGCATTGTATTGCATTGCATAGCATTGTATTGTATTGCATTGTATTGCATTGCATAGCATTGTATTGTATTGCATAGCATTGTATTGTATTGTATTGTATTGCATTCCATAGCATTGTATTGTATTGCATTGTATTGCATTGCATAGCATTGTATTGTATTGCATTGTATTGCATTGCATAGCATTGTATTGTATTGCATAGCATTGTATGTATTGCATTGCATTGCATTGTATTGTATTGGATAGCATTGTATTGCATTGTATTGCATTGCATTGCATTGTATTGCATTGTATTGTATTGCATTGTATTGTATTGCATTGTATTGCATTGTATTGTATTGTATTGGATTGTATTGTATTGCATTGCATTGTATTGTATCTTTTACGACATACACAGGTCGCCAGTTTTCTAAAAGACCGGGTCCGTCGTAACCGAGGAGACAAACGCCCGACGATATCTTTTGTCTCCGTCATCGGCCAAGTCGAGCATGGCACCAGCAGCAGCCGGTCACGTGATACCAGACCGGATGTAGCAGCGACAATCATCCATCCGCATCCTCTTCATCACCAGCAGCAGCAATCGGACTCTGCTTCTGCAACAGCTGAACGGTACTACGGACTACACGTGCCACCCCGTCCCGCTCCCGGCATCAGTCCCCACCCGAGGATCGTGCAGCAGCATATCTACGGATGCGATGGGCGTTCGAGGGGCCAGCGACGGTCGAACGAAGGAGTTTATGGTTGCACAGCTATTGACCGAATCTCGACGATCGAATAGAGCGATACGACGCAGCGGAGAAGGAGATGGAAACGCCAACGAGTTTTTCTCTTCGTCTCCAGGGAAGGCGATGGCCAGTATATTGAGTCACTCCGCCGCCTAATGACAGGAGTTCGACGACTCGTCGCTTACAGCTTTAGATATGCCGCGGAGAGCAATTCTGTTGCCTCTTTTGGAAGCAATCCGCTCGAGAGAAATGATGCTTAGGAATAGAATACTCAAGAAAGACACGATGATTATGATGATGCTGAAGACGACGATGATTATGATGATGCTGAAGACGACGATGATTATGATGATGCTGAAGACGACGATGATTATGATGATGCTGAAGACGACGATGATTATGATGATGCTGAAGACGACGATGATTATGATGATGCTGAAGACGACGATGATAATGATGATGCTGAAGACGACGATGATTATGATGATGCTGAAGACGACGATGATAATGATGATGCTGAAGACGACGATGATTATGATGATGCTGAAGACGACGATGATTATGATGATGCTGAAGACGACGATGATTATGATGATGCTGAAGACGACGATGATAATGATGATGCTGAAGACGACGATGATTATGATGATGCTGAAGACGACGATGATTATGATGATGCTGAAGACGACGATGATAATGATGATGCTGAAGACGACGATGATTATGATGATGCTGAAGACGACGATGATTATGATGATGCTGAAGACGACGATGATAATGATGATGCTGAAGACGACGATGATTATGATGATGCTGAAGACGACGATGATTATGATGATGCTGAAGACGACGATGATTATGATGATGCTGAAGACGACGATGATAATGATGATGCTGAAGACGACGATGATTATGATGATGCTGAAGACGACGATGATTATGATGATGCTGAAGACGACGATGATTATGATGATGCTGAAGACGACGATGATTATGATGATGCTGAAGACGACGATGATTATGATGATGCTGAAGACGACGATGATTATGATGATGCTGAAGACGACGATGATAATGATGATGCTGAAGACGACGATGATTATGATGATGCTGAAGACGACGATGATAATGATGATGCTGAAGACGACGATGATTATGATGATGATAGGAGAGCAATACTTTAGCTTATTCTGGAGACAATTTCCTCCAATTCATAGTAGACCTTAGCATTATTCAAGAATTACACGATGATGATGATGACGATGATGACTACGATGATGATGATAATTATGATGATGATAATAATTATTATGATGGATGATTATGGATGATTTTGATGGGTTTAGGCGACGACCATGATGATGATAACGACAACTACAACAACTATAATGAAGACTACTGTAAAGTTGTGATTATGATAAAAATAAAGACCATTTGAAGGAAAGTTGAAACATCCAGTGGCGTAGCTAAGTCATTGCCAGATTGACTTATAAATATATGACATATGACATCAAATTATCTTCTTTATTACTCCTGATGAAATGGAGACAGACAGACATACAGACAGACATACAGACAGACAGACGGACGGAGGGATGGAGGGACAGAGAGGAACTTGATCAGTTCAACTCCAGAGATGGGATTCAGTAGGCTTTTGGATATTTTGGAAATTTTGGTGCAGATTACTAAAATATGTCTTTACAAATATAATTAAATTGCCTCTTGGCCCCCTTTCAACAACGCCACTAGGGGCGGCCTCACCAATCGACCCCTAGCTGCATGTGCACCACTGTAAAATCTATGATACAGTTTTTCAAACTCAAACTTAGGTTATTGTAATCGTAATCGTAAGCTCGAAATTTCTACAGTGCCCACCGAAAACCACATAACTGGGAACAGATTATTCATAGGAGCTCAGTCAAAAAAATCGACAAGCAAAGGGTTCAGTTCCAGGTCAAGATCCAAAAGTGGGTTAATATCTTGACATCTAAGGAATATTTGAGCTAATTTGGTACTAAATTTCAAACGGACTCTTTAAGATGATCATGGTATTGTGTTGCAGCGTAACGATTATTGTTATACAGACTATTATAGAGCTCAAAGCAATTCAGTTAAACCCTGACAAAACTGTTCTCACACTTACTTATTTGATATTTTCTATTCAGCCGTTCTTTCGTGACTAGTATGTTTGACTTCATCTTTTACCTTTAGCAGTTGTATCCCGGAATACATTATTTATTATTTACCTTGGTTTTGAAACAGATTTTTTTGTTGGGTAGTTTTGTTGCTAAGCTTTGTCGAATAAATTCAGATTGTAACTATGTTTGACGCTAAGTGTAGTTTGAGAGCTTTAAGTTGTCATAAGTCGTATTTGATGAAAATGCCAACTAATGGTTTTACCTGCAGCATGGAGTTGATCGAGCTCGCAACTCATTGTGCCATCTAGCGAACATTCCAAATTATTAAAGCTTTCGTATGTTTTGGACAAAAGTAAAACGTAAGATTTGCCATTGGAGTCGTGCTTACAAATTTAAGTTGCGACACTAAGGTTGATTGTAAGTTTAGGCTTTGTTGACTGCGGGACAGTCGTACGGTAAAAAAAACTGCACAGGTGACTTCACTAAATGGCGAGGTCAAGAATATGGAGCATTTTGAGGTAGGAATGAAGTTACAAGCCCATTCGTTTATTTGATGTATAAAAATTGGATCTATCGTGCTGTATGATTAGATACCAATGGTGAAATGTGAGTGAATTTATCTTGTGACTTGATTTTGGAAGGTGTTGGTGACGAATTCAGCTGGCCTGTTCTTTTGTGATGAACTGTTACACTAGCCTCATCTTTGAAAGGATGCTGTATAAATAACTGTTAACAATGGTGCTTATGTGTATGTTTGTGTGTATACTTGTACGTATCTGGTTATTTATATAGCACCTTTTAAAATTGCTTAAAGATGTTTAATGTGAATATGTGAATTAGAATTCCTGGTGTTGTTGATTAATGTTAATGTGAATTTGCATGTTATGTGCAGTTACTAACATGAGATGACTTGCTGGCAATCCAGCACGTGCACAGGTCGTAATTCAGTCACACCCTTGTGAGGAATTTGGGGCATACAAGTTGAGCCAGAGATCCTTGTAATGTAATATATTCTTGCAATATAATACTACTGGAGCTATGTTCTTCTGTTTCCCTGGTGTAATGGATTTTCACTGGATATATCTGACGAATTATGATTTGACTTGAAGTGATGATCATTGGATGCCTAGTGCATAGACGATGAATGATAGTGGCACTATAGAAGCTTACATCACATTTGTTTGTATGTATGTAAATATCTGTGTATGCATTTATGTATGTATGTATGTATGTGTGTATGTATGTATGCATGTATGTATTCATGTATGTATGTATATGTACAATATGGATATATGTATATATGAATGTACGAGTATGTGTGTGTGCATGTATGTATGTATGTATATATGTATGTATGTATGTATGTATGTATGTATGTATGTATGTCTGTATGTAGCAGAGCTTTTATGCAGTGCGTTTTAAGAATCTGGTGTTTATGTGACTGATCGAAATAGATGCCTGTTAAATTGAAAACAGAACATATGTTATGGAAGTCATTAGATTAGATTAGCCCAGTGTTGTTTGATGTCCCACAGTTGAGAGCAGATGGAGTCTTTTGAAGACAATTAAGGGTTGTTTCACAAACAAAGTTAATAGATTACCAAACACATCAGCTCAGAGTTACAACACGATACAGTACTTTTAAAGTATAAAGTTGTAACTGTAATTCCCTGCCAGCATAGTAAAGTAAAGCTGCCTTGTCCCATGAGGAACATAGGGGAGGCGCATATTTTCTTTTCGTAGGCCCATAAGCCGGCAGTGGACAAATTCCAGGGTAATGGGTCCAGTGCATATAGACCCATATAGACCCTATACGGGTCTCATGTGGGAGTATGGGTCCTTCATGCTGGCGAACCTGTGGTCATAGTATGACATATTGGTCTATTGGTAACAGGTCAGTGATCATGTGGTTTTGGGATGGACTCCGTGTAACGACCCTCTTGTTTGCACGCTTGTCCAGTGCATTGCAGAATTTGCTGTTTACTTCCCAGCTTATGTTGGTGCCAAATTATACTGCTTGGTGACAGAAGCACATGTGTGCAAACAACAGGGTCGTCACACTGAGTTGAACCCGAAACCGCATGATCATTGACCAATGGACCAATATGTTATGCTATGACCACACAGTCACCAGCATGAAGGACCCATATTCCCACATGAGACCAGTATAGGGTCCGTATGGGTCCCATCCTACGCTTATGTGTATGCTGGCTGGGCATGAACATGCTAGTAATTGTTATTGACCTGACTGAGGCTTAAATTTGGTACCACGTCTTTTGATGCCTTGTGCATTAGACGCCGGTGCCATAGAAGTTGCTAACTGATGAGGATGTTGATTGCAAATTTTGTATAGCGCCTGTTCAAGAGAAACCTCTCTTTATCAGATGTGCAACATTGCAGAGCTGTACATAATGGCACCAGTGTCAGTAGATGTCTGTGAGTCAGCCTTTGTTCTGGAAATTCGAAGAACAAGGAAGGACCGAAAATGAACAGATGCTCAAGAGGAGGATACACTTCGATAATTAATTATTATTTATTGATGCACGGATGTTATTACTGATATAGCGATGCACTCATTGGCGCGTGCGCAGTTTGGCAAGCATTCAGAATGTTCGTAATGGATTGTGCATTATTGTGACAGCACTTGGAAGTTTTAAGATTATTATTAGAATGCAGATGTACATTATCATAATGCGTTGTACATTATCATAATGCGTTGTACATTATCATAATGGCGCTTTAGAAGTTACGAGATTAGATTAGATTAGATTAGAATGGAAAATGTGCGGAGGAGGGTGCCAACGGAGGCACGCTGGCCATGTCTTAAGTGCTTTCATCTGGGTTTAAAAAGCCTGTGTAGAGGACAAAGGGCAGGGGTGAAAGGACGTATTCTGAGGATGCCTTGCCCCTAAATTCAGATGCATGGTGCTGTGGCAGGCAAGCCGTATGGGTCTGGAAGTGGTTAGTTAGCTGAATGGCAAATGTGCGGAATGTTAAATGCATGCATTTCCGAATTTCCAAATGTTAAGTGCACACATTTCCAAATTTCGAAAAATTAAATGCATGTATTTCCAAATTTCCAAATACTAAATGCATGCATTTCGAAATTTCCAAATATTTAATTGCACACAATTTCAAATTTCCAAATGTTAAATGGACGCATTTTCCAAATTCAAATGTGAAATGCACATATTTCCAAATTTCCTAGTATTAAATGCACACATTTCAAAATTTCCAAATGTTTATTGCACACATATAAAAATTTCCAAATATTAAATGCACACATTTCCAAATGTTAAATACACACATTCCCAAATTTTCCAGTAGTGTTTAAATGACTCTGAATGGCAAGTGTACATAATGTTAAATGCATGCATTTCCAAATGCGTGGGAGTGTTTGATGCACAAAAATTCCAGTTGTGGAGAATCTCCACAAAACCTCATCCAGTTCGTCTTAAAAATCTCAGAAAAATCTCCGTCTTTGGTCCACCCAGGAGGAACATCAGAACATCCTTGAGTTGCCAGCCACTTGTGTTGAGTTATTGAGTTCAGAGGTCATCCTGCTTCAAACTGTGTACTAAGTGTGTCGCAAATCTATTTAAAAATCGAGGAACAGTGGCCATCAAAAGAAGGTCTTCACTTGAACTTCGTTCCTAGTTGCTGGTGCCCAACTGAACCTCTCCAAACAGGCATGGGAACGAATCGGACTGTGATTTTTGCCTGAAATTGTATAAACACTGATCAGGCCTATGTTTCGAGATAAGTGATTTTAGGATCTCAGTAAAAACAACTCTTCAAAAGTTTCAGTAAAAACTTTCTTTGCGTTGGAAAAACGCAACTGGTTGGCTTGTTCTGTGCAGTGGATTCTTGACGCTTGATGTGGACTTATTTCCTTTTGAGCATTCAAAGGTCAGGAAGAAAGTTTCTTTAGTTGGGGTTTGTAGGAAGTGCATGTGATAGTCTAGTGGTTAGTGTGCTGAATTGTCAACCGAGAGGGCAGAGGTTCAAATCCCCATCGGGGCTGAAATTTGACTTGCGGCCCTAGCAAACTTGGCTATAAAATGGGTACATTGACTGTGCACTGTCGGTGAGTAGATTTGGCAGCAAGGGAGAGGATGGGCCATCTGCCCTCATATGTCAAGGTGCAGAAAAATAAAGTCACTATGACTTCATACACATGGCTGCCTCTGTGTGTTAGTCTAACTGGTTGTTTATGTGTCATTCTCTGTGTCTGTCTTTGTGGTTGAGTGTCATTCTGTATGTCTGTCTTTGTGGTTGAGTGTCATTCTGTTTGTCTGCCTTTGTGGCTGTGCATCTTTGTTTGTTTGTTTGCTGGCGGTGTTATGCATTTAACTGTTTGTCAGCCAATGGACATATGGTGTGTTAACAGTTGCATTACTTACTTACCTACCTACCTACCTACTTACTTACTTTTTTACTGACTAACTTACTTACTTAAGAGAATGCTGTTATTCTTCTTGTTCTTGTTCTGGTGTTTTCAGGTTGGGAACACCACTAAAGAACTTTCTCAGAGTGGTGCTATATAAATTTGCACTTACGATTACGACTATATGATTACCGTTGAGCGTAGCGTTGCTCAAGATATCTGGTTTGTAGGTATGTAGGCCTATGTTTGAAGGCACTTAATGTAGCGCCTATCAACTACCTCTCAGCAGCGCAGCTACCCGATTTATGTAGCGGACGTCCTTGAGTCATTTGTGGGCTTTTGGACCTGTTTGGGAATGTTGATGTTATGCGGTCATGTTTGTCGTTTGGCGAAGTGGGCCATCGTGTTGTCGAGCAGTCGGGGTCTCGTTCATCGGTGTCGTCCGATCGCTCGGTCGTTTCTGACCATCGCTCCGATTCCCTTTTCGTCAAGCCCCCACTTGCTTCCGTCTCTCCTTTCCTCCATTAACTGACGGACGGACGGACGTACTGGGAGCTGGCGACGTTTCGAAGCTGCCCAGTTACAGGTGTGGTGAAGCGTGAGGCTGGACGCTGGCGTTTGGGATTTCTTGGCTGTTAAAAGACCTTGGATGTACTGGGATATTGTGCGGTTAGTGGAATAACATAACATAACGTAACGCGACGTAGCGTGACGTCTTATGACTTAATTGACAGTTAACGGACGTCAGATTCATTTGTTTTGAGATATTGTTTGAGTCTGTTTTGATAAGGCGCTAAATAAATCTTCAATTATAGCTACAGTTAGTGGAGCGTTAGCACAGTTAAGCATAGCTTACCATGACTTAGTATAACATAATATAACATAAGATAAAATTACAACGTAACTTAGCATATAACATAATATAACATCACATAAAATAATAATATAACAGCATAACGACAGTATAACATAAAGTAACAGCAAACTAACAACATAACAGCATAACATGAAGTAATATAACGTAATATAATATCATGTAAAATAATGACAGCATATAACATAACACAGACATAACTATCAGTCTAAACCGAAAACATACCTCTTCCAGTCTGTTTATTATTCTTAATGTTTTCTGTTCCCCGACTTCAGTTTGCACTTCTGAACTTTTTAAGTAGCGGGTATCATGAAATTTCCCGAATTTGCCCCGAATTACATACTCTGTTGTGTTGTATAAAACAACAACATAACAACATGACAGCATAATGTTATATGACATAACATAATAACTTTATTTTGAGTAGTTCAGAAGACTTTGTTAACCCTGACAGAACCACTGCCCTCTGTTTCTTTGCCTAGTGGTAGAGCCGGCCGAGGTTTGAGACCCAGATGAGAGCAACAGAGTGAGTACCTCGGTACCAACTGCGGCAGTGAAAGCAACTGCTTCAAGCTCCTAGCCACATACGATGCAAATTTTGCGTGACGAGCGAGAGTTTAAGGGACTGTCTTCCATACCTCCACACAAGCACACATGCACGCACGCACAAATGTATTCACGCACACAACACACATACATATGTTCATACATGCATACATACATACATTCAGACACACACACACACAGGTACGTACGTACTTACACAGATATGTATGTACATATATTTGTCAAACACTGATGCATACATGCATGCATGCATGCATACATATATACGTACATACATACATACATACACAGCTATGTATGTACATACATTCATACACATGCTCTTGCATACATACATACATACATGCATACATGCATATATAAACACACAGTACATACATACATGCACACATGTGCATATGCGCGTACATACATACACGCAATACATACCAACATACATACAAACAGACAGAAAGACAAACATACACCCATCCACACACAACTGGTTTGTCCTTTGGGGTGTTGTGGGTGGGCATCGCTGCCTCCCTCGCTCTCTGGCGCAGGCAGGAAGCCCCTCCGAGCCCTCGAGGCCACGAGCGCACGGACATTAATTGCCTGTCTCCAGGTGAGGCAGGTAAAAAGCCGGCCGGACGGACGGAGGATGGATGACCGCTCGGCCGGACGTACGCTCAGCCCACTGTCGTATGTATCAGCAAATTGTTGGAGCATAATTAAGAATGCCACATGCGACCCGTCGGGCATCCCGGCGACGGGCGCTGTTGCCTGCTGGCATATGTCGACACACAGGCCGTCGCTCCTCCGTCGGTCCGGCCTGTGGGGTGTTTGTCCACCCGTCCATCCGCTTGTGGCGGGCATTGCGCGCGGTTGATCGCCGTAGAATGTGAACAGAATTATTATTTACGTTCACGACGCGGTCTCGTTTCAACAGGGACTCAGGATGTCCACTCTGCATTCCTCCCCGCGGTCAGCACGCTGCTTCTCTGACTTGGCCGACTGCTGACAGACCTCCCGACTGCCCTGCACGGGTCTGCTTTACCTGATCCTGCTACCTGTAAGTGTGCGGTCTTTGGCGTAAATAACGAACCATTGTTTCTTGCGTGATCTCTGTGGCCATAGCTGCTTCGATGGATGAGTGTAGGAGTGGAATTTAAGGGGTGTGAAGGAGGGTGTGCGGGCAGGCGTGGCATGCGATGCTTGTGGCTTAGTTTGGTTTCTGGTTTTGAAATGTGGTTGCAGCCGATGTTGCTGATCTAGAGATATTTGTGATCGTTGCACCAGACCGTGGTTTGAGATATGACTTATTCTCATTATAGTGCATTGTAGTAATTTTTTACAAGTACAATATGTTTATGAGTGAACATCGTTGCAAGCATGCATACCTGTCAGACGAATCTAAGATTTGAGATGTGCTGTTGCTTAAGTATTAAGGTTTGAGATACTCTGTTGCTTGAATTGAAAGAATTGCAATGTTGCGCACATTCAGTTGAGGATTGTTAGAGAAAGATGTCTTTTTGCTTTGCAAAGGCAGGCACAATCTGCTCAAGTTATGCAAAATGTTCTTCCTATACTTTGCTGGCTGTGGAGATTTGCAGATCCTTAGGTTCCACACTTCAACTCGAGCAAGTTATGACTTAAATATAATTGAATTACCTTAATGAGTCTTAGAAAAAGTAGTTGCTTATTTCTGATGTCCCAAGAAGGTGCCATATAAATGTCCAGATGGGTACATACCAAATGTCGGCATATATATATATGTGTGTGTATGGATGTGTGTATATATATATATAAAGACACAACATATATATATATCTGGTGTTCATATTGTGCCTAGAAAGAACTTCACAAAGGGGCCATTGAGAACTATATATCCATGTATTCATGCATTGATTGCTTTATCAACAATATCTTGTTGTGCTAGTATAGTCACAAAAACTATTCAGTGGCACTCCTACTGTGAGAGAGTGGTTCAAAAGTAAGGTCTGCATGGTCAGTCCTATGTTCTTTGGGCTTAAGCACAAACGTAGAAATTACAATTCAATACTAGACCATTTTGCCACGGAGGCTGCATGGCTTAACCTGTTTTGCAGGGTGAACCGGGATTCAAAACTGAGACACTAAGATCCGAGTGAATGAACTTTTGTGTTTTTAGTTACATTTTTATTTTTGCATCCCGGTAATCTGTTTTAAATGCATCTTTAACTGTTCTGTACCACATATGCACTTGTCAGATGCAAATAAAGGCTACTTGCTTACTTACGTACTTCCTTTCTTACTTAGTTTTTTACTTACGTATTTTCTTACTCTGTTGCTTGCTTACTTACTTACATGTTTTCTTGCTTTCTTACTTACTTGCTTATTTACTTACTTTATTCAGCACATACCCCAAATTACTGTTTGCAAAGTTGCTATCCGTGTGCTTCAGCCTAAAGCTCCTTCAGGCTGTTAGCACTTTGTTGATATTATGGCATGTAATCGATGAGCAAATACCTTACATTACGTCCATAATGTTACTGTTTAATCTCTGCATTTTTAATTTTACTTATTTACGATATAATATTGGAAGATGTGAAATGTATCATTGTGTGGCTTTTTGTAATTGTCTTATTCTCTTCCTCATCTCATGTTGCCTGCTCATAGTTTTATTATTTAAATTATTTTTTTATTTCTGCATTTAACGAGTGCCACAATCTAATGACTAAGCATCAGTTGATGGCACTAACAGTTGTGAGTCAAGGACTTGCTGAAGGTCCCTACAAAGTAACTGTCTCGGGGAGGAGGCTGGAAACCGTACTTTACATCTTACAAGCTGAGCGCGTTGTGTAATTGGCTACCGTGCGTGGTTTATGAGACAGCTTTATTACAGACAAAGGCAGATAAACAAAACCAAGATTTCATGACAGTCATTCGAACAAAATGTTGAGCCTACAAACTGCAGAAATGCTTATAAATGTTATCAACGAAATTCTCATGATAGCTGTAGAGAATCAACGAAATTCTCATAATAGCTGTAGAGAATCAACGAAATTCTCATAATAGCTGTAGAGAATCAACGCAATTCTCATAATAGCTGTAGAGAATCAACGAAATTCTCATAATAACTGTAGGTCTGACTTCAGAGTTATGAGTAGAATATTCAACTTTATAACACCACAAAATGTTCTTCTTTATTGTTTTCTTGTTGGATTGATTATTTGATTGATTATTTTATATACTGTTTGTTTTACAGCAGTTTTATTATTTGGAATTTGTTTGGCGCCAGCAGCCAACGAGTCATGGGAATTCCGCAAGAGATGAACAGTTCGCTCAGATGCTAGCATAGAACTGACGAGAATGAATAATCCTTCATCAACTGCCTTGTCTGGATTGCCCGAAAACAACCTCAACCTCATAGCGACACTCCTGAGAGACTCTATCGTACACCTCTGCAAAGTCAGCAAAATCTACGACGGTTGGATTGAAATCGATGGCATCATTTGCATATCGGGTAAGGTCGAAGGTCAGCAGTTAGTTGTCAAAGTGCATGAAAGTTTCCGTCCACAGGACGCGGGAAGGAAGGGCAAAGGCAACGAATCATTCGGCGATAATTGCGGATTTGGGTACAAGGATGAACGATCTTTTGTTTGCGATGGAAACTCCAGATATTCCGGCAACGAAAGGAAACGCAAGCGACGAGGCTCGGGGTCAGAGACCGCAAGGTCATCTTCCGACTTGCGACAGAACGATCACCAGCAGGAAATCACGGGTACATCACGATCGTTCGAGATCGATTATAAAAATGTTATCAAGGATCTGTCGATGAAAAAGTTGTCTGCTACTGCCCAGAACTGCCGCGAATTGGTTGTGGGGTCGAACAACACCAGCTGTGGGGCAGACAACGGCAGCTCTACCACTTTTCCATATGCGGTCAGTTCGGGTACTGTAGCCTTCAAAGTGGACGAGATGCAGGTTTCATACAGTGACCCAAGGGTTCATCTGGGTAATTCACTCTTCCGGCCACGACCCCTCGGGATGATAGGTGAGAGGTGGAGTGCCAGCAGGGTCCTACCAGAGTGTCGCATATGCGGGTGCAGTTTCGAGAGTTCAGAGGCTCTGAGCGACCACAACGAAGCGGTCCACAGTCTGTTCACGTGTTTGTGTTGCTTCAAGACGTTCACGTCGCGTTCAAACCTCGAGCGGCACTCGCGCCTGCATACGGGACACAGGCCGTACATGTGCACCATCTGCGGCAAGGCGTTCTCGCGCAAGGATCACCTCTCCAACCATGCTACGAAGCACGCGTTCAAGTGTGGAACCTGCTCAAAGCGCTATGCCGACCGCAGCTCGCTGATCTCGCACTACCATCTCGACCACTCTGCGGCGCTCACGAACATATGTGCCTACTGCAATAAGGGCTTCACCAGCCAGGAGGTATTCGAAGACCACGTCAAAACCCATCCCCAGTTTCACGCGGCTGCGCCTGGCGAACCTGACGAAACGGTGGACGAGAAGAACGAAGCAGCCTTGCAGTTTTCCGACAAGGTCTACCGTCATGGGAAGCAGAAACCGAACAGTCTGTTGGCCTTTTACAAGCACAGGTCTTTGCCGGAGCAAGCGAATCACTTGCTTTATACGTGCCTTGTTTGCAACCGATATTTCGACCACCCGTGGAAGTACAGCAGTCACCTGTCGATGCATCCGAATGAGGTGAACGTCTTCAAGTGCTGTATGTGCCTACAGGTGTGCTCTACCTTGACACACCTGAGACAGCACGAGGCTGAGCACTTCAACAAACTGTCCGACTTCCTAGACACCGCCGGCCTCCGATCGCACTCCTGCAACAGGTGTGATCAGAGCTTTGAAAGTGCGCATCGTTTACAGGCGCACCGGGAAGAACACCAGAGGATGAACCAGTTACACCTGGAAGAGCGCCAGAGACTACACCTGAAAGAACAGCTCAAACTACACCACGAGGCTTCGGAGCACCAGAGCGCGGACTTCTCCTGCGGTCTGTGCGACGTGCGTTTTATCGACCAGGCCAGCCTGCTTCGGCACTTGGAGGAGAATGACCACGACCAAGCCAATGACGAAGATGCCAAGATCCTGAAGAGGGGAAAACGGAAACAGACGCGGCCGAAGCTCGCTGTCGCTTTACAGGAAAAAGTCAATGAGGACAGCGAAGTTGAAATAGTGGAACCAGAGTCACCGAAGCTGCTTTCACGACAGCAAGGTGGAAATACGCCAGAAAGATTTGATCATGCTCAGACCGAGCAGACGACTAAAGATGCGATGCAGAATGATGACACCAGCAGCGTCAAGATTCGATCGGATCCTATTCGAAGCCTGATAAACAGTCGCTCGTTGGTGCTAGCGCAAAAAGACTGGGAACAACAGACTAGCAACAATGAGTCCTATGGAGTTGAGGGCACCGGGTTTTCAAAAGAAACCAGTGAGCATTCGCTGATGTTGTACGAAAGGAGCGACGAGTGTTTGGGAAGAGACGAAGTTACAAAGAATGAACTACACACCACCTATCTGCGTGACAGTCCATACAAATTCAGCCGTGGTTCGTTGATATCAGATGGATGTCAGTTTTCAGAGAGCTACCGTTCTTTCAAGCGATGCCTGTCGTCCGAAGGTTGTCAGTGCGCGTCAACCCCAAGCGATCCGGGCTGCCTGAACAACAACGTCAGCAGCCTCCGCAACGAGAACAGCATCGGCATTCCATCCGGACCGCCTTTTTTGTGCGCCTTCTGCGAGTCAAAGATGGAGACGTTCGCCGAGCTGGACGCGCACTGCCAGGTCGAGCACAGTCGCAGTCCGTGCATGTTCTGCTCGAAGACTTTCGCTCAGAAGGCGAACCGCGACCGCCACCACTGCCTCCACACGGGTGACAGACCCTACGGATGTCCGGAGTGTGACGAGCGCTTCTCGCGAGGCGACAAGCTCAAGATGCATCGCGTTCGAATGCACGGCGTACAGTACCCCGCCTACAGTTCTCGCCAGAAGGATGCCGCCTCGTCGCGGGACTACTCCGCCAGTCCTTCGCCTCGTTCTTATTCCTATGAGGCTTTCGGGCAGCAGTTTGCTTTCCTCGGCCATTCTCATCCTCCGGGGAGCCTGGACTTGCAAGAAGAGGGTAATAACCGCAGAGAGAAGGGTGTTTTGTCTCAGGGAGATTGCAGTGAAGAAGAGCAGAATGGGGCTTCTGACCATAACAAGAAGATTCACCAGACAGACTTGGTTCCTGTTGATTTGGTGACGAGTAATAATTCTTCGTGAACAAGTCTTTTGCATTTTGTCAGGTGTTGATGGGTCTGACCTGCTGTGATGTCAGACATTTCAGCCAATGTTTCCTCTTAGCTGCGCATCTGCAAAGCTTCGCAGCAGTTTTATAGCTCTACACGCTGCAGAAATGGTCAAGCTATGCAGATTCATCCATAACAACCTTTCCAGGCTGCAAGTTCAAAATCCATGCTCTTTGGTGTAGAGAGAATATTAGTTTCAGCCCCTAGTCATCACTGCTGCACACTTCCTTGGCTAGAATCCCTGTATCCGCCTTTTAAAATTGTCCAGTCTTACTGCTTTTAGGAAATTTTATGCAGTTTTTGACTACTGTTGTTGTTTCTGCCTTTCTGTGTTTAAGTTGGGAAAGTTCCAAGCATCTTCTAGTACACAACCATGCCTGTTGTACTTAGGTATAAGTGCTTAAGAATGGTGAATGTCACTGAAGGTGATGAATGTCACTGAAGATGACTTGAATGTTGCTGAAGATGACTTGAATGTCACTGAAGATGACTTGAATGTCACTTGAAGATGACTTGAATGTCACTGAAGATGACTTGAATGTCACTGAAAGTGACTTGCTATTTCAGTGCTCATGAATAAGCTGGTGCTTTATGCTTAGCTTATAGGTAGCACTTTAGAAAGTTTTAAGTTTGCATGTACAACTACGACCTCAAATTCTCTTAAAATCTAAGATAGCCACACTGTTATTGTGATATTTCTTGATGTAGCGTTCAGTGTGAAAGAAGATGGAATTGGCCACGCCAGTGCATGCACGCATACATCTTGGGGATTCTTTTCATGCCAACACATGTAGGGTCTTCTTTTTGCTACAGTATATACGTTCAAAGTTTGATGGGATAAGGAACTATAAGTTAAGCGGCATTGAATAATGCTCAGTTATCCAGCAACATGCATCAGTTTATTTGGGCTTAGTTAGTTGAATGGTCGGCTGGATTTTAACTTGGCTTGTGCGTTTGAAGTTGGTTCAAAACTTCTGTAATTTTGCCACACTTGCTATCTGTTATACTAGTTATACAATTTGTGATATCTGTGATTTTATTCAGTGCTGAATTTAGCTGATCTGTTGCACAATCCTGCAAACTGTGGTATCTGTTAAGATACCGTCGCGATACTGAATGATGTCTTGCAGATCTGGATACATGTGATGTGCCATGGATCATGTTTAGGAAGGATCATTAAGAAGAATCATGCCATGGATCGTGTTTAGGAAGGATCATGAAGGATCATTAAGAAGAATCATGCCATGGATCGTGTTTAGGAAGGATCATGAAGGATCATTAAGAAGAATCATGCCATGGATCGTGTTTAGGAAGGATCGTGAAGGATCATTAAGAAGAATCATGCCATGGATCGTGTTTTTAAGAAGGGCTAGCCTGTGTTTAGTTATTATCACCTCTGTGTCTTTTAATTCCTTACTATTATGTAATTGTAGTCATCGACATCATCACTCACCTTCAACATTTAATATTTTAGAGTATTGTTATCATCATTTTTATTGTTTTTCATTGTTTTTAAGCCAAGGTAACAGAGGATCCCTCAGGATTTGGAAAATTATTATTATCAAATAATAATACTGTTATTTTTTATAATTATAATAATACTGTAGTAAGTGGTATTGTTATTATTTTTTGTTTGTTTTTATTTTGCCGTGATATGATCCCACAGGAGTTAGGATATTTCCATAACAATTGTTATTATTATTAACTATTATTTATTTTAAATGTTGGTCCCTTAGGTGAAGAGCACTCAGGATTGATTTAGAAATTCCAGAGAGTATACATTATTATTATTATTACATTTTTGTAATACAAAGCTCAAATCAGAAGGGGGTGTTATCAAAAACTTCTAAGAAGAATGGAACGGCTGCTAGTCTCTGCGTATTATGTCGGGATCATTTTCTGTTTGTTAATATAACCAAACGATAGCAGAAATCAAACTGCAAGTTAATTTCTAACTGATATCCATGCAACAAAGGAGGCAACTCCGACTTTTCCAAGTGTTCGCCGACATGCTACTTTGGTGGACTACGTGCTCTTCATTTCACTGGTGCAGCTGACTGGGCACAAACCGCTACAGACAGACAGACAGACAGACAGCTGGCTACTCACCGACTGCTATATACAGACAAACAGACAGGCAGACTGATAGATGGATAGATTGGCGGATGGATGGATGGATGATATTTTACCCGGTGGGTGGTAAATAGGTAGTAATTATGAGTGCAAATTGTAATTCTAATAGTAAATATTAATATTTCTTGTTGGTTATATTTTCACGGTTGTTAGGTCGATTTCTTGTTGTCTGCATGGATTGCATTGAACAGTTAGTTTGGATTTGGTTTTAAAATTTTTAAAGCCGTTGTTGACAATTTTAACGTAGACTTCATTTCTTTCGTAATCAGTTGTTGAATCAGTAACATTGTGATGGAATTGTTGAGCACATTTTCTCTCTCGGGGATTATTTTCACGTGATACCTCATGTTTTGACTGGATCCAAATCATATTTTGTAACGTTGTTCGATAAGGAGCAGATTTTCATGAAAAGGATTTATATTCTTTTGATGTTTCTACCTCTCCTGTCGTAAAATTACTGGTGGTAGCAATTTAAATGTAGAATTTTAAATGGCAGAACTTTGGTGTTGCATTGAGTAGTTAATAATTTTTTGGTGATAACTGCTCAGCTTGGCTTAGTGCATTGGGTTAGCAGCGTTAAAAATTTGGAAACCGTTTGTTGACCAAAATCTGAAAATTAGGCCAACCAAATCTGATGGCAGGTATTGTTCAACCAACAAAGTCTGCTCTTGCAAAATGTTGGCCCCAAGAAGGCTGACATCAAGTATTGCTGGGCCAAAAAAATCTGTAATTATGCTAATGTTGGGCCAAGAATCTGTCTCTGAGTGGTCTTAAGCCCAATAAGTCAGACATCAAGTATTGTTGGGCCTACAGATTCTGGAATTAGGCTGACATTGGGCCAAAAAAGTTTTCTGTTGGATGGGTAAGACCCTAGAAGTCTGACAATGAGCTGCTGTTGGGCCAACAGAGGTTTTCTTGACTTTCCAGTGTGTTTCAAATGCTTGTTGACATGGCTATAAAACTATTTCAGATTTTATTTATTAACAAACTATGCCTTTGTTGGTCCTTATCTTGAATTTTGTGGTGTTAGCAGTTTACTTGAGCATCTTGTTCTTGGGTCGTTTTCAGACGTAATTGGCCAGACTTGTGTAGCCCCTCTGGAACTGCCTTGTGTCTATGTTCGGATGTGGTACAACAAGGTTTCTCAAAAGTGCACTATACCATTTGAGCATTTGTATGTACATGTATGTAGCTGGATATTTATATAGCGCCGTTTAGGAGCCTATCAGTTGATGTGTGTGATTGTTTGAGAAGTATGTTGAGACACTGGAATACTGTACTGTGATTAGATATACTGAGATTCTGTTTTTTATCAAATTTGACTTGAATTTTACCTCAGTTTTATTGTGGATTTTGTTGTGATGTCTTTGGTTTTGGAATCTGGTTACGGCTTGGTTTTGGTGTGCAGTCGACGCATCTTTTGTGCATTAGACACAGGTGCAAAAGAAGTTACTACTTGAATAATAATAATACGATTTGGTTTTGAAATCAGTTTAATGAAACAGCGTACGTGAAAACAGATTCTTTTCTCTTGCTAGTGCCTTCTCTGTCTCTGATTCTGGAGACTGTTGTTTGAACCGTTGGTAGATTTGGTTGAACGTTTTTTTCTTTGCAGTGCAGTGGATGGCTCTTTTTACATGCAAAACTCTCTGATCTAAGCAACCTGCTTATCTGCCATCGTCCAGTCATCCAGGTCTCTGCGATCAGCTACACAAAACCGTTTGTATCTCCCTGAAGTCAGAGACTATCAGTCTGAATTTTCTGCGCCAGTCATCTGGAGTAGTCTCCCCGTTTACGTTACTCGCGACAATATCTCGCTGGACATTCCTAAAGCAGCTTCAGACCCATTTGTATCGTCTTGCATTACTTTCTTACTTAGTTACTTTGTAGGTTCAAGCGTCCTCTGATGTTATGACTTTGTATGGGTTTCAAAGAGGCGGTGCTATATAAATTTTTTAACACTACTTAAGGATCTTCAGCGAGTCATTAACGCACAGTAATAACGCTTACACTCTTAATGATAGCACACACTTATGTCGTTAACAGTAACTGCTTAGTGTCAAAGCACGTGCAATAATGTCGGTGTGGTGCGAAACCGGTTCCAGAGGTGAAAGCGGTTCCGACTCCGCCCACTTTTATGGCCAAGGCACGTCATAGTGAAGCGAATTTTAAAGTACCCTGTTGTCTTGATAGTAAAATTTTATGTAAAACAGTATCCCAGTAGGTGGATATACAAGAGCTCAAGCATTCACCCAAGCAATCGGTACTTATGCAGTCGTATTTAGGACAAAACTTTATTTTGACGAACGAAGCGGCAAAAAACTGCTACATGACGTCATCGATCACATGAACCAATCAGAGTACTTTTGGGAACAGTTTTCGCCCCGGAACCGATCTCACTCCACACCGGCTGTCAGTTTTGTTTAACTTGTATAAAATGCCACTTAACCTGTCATCGTCCCTCTTCTTCGACGGTATGTGGCTCTGGAATTCTGAACATGCTGTCAACAGTCAGCTCCGGTTGGGAATCCGTCGGTGTGTCAACTGTAGCCCGCCAGTTCTCTGAGCGCTGTTTGCTTATTGATAACCTTTTGTTCTTAATGACTTTAAAATCATTTAGGATAGCGTAGGCTGCGCTTTTGTGAAGTACTTCAGAGTGTTTACATGCATACGTATGAAAGTGTCTGACTGTATACCACCACTTACTTGCCTTCCCTTTTCTGTCAGCTTAAACACAACCCGCCCTAACAGCTTATCTCCCCCTTCTCTCTCTGGTCTTCTCGCAACCGGACTTGGTTCTTGACATGGCGTCTTTGGAGAACCCCCACTGACTTGACGCAGCGCTTGTGAATAAACTGGTGCCCTGCGCTTAGCTTTTAAGTAGAGCTGTAGAAATTTTGAGTTTAAGTGTTTGGGCTACATCAAAATGTCTTCTGTTTGGAGATGTTGCCTTTAAGATTGTAGCAAAATTGATCAATGCCTTGTCAGTTGATAGTGGTGATACAGAAGCAAAAGGTATTAACTAATTAATTAATTAATTAAACATTGGCAGTCAACAGCTTTTATGCATGTTGCCAAGGTATTCGTGTTCATTTTTGCATGTTCTGAGGCACTTAATACAGCACCTCCCAATCTACCCACAGTTGCTTTTGTTGTCTGACCCCTGTGACCCACATACGCCTATGTTTCCTCACTCATCTGTTGGCCATATGACATGCTAACAAATGCTTACTTACTTACTTCCCTCTGAAAGTAAGTTGATGTAACTCCTGAATTTAGTGTCCTCCTCAGTAGCAACAGAGTTGGTTGTCTAGTTTTCTTTCAAGGTGACAGGGTTTTTGAATGATTTATGAAAAGCTGGGCAAACAGACGCCCTTGAGAAATGACAGTTAATCAAAGACTTTATACGAAAAAGGTTGATTTCGCGTTTGGCTCCTAGTATTAGTGGTAAATGGTTAAGTATATGTATTTGATTAGCTTGTTAATGATACTTGAATAATATTGACTTGTAATTGTATTAGTTTAAAATATACTTGTACTTAACATATATCATCAGTACTTGATTTCAATTTAACTGCTCGCTACACTTGATCGTATATGTGTATATATATATAATCTGTATATATATGTGTGTAATATGTATATATGTTTAAATATCATAAATACATATATATATATTTATATCATGTATATGTGTGTATATACACATATATATATATATACATATATATATGTTTGTGTATTAGACAATTGTATAAAATGTGAACCGGGTGTATATATGTATATATGTATTTTGACACAATGATACATTGCTATTGCTCTACTATTGTATTGTAACATTTATCTGATTGCACTATTTATACATTATGTTTTGTATTTCTGTAATATTTTTCCGATTGAATTGTGATTGTCAGTGGCAATCATAGTAGTTAAGTTCTTGATGTAGACAACAGCTGTTGTTTGAGCAACCGTGAAGGAATTCATTGTGGTAAGAATGGATTATTTTGCAAAATATGAAATGATTATTTTGTGTATATTTATGTATTGTATATTTTGAATTTGACTCGATTACTGATCGGTTTAGCCAATATTTTCTTTGAGCATGTGTCAACTGTGAACAGTATCGGTATGAGTTGAGTGTGAGTGAGGGTTGCTTCTAACCCGGGTGCGATTTTGTAGCTAGGCAAGGGGCAAACTTACCCATCACTGGTTCGGCCAAAATCCCCCTGGAATGCATTTTCCCCATTCATTTTGCACTTATTCTAGAATGGCTAGTTGTAGTTGATGTCGTGGTTGGTGGGAATGGTGCTATTTTTGCATCTTAGCCATCAAGTACTACTACTAATACTAATACTATTATTACTAATACTACAACTACTAATAATAATAATACTGTTGGTCTTGGCATATAGAGTTAACTATTGCATGGAAAGAGCAGATGGTAATGTGGCGATAGCGTGCATATAGACACCAACAAATGCTCCCTGCGTTCTTGTGAGTCTGTCTTGTGAATTTTAGTATAAATTTAAGTCATGTTATTCAAACGGCTGCTAGCTTTAACGTGTTATGTAAAACATATTGTAAATTTTTAAGTAGTGCAATGTGATTTTTTTGAGAACTTAGCTTTGCTGATTGTTCGCTCGTCTGGGTGTTACCGGATGGGAAAATCCCAGGCGCACACAGGCACAACTGATTGTATACATATTTACTGCTTTACTGGTTAGGGTAATTATGTAATGAGTAGTCTTTGTAGTCAAATTCTGTATAATTCCTGTACATACCATTTGTTATCTTAAATGTGCACTTGTTCTTAACACTGATTGCCTTCAGAAATATTCTGCAGTGATGATGACTTATTTGTACTGAGCAATTATTATTATTATTATTATATTTTATACCTAAGGTAGAAATGATCCCTCAGGAACCAAAAAATTAAGTTAGAAGCATAAAATGATTGATCTCTGCGATCTACAGTTCATATTCGACAAGATCTACAGTTCATGTTTGATGAATTGCTTCCTTTATTATTGTTCTTATTTATTATTGTTGTTGTTGTTGTTGTTATTAAACCTTTGGTTGTAGTTTGCGCTGGTTATTATTGCAGATCAAAGTTTTCATCAGTTTCTGCTCATATATTTGTTGTGCGTTGTGGCCCTTTGGTTTTGCTTGTGGCTGTACTTGTGTACTTTGTGGTAGGCGCTTACTGTTGATTGAAGGACTGGTTTTTGGGTACATTTGAATGGCATGAGTCATTTTAAGATGTCAGTTCGAGATTTAAAGCATCCTTTAAGGCTTGTGTATGTGCATGTGTGTGTTTATATGTCTATATTAATTAACTGATGTACACTAATGGAAGTATGTTCAGTTTTTCTTAGTGTCCATTAAAGTGTGGAACATTGGTGGTTACTGAGTGAAGCTGATGTTAATTTCCATTAAAATGTGCCAGTAATGGTTTCTAGTTGCACTGAAGTTCATTGTAAGTCAAGTGTATATTATCTTATGGTTATTTTACGAAATGCGTTAATGTGAAGTTCATGTCGTTGAAAGCTGTGAAATAGCTATCAGAAGTGCTACTGATTTAATTCATTTCCAGATGTTTCAGTTTGCCGCACTGCCTTAGGAATTGTGAAAGGCTTTTGCACAAAAGCGTAGGAATTTACCGGATCTTGGTCCATTTTGTCGGTGGTGGGTAGTACTTGTAATTTTAAACGGTTTCAGGTGGAGTTTATGTCGTACCGTAGAGATCCAGAGCTCTTTGTAATTGTTAAGATGCTACAACAGTATACCTCATAATTAATCACTTTTTCCTGCAGCGTCTCTTTCTTTACGTTCTTAGCTGCCAGTTTTAGATGCTCGGAATTTGTTGTGAAGTTTGTGAAATGTGACCAGCCATATTGTGTTGGTACGTTGCGTCAACTCGGTAAGCCCAATATCTCTGTGTAATAGCGTATCATGGGTTTAAGTGGGTCACAAACATTTAATGTATTAGTTAGAACCACGGCAAATAACGGGGAATGCTCAACGGCCTGGTTTTCGCATAAAAACGACGATTGTCCACCGAGACAGAACTATCATCCGAACTATCCACAAATCTACAACTTCGTACATGGAAGAATTTCTGCCCTAGCGTTCTGTTTGTTCGTAAATAATTTGTCAGTTGCCTTGTTTATTGCTAATACAAAGACCATTTTAGATGGTTGAGATGTTACGTGTTCTGCCGAGAAATTGGGCTTACTGGGTTCATAGTGGTGTATACGGGTGTTTGTCTTGTTTGGTTAGTATGTAATCGGTCTGCTGACGGACAGCAAGTTTTTGCGTTACGGAGTATATTGTTTTGTGTTTAATGTTGCGTGTTTAGCTTCTACAAAAACTACAGTTCATATTCAATGGATTGCTTCCTTTTTCGTTCCTGCAGTCGGTGTAACTGAGTATGCCTCGTTTTTCGCTGCTTTTCAGCTGTTAAATTTCCGCCCCTTTGCCTTCGCTGTTTGTTTATTGGTTTCCGAGGTTGTTCGGCTTCTGGAAAATATCGTAAACTGATGTGCTTGAGCAGAGAGAGCAATAAAACGGACAAACGGAGGACCTGGGCTATGAGAAAGTTTATGAACTTGTTACGACTTCTGGTGGTTAAAAATAGCTGCTTCCAGTTATGTGCGCATGCGTGTAAATGGCCGGGTATTTAGCGCCACTCAAAGAACATTACATTAGCGCTTTGCTAAAACTGTCTTGCGCCTCTGTGCCAAACTTTACAATCAAGCGCTCACTAATACAAGTACTCACCTATGTACTAGTACTTTTATTGTATTAGTAGTATTAAGTATACTGTTGACGCACTTAATGGTAGTACATATATAGTATTGACATACAATTTTAAAGCGTCTTTCTCATTTCATTTCATGATCAATGGAAGACTTATCTTTGCAGCTACCCAAGCTTTGGAGCTTAATTTGTTAATTAGTGCAGTGTTAAGATCTGACGAAAAATAATAATAGTACTTAACCAGTAATTAAATACTATAAATGTGTTGTTGCAGGATCTTAAAATTGAGACATATTCAAGAATTTAAGGTAACGAATTTGCATGCCGTACAAGTGGAAGCACACGATGTTGCAATTCTGCAGGAACTGAGCTGTGTAGAAAGCACTTCTTTGGAATGATCTGCATTAAACAATTGCATTTAAGTGTTTGCCTCTGGTTGGGTCCAACTTCGTTTATATATATGTCGTAACTAGTTTCTTGTGTCGTTGTTATGAAACATCTAGGCCTACAAGTCAAAGTTTTCCTGTAAATGCCATATCTCTAGCAGCGTATCTACGGGCACCCAACTGGGGGACCCGCTAACGTCTAGAGTAACTGCATTACTACCCAGTTGGGGCCCCCCTCAGAGCCCGATAAAGCAGGAAATATTACATACCGAGTAATTTTCCGGAGTCACAAAATTTCACGTAACACCACTAGATGTCTCTAACTTTTCTGCAGCATAAACTTTGGTTCTAGGGGTAGAATTCGGCATTTTATCTCCTTATGAAATCGCAATGGTGCGACAAAAAGGGTAGATCATCCAACTTTTGATATGGCATTGCTTGCAGGGAATATGCTTGTACAATTTTCTCGTCTATGAAAAGGATTACAGTATTCCCTCCAAGAGATGTGGCTATTTTACGTATTTTGTGGCTTTAAAACGTTGCGTGAAATTTACTTTTACTTGGGTCGCCATCACTTTGTGCCTCTACGACTGACTCTTGCCCACCAAAGACAGGCTACTTATTTTTGATTGCCACTCACTTTTCCAACATGCAAAGCATTTTTGAAGTGCATTTTCTGACAGCCACGTTCGTTGGGCCATTAGCGTGGCCCCAGTGGTATGATGGGGGCCGCTCTGGACCCACTAAACTGGGCTGTCTGAGTTGATCTAATAGTCGTTTCAACGCCTGTCAGATGTTTTCATTCCTTCGGTCAGAAAGGAACTGATGTGAGAGATTACTGCCTGTTTTTTGCTCTGGGAATACTGACGAGTCTTTCAATTGCCAACAATTTGCACTTTCTGTTGTTTTTCATTTTAAATCATTAAAAGTATACGAAAGTAATGTCAAGATAACAACCACGACTTTGTAAAGATCGCGATTACTGCCTAAATTAATGGTAATAAATAATCGCTGGATTATTCTTGTTTTTACTCAAAATATGTACACTGTAGTAAACTGGATTACTTGGATATGTTGTAACTGACCAAAGAAAGCTATATGGTAAGAAGTGTAAATACAGTAAAGTAAGGTAATTTATTACAAGCCTGTATCATTGATTGAAGTACAGTCATGGGGGGGGGTCAAAAGATCATTTGCCCCACGTGAACACTACAACCACAGGACAACCAGTTGCACGGCTCAACAACAAACTGTCAATCTGACATGACAGAACTGGATTTGAACCCACGGTGCCATAGCACTGCAGAGAAAAGCTGAGTTGCCACTGTAGCAAAGCGTTAATATAAGCGAGCCGAACAGTTGCAACGTAAAAAGCTGAACATATACATGTATGATCGAACACGAACAGTTTCAAACTAAATTGTGCAACATGAAGGCTCATTGACTGAGCGCCTGTATTGTAATGCAGACTGTGCAAGTCTGGTCATCTCATATGTTTCAACTTGCTTACCCTGCATAGCCTGACTTCTGGTTTGAATGACCTCTCAGATTTCAACCAGGCTTCTCCAGTGGACTGCAATTTCTGGCAGTTGAAGCAATAAGCAGGTGAAGCTTTGTGCATTGTGATAATCATTCAATTAGATTAGCACACCTGTAATGCACAAATTCTCATATGATTCCGGCAATTAAATGCCTTGTCATCAGATAGTGGTACTCTTCAAACTCCCAACAATCCACGCTGCCTCAACCAACAGTTGATAAAAACTGCTTAAAAGAACATGAAAGAGACACGTGCGTAAATCACGATGCTGGGATCATCACAAATTTACATTGGATCATACCTGCATCAGCAAGCATCGCTTTTATGTAGCTCGGATTTTCGTATTTTATATCTGATGCAGATTTAAAAGTTTTTTCTCTGAGTCATTCACCTACATTCATCAAATTTATCTATAAAATCTGGAAAACACAGAATATTATACAATACAGTTATGAGGCACAAGCATCTATCTCTTCATGCAACAATAAATGGAGTCTCTCTCAGACATTCCATCATAAACACAAAAAAGCATCTCAAAAACAATTCACATTAATGTCGTTTCATTGGAACTATGCGTCTGCAAATGTTTGCTGGCGGAAACCACTTCCCATCCCGTCCACCATATCTCTGAACGTCATTTGATTATATCATGAATGAACCGGATTTTGTTCAAAGTTCGATATACCATGTTCGAGAGATCTTTAAAAAGTGCTTCATAAATTTCCGGGACATAATGTACGTACATTGTCACTAAATCACTCACAACATCTCGCTAGACATATTCACAAAGCAGCTTAAGATCTATTAGTACCGCCTTGCTTTTGTTGTCCGACCGCTGTGACCCACCCACACCCACGATTCCTCGCTCAGCTGATGGACATAAGGTGTGTTAACAAATGCATTACTTATGCGCTTACTTACTTACATCAGCAGACCTTTACCGACTACACCAGGATCCCCAGCCTTTCCAAGAAAATCACAACATATGTTACAGCAAATTTTTTCCAATGTCGCTTCAGCCGACTATGTCTACCAAACATGAAGCCAAGTAAACCCGAGACCCTGAATTACTGCCAAAGTCACAGGGTCACTTCCCCAGCACCATAAAGAGTGGCGGTATTCGATTTATGAAACTGGCTAAAATCAACATCTGAAGAACAGATCAGACAGCACCAATCTCATATTAGGCAAATATCCACCAACCTTTAGACAGCATCTATTTGTCATAACGCAAATACTCATCTGGTATTAGGCAGTATCTATCATATCGGGATCTCTTTAGAAAAATACACCAGAACCTCCTCATAACGATGTCTTTGGGGCCACATCAAGGACCGTCTTGTAATGAGGTCGTTACAAAGCAGTTGTTTTCTAAAGCCAAAAAATTTGGTATCCAAGTACCAGACCATGTGATATCAGAATTTCTGTTATAACAAAGAGCGTTGGAAGGAGGCGCTGCTGTATCTGCCTGATATCAGCCAAACTGGCATTGTGCAAAGATGCAAGCAGTGTTCAATATGCAATACAAAAGTTCTGGAAATGAATACTAATGCATAATGAACTGATGTTGCATCTCATCTCCACCAGACACATCCGATGACGATTATTATGCAACCAGTCTTCAAAGAATACACAGTTTGACTAACTACATTCATTCAACATCCATCAAACTGCTTTTGTGTTTTGTCAGTCGCGAAAAACTTAACGACATTTTATTACTGCAAAAAGATTTATAAATGCTTTGGTTACTTCGTTATAATGATGCAACAATTGAACCGCTTAAGAGCAACATTAGTTAATTTGGCTAATTAGTACTGGTGGCAGGAGACACTATCGCGAGGGACTTGTGATGGTTGTTCCACTAGCAGTGCTGGTGGTCCGCCGCATGTGGACTTGTCGCTGGCGAGAAAGGAACGACTGTTGACCGACGTTGTTCACTAGGAGACGCTCCTCAACCGACTTCCGATGCAGACTGCTGCCCTGTTCACAGAGTAAATAAGTAAGTAATGCATTTGTTGTATGCGTAAGTCTATCGGCTGAGCAAGGAATCTTAGGTGAGGTCACAGTTAAATGGTGGGATTGCAATGTTCGATATGTTCAAATGCACAGGTTTCTTTCGCCAAAATGCCTTCAAATCAGCTACCTCACTTTTTCTAATTGGTCACTATCCAGATAAGAGATACTATTTGCAAGTACGCAGGCAGACGGATGGGCTCGTGGAGAGGCAGAGCTTCATGCAAAGCTCTGAATTGGCACCCAGCGGATACATATGCCACATGGCGGTCTACTCAGTAGTGCGTTGGGTCGGTAATCCAACGATTGCAGGTTTGTGCCTGCTGAACGTCCTCCTTGTAATGACCATGCACAAGTAACTGTTGTTTGCCAACACTCGTCTTGCGCCTCAGGTTCAGATTTACTGACCTTGTGTATGTAATAAAATGCAATAAATACATAAATACCAGATTATTCCAGGCCGTCGACATCAGTTTCATTTCCATTTCAGCCGCAGTCTTCGCTTTCTCGAGATCCCTCTGCAGAAAAATGCAACTTGTTAGCAGCAAATTGATTCAGTGAAACCAATACCAAGCAGACAATAGCGGTTCGCATCCCAGTGTGTCTTATTTCAGAGATTTAAATCTCGGGCTAGCACAGTCCAGTCTGTACACAGGGGACCTTAAATGGTGTGGCGCCCATTCAAACGGGCAGCGGTGGTGAAGGATCTCACCCGATAAATTCATTGAAAAAAGCAGGGTCAAGGCCATACGGTCGCTACAGAAAAACGTGTACATTTTACATTTAGCCCTCCATGAATCCCCTAAATGCTATGGAAAGGTCTACTTGCCTCGAGTGTCTGAATGTACTTGTCTTTTTCATTGAGCTGCGATTTCAGCGCCTGAACGTCTGTGCCTTGAGGATTGTGCTTTGGATCCAGCTGCTTTATCACCTACAGCAACAACCACCATTTCTGTGATCAACATTTTTCAATTCATGTTAACTGACGATAATTAGTTAACAATAACTTAAAATAACAATAGTTAAAGAATTTCCAGTGACTGACATAAGAAAAGTCAACACATTAAAAAATATTAATTAACATTAAAATAGTAATTAACAAATTAAAAAATAAGAAGTCATCAAATTAACAAAAATTAAATAAAAAAATAAAATATTAATTAGATTAAAACACCTTAAATTACAAAATCACTAAAGCTGAAGTCAAAACAGAAGAAAAAAAAACTAAACAAAAAATCGTATTTTGTTACACAGAGACATATTTTATTGGTTTAGAAAGAAAATGTCAAGAAGCAACAACTGATTAGTGACTTCATTTTAACATCTGGTTTAACAATAAATAACACCTGTTTGGCCTTTTCCAAGTACTTTTTGTATTTCTCTTCCATTTCTTTCATCTCGCTGTCTTTCTTCTTTAGTTTTTCGCTTAGCTCCTGAATTTCATCAGCACTGGTCTGCAAAAAATTTCAAAAAGACAAATATACTTCAGAATAGCCAGCACCTGCTGTAAGCTAATCCACCATGATCAGAATAGCCAGCATTTTGCTGTAATCTTTACTAATCTAATTTAAACACGTCCAAGCACACAGTATACATAATTAATTGATCTAAACTATTCTTGTATCTTCGGACTTTTTTGTGACCGAGTCGGCATTTCAGAGTTACTTACACAAGCCTGTAGTGGATTTTGTGGTTTTGGACGGTGTTTGTTTACACGTGGTCGAAGCCTCCCACCACTGGACAAGTCCACCCATGCGGTACATAAAATACATTATAATAAGTGTCTAGCTAACTAGCTAAACTAATCTAATCTAACCAAATGGTTGTTAGCAGAACCAAATGGTAGCGGTTCTGAACATACTTGAAGTTTCGTTTCTATGTTCTCGCAGCGGTTCTTGTGCATCTGTACATCAGCCTCGTAGTTCCGGCATTTGTCCATTTGTTCCTTGAGCTTCTTTTTTATCTCGACGTTGGCACTGTCTCCCTCGGATGAAATCTTCTGCCGAAGTTCATCCATGTCTTCAACACTTGCCTCCAGTTCCATTATCTGCTGATTCAGACGTCTAACAAACACCACATGAAACAAACAATTGATATAAAGTCTCAGTTTTCTAGAAAATCATGTAGAATAATTCTCAGTAAAATGTACCGAGTGTTCAGTCATCCTCACTGTGTGTCAAATTAATTGTTGGCTGCAATATCTTCGAACCAATATTTTAAACTAAATGTAAACAACCTTCTAAACTAATCTTCCTTAGAAAATACATACTTTCATAACAGAAACAGCTGAGGAAACAGTTCAACCCAAGTTAAATCACACCTTTTTAGATCTGCTAGACAGTCCTGTTTCAGCACCTTAGTATGGTTCTCAAAAGGTTCTATATAACCAGACAGTTATATACATTATACATCTGTTTCCATGCCTTGCTTTTTATGCACTTCCTTGGAGGCATGTAAACAAGTGTGATACCTTTACCTGTTTTACCTACACCATCAAGTTAAGAATGGTATCTACCCCGGTACATGACCTGGGTGTATATTATTAATAATAACAATATGATTTATTGAGCACCGTAGTACGGCCAAGGTTGTAAAAAGGGTACTGTACATTACACTACACTAGAACCTCCTTATATATGCTACCTATGGGAGCCAAATAAAGTACCAAGTTACAGCCTTGTAACGTATTGTAACTAGGTCATCTTCTAAAGCTGAATTAGAGGATTCACATCTTCAGCCATGTTATATAAAATTCATGTAACAATGAAGCCATGGAGATGTAAAGTAAATGTAGCTGCTCACCGAATTTCACATTCCTGTTCGTGGTTGCGAGCGTTGGCGTCATCCAACATGGTTTTCAAAATCAGGTCATCATCGGATGATTCCTTCTGAACTTTCAGCATTTTGTTCTCATGCTGAAGTCGCAAAAACTGTGCTCTAAAAATGGACAACGGATGTTACAAAATACCATTTACATCCACCAAACAGCTAAACTGGACGCATGCTTTATTGAACACCAAATACATTCATGTACCCTACACTAAATGCCGAGACAAAATTACACCACAAGTCCTGCTAACACAGAGCTGCCCTGAATAGCTATTTATTACATTGTCAACATCAACATTGAATCAATGCAGTTTTGCAGAAATCAAACACACAGACACTGAACAGAGGTCAATAGGTCAACTGAAAATGGTCTATGGACCAACCTACACAGGCCTATTTCTGAGGTTAATTTCCATATCAAAGCCCTATTTCTATATACTGTACATTTGCGAATGGTGACAACTGTCACTGTGCTTTTGCGACAATTGCACTGAGACATGTAACAACCTTTCTGAAGCAACTCCCTCAGCATGATCAGCTTGATTTTAAACCATGACGTACATACCTCATTGAAGACGACAAGGACATAAGTTCTAAATCTGATGAAGACGCGTGGTCTGGCATGTCCACCGTTTCAGAGGCTACAGAAAAGACAAAAATAAAAAACTGAGCAAACAAGAAAAACTTCACAAAAATTATCTTGCCTATTCTCATACAGCTGATGACTTGAATATGAAAATGAATTAACTTAATAAGCAATAATCTAAAAAAACAAAACTTTACAGAACAAAACTTCAAAAGCTTCGTCTGAACAAAACATCTTATCTCGTAATTACATGACACCAGAGATACAGATAACTAACAGAATTCTTTACACTAAACTTAGTTAGAGACAAATCTTTTTCTCACCCTGTAGATTCTGCAAACATTTCAGTTCATCATTTAAGTCCTTAAGTGAATCGCGTTCTTCGATAAGGCGCTGAAAAAAATCAAACAACAACCACAACTGTGGTAACTGCAGATAAAGAAACAAGCAGAAGCCGATGGTAAACCAAGCCAATAATTAACCAAAGCAATGGTCAACTAAAGAAATCGTCAGCCAAGGCACTGGTAAACCAACACAATGGTTAACCGCAGCAATGGTTAACTAAGTTAATTGAAAAACCTCTTCGACACACACCTCTTTTTCCCACTGCGGAATTATTAAGCACACAGAAGAACCTCTTCCAAAACATACCTCTTTCAACACATTTTTTTCATGCTGTGGAGTTACCAATCTCATGGAAATACCTGTTTTCAAAACATACGTCTTTTCAAAACACAACTCTTCAAAACATACCTCTTTTTCCCGTTGCAGGATTGTGAGTTTTTCTTGCGTGCGCTTGCTTTCAAACTCCGCTTTGTCTGCGCGTTTTGTTTCCTCCGCACATTTTGTCTGTGAATCAAGCAGCTGCTTCTTGTATATGTCGACCTGAGCCTTGAAAACACCGTTGCGTTTCACCTCCTGCCAATCAAATTAACACATTGAACATTACTATGCATATCTCTTTGTGGTTTTAAAAGGGTGCCATAAAAACCTCTAGGTACATATATACACATGGGCATACGCACACATGCATCCATACATACTTACATGAACATACAAAAACATATGTGCATATGCACACAGACACATGCACACACACATATATACATAAACACAATGTCATACATGCTTGCATGCACACAAACAAGCACGCATGCTTACCTTTAAACAAAAAAGGCAACATACGATGTAAAAGTAAAAACGTAAAGTATCCCAAATCCCACAAGCGAGATGTAGGGGATGCTCTCATTTCCTTTTCTTCAGGCACTTGAGCCGGCAATGGACGAATCCTAAGGTCCTGGACATGGAGCCAGTGCATCGCATGACTTGCCGTTTACTTCCCAGCTTACGCCGGTACCAAATTATGCTACCTGGTGACAGAGGCACAGTGTGCACAAAAAACTTGCCCCAGGGTCATTACACGGATTCTTACCCGCAATTACATGATCATTGACCAAAAGTGTTACTGACAGACCATGTGCGGCACAACAGACGATGCAAAACATGCAAATCTGAGATAAAATCAACATAGACCTCCTCCAGTTCCATGTTCTGCTGCATGTAAGATGTATTCGACTCTTCAGCCATCTTCACTTTCATCTTCAGTTCGCTCAGTTCCTCTGCAACGGAATCAGCCTCGTTACACCAAATTCATAACTGGACATTAATTTAACTACAACTCTCATTATAAATTTCCTCCAGTACTTCACAGTCTTTCAAAATATATAACTCTGAAAAGCACAACCACAGTTTCTAACGCACACTCTTACTAACAACGGCACAATTTTTTCTAACGTATACATTTAAATAATAATTATATTTTCTTGTCCAATGGATGGCAACATTGGCAAAGGGTGAAAAGATTTAAAGTTATTACTGTTGCAAGCAGGATTGTTACTAATGTCACGCTGATTTTCTGCTTTGGTATAGCCAGAGAAAGAACAAATAGCAGAAAATCATAGGAATTTCAACAAAAAGAACCTTTCAACAACAACAACATTAATAAACTGTCAAATGTGCCATGGGAAGTGCCATCCTATCCTTATGTGTCATGTCTTACTTGCTTGCTTAGTCAAAAACCAAATCTTCTCGACTAACCTAGCTTTTTCTTGTAGTTTTCAAGGGTGGCCTCCAGCTTTACCTGAAAAACATATATTCATCAAGATTATTTTAAATCAGTTGTACTTCGTAAACGATATCATGAGTGTGTGTGTTATCGTAATCATCCCATTGCTAGTGAACAGCTGATGTACGCAATTTATACACAGATCTGCTAGAGGGAGCTAGCTGAACAGAAATCTTGAATTACAAGTCTGTCCTGGCATGATATAACTGCCCACCTCTGATTATATGTAAATATGCAAGTTTTTCTATAGCGATCGTATGGCCTCGATCCTGTTCAGTTTTCAATGAATTAATAAGGTGAGATCCTTCACCATCGCTGCTCGCTTGAAAGAATCTACGATAAAATATACAGATGAAATCATGGCCTTTGAAGTCCCCGTGTAGGCAGTCCAGTAGGCTGTCCCCCTCCAGACTAGGAAGTCTGTCAAAAAGACCTCCAAGGATATTGAAACAATCAAATACATACCACTTTCTCCGCTCGGTGCCTTAAAACATCAACTTCATCTTTGAGATTTCTAGCTTCTTCTGTGAGTGATATGAGGCTTTCATTCTGTAAAAAATATTAGCCTTTTTCTATCAGTTGTACCAATTACTACACATATTATTACTAGTCACACAAACACTACCATAATTAATAAGTTAATTAAAACCGTAAGCATAATTATTACATTAATTAACAAGTTAATTACAATCATTTTCAACAAGTCTTTAGAATTGTTGTCCAGCAGTAGAAGGACTCTGCCTCTAAAAAATGCAATTATAAGAATGAATTATACTGCTACTAATAATAATAATAATAATACTAATAACTATTATTATATTCAAAATCACCAACATAAGTGAGAACAAGATTCCAGATCAAACATATTTCCCGAAAATAAATTGTCCTAACCCTAGAATAAGATCCTCTGGATTAAAAAATTATAAATTTTTCACTGTACATTAGATTTTAGAAATTTATTAATCAACCTTCAGAACAGGAAATGATGCAAAGTTGTTTTATGAAATTTAAGAAATAATACACAGATTAAATCATTCCATCAGCAGCTGCTAACAGCACAGTAAGAACAGAACCAACAGCCAAATGGGGCAAACCTGATGCTGTAGATCAAACACCTCTCTTTCTAATTCCTCGCATTTTAATCTTAATTCGTCCTTTGCTGCAACGACAAAACCACAGCAGGGTTTAGAGATCCTCAAGAACATCAGCCACACAATCAGACAAAACCACAGCAGGGTTTAGAGATCCTCAAGAACATCAGCCACACAATCAGACAAAACCACAGCAGGGTTTAGAGATCCTCAAGAACATCAGCCACACAATCAGACAAAACCACAGCAGGGTTTAGAGATCCTCAAGAACATCAGCCACACAATCAGACAAAACCACAGCAGGGTTTAGAGATCCTCAAGAACATCAGCCACACAATCAGACAACCTTTCCGCACAGTTCAACAAGAAATATTCATAGTCAATGTCACATGACACTCCAGGAAAAGCATGGTAATCTAAGGTATGTAAAATGCAATGTAAGAAACGTAAAGCAAGGCAAGGCAATGTAAAGTAAGGTAACATAAGCAGGTAAGGCAAGGCAAGGTAAGGTAACATAAGGCAGGTAAGGCAAGGCAATGTAAGTTAAGGTAACATCAGGCATGTAAGGCAAGGCAAGGTAAGGTAACATAAGGCAGGTAAGGAAAGGCAATGTAAGTTAAGGTAACATCAGGCATGTAAGGCAAGGCAATGTAAGTTAAGGTAACATCAGGCAGGTAAGGTTATGCAGTGCAAAGTAAGGCAAGATAAGCTAATTTAATTGCTTGTTTATTGCATGCCTCTTTCAGCATCAGTGCCTAGAAGCAAGGTCCTTGAGTTGAACACTGAAGCACAAACATGACAATAGCAATCAAACAACTAGACGACCTTTCTCTTCAGGTGGCATGTAGAAGTGCGAAAGGTAACTTAGCGAACTGCCTCTGTGTCACCCAGGAACTGAACTGGACCTTAGAACCCTACATAAAAAGCCCACGTTTTGCCATCTACCATAAGAACTGTTTTCCGACTTACCAGTCTCTGATCTGTAGAAATCCTCTTGAAGTTGCTCTGCCTGCCTCTGCAGTAACTGATAGCGTCTACCAGCCGGTGTGCTGGAAAATCATACAATAACACCGACATGTAAAAACAAATCTAAAAACTTCCATACTGCCACCAAAATACTGCTCAAGGCATCGCAAGTCCAGTCCAGTCCAAATACAAGAGGGAAATCTGAGAAGACATGGAAACAGGATACAGAGGAATTCCGTTGATGTGAACTAGCATATAGAAAGGTACAGAAACAATAAGTCTTTCTTCAGCATGATGGCATAAATAGCTGCCCAGAGGATGCTAATACTGAAGCCGATACAGGTGTTTTACATCCTGTGTGGGCATCACAAACTCATTACATTACAGAGACAAGCTTCACTCGACAGTACTCGGCAGGAGTTTTTTTAGGGTCGTTGCATGTGCTTATGAGGCTGTTGTTAATTGAGCGCATTATAAATGTCTGTTTAACAATAAAAATAATAATAATAATAATTTCGTTTGACAATGCTCGAGGAAGGATATCCAAAATACACATGCACATGCAAAAGTAAATAGAAATTCAAAATTTAACGTAGCAGCTGATAAAGTAAGGTTAAAATTGTTCCGCAATTCCAATCTAATCATAACACTGATAAAGCCAACATCTATAATCTGTTTTTAGAAGTAAGATGGCTCATTCAGCGGGGCACATGGTTGCCTTCGAGTATTCCCACAGACATAGGAAATATGACGTATAAATATACACTGCACAGAGCACCCTTCAAGATATCTACACAAAAGCGCTCTCAACCCAGCCATGGAAAAAGAGTTTTTCAGGCACTGAACAAAGGTGGAGAGTATATAGTCAGTTATTCCAAAACTGAGCCTTTTGTTAAAACATAATTAACAAAATAGGAGTTTAATACATGGCCCACAAACCACGTGGCCGTTATTTACCACAAAGAATCAAAAATTCTTTTCTGACACCAACAGAAACATAAAATCCGAAATGTTAATAATCAATTGTTATAAGTATGAACACGTAATTAGAATACTTATCATCTATAACTATCAGGTATTCAAAGCATTCATACTGGAAAGTTATCAGTAAGAACATGCACTATGCATGCATACCATTCACGCCTACCAAGCAAAATGTTATCTAAGATTAAGCAACCATGCAGGCATTAAATTTCAATGATCTATGCTAGAAACTCTGCGGCAATAAAATCTAAAGGACCCCCTCTCTTGATGAACTGTTGTCTGCTGCAGATCACAAGTTAAGTGCAACTGTAGCCACCAAGATAAACCCCAAAATGACACTGTTTTTTCAGCTGCTCTTTTATTTTGAAAGTAAAAAGATCTTGGGAAAAAGTGGTTCTACTATCTGGTCTAATTTACTCAGTGATAGGTATCATGTTAGGATTATAACAAAGTTACCCCTAGCACACTAACTTTAAAACACGACCCTTAGAACGTTATCTTGAGCACATTATCTAATCTAAACTAATACTTCTATAGCTCTGTTATCATAATGCCCAAGGCAACAATCAATTGTTGTTTCAACTGAAATCATAATCAAAATCACAATCCACTGGACAAGCAAGGTCGAATTCCGACAGATCAGAGAAACCCAAACTAAGGCTGCGGCGGGTGCCTCTAGAACGCTACCTTGAGAACCCTACCTTTACAAAACTACCTTTGCAACACTATCTTCAGAACACTAACTTACAGCGAGACCACATAAGTTGACTTAAGTTTTGGACCCAAGTTCTAGAACACGTTATATCAGAGTCCATGTCATAATGATGAGTGAACATGTTAAGCGGTGCACCAGGCAAAGATGCTTTACGTGAGTCCTGCGGATCATCACATCTGAGACAAAATTTCAACTGTCCAGTTCAGATGCACAGATCGCCATAGAAACAAACAACGTTTCTAGCCCCTGATAAACGATTCTTAATTATATAACTGGATTTGCACTTAGAAAACACAAACAGAAAACATAGTTTGGAATTTTGATAGAAACAAACAACTTTTCTAGCCCCTTATAAACGATTCTTAATTATATAATTGGATTTGCACTTAGAAAACACCAACAGAAAAAACATTTTGAAATTTAGAAAAATACTAAGAGGAAGAAGATGAAGAAAACGTAGCAAAACTCTTCAGGCAACGGGTTCAAACGCATGCTGCACGTATATAACAATACCTCAGAAGAAAATTTGGCCAGTCCTTCGAAGAACTGAAAAAGAAACGAGATCAAGAATCGAGCGATTAGGTAAATTCTGTTCATATTCTCAGATGTCACGAGTCTCAAGACGCCTTTGTTCTCATGCCTCAAGACAAATTTCAGTGTTCAAAGCAAGCAAAGCCAGTGATGATGATGATGATGATGTTGATAACAATAATAACAGAGTGGAGGAGGCCAAGAGTAAGGGATGCAGCAGGCTGAAAGAAGAAGCTGAAAGAGGAGCATCATCAGATGTTTGAACCTGCTTCAGGACAGAAAACCAGAATAATAATAATAATAATGATACATTTATATACAAAGAACTTTGACTTGTAACAGCCATCCTTCAATTTATCCTTTGCTTCATCAATCCTTTCTCTCTCCTCACTTGCATCTCCAGCCATTCTTCACTCTTCCCTCCTCCTACCCTCCTGTCTTCTCTCATGAGTGGAGTCCAGGCACAATGCTCTTCTTTCCCATACATCACCACACAGCAGGATCATCTCTTTATCACCAGAATTCGTTCTTAGACTGATCTCTGCAGTTTCTGCCACGTTTTCATTCACAAGCCAAGCAAAATATTTTAAAAAGCTACATGACAGATGCTACTAGAGGCCAACACATTCACAACTACAAACGTAAAACGCCATCTCTCCAGCACACAATTCTACAGTTCCATGACAACATTTGTTGCACGACTATTCAGTGCAAGACAATTTGGTTCAGGAACAAAGTGGCACAAGACAATTCGGCATAGGAATAAATTATACAAGGAAGATATTCAGCTAAACGATGGTGGTGCCCCATGCAAATCACAAGAATTGTTGTAAAAGCAGACAATACTTTAACTACTACAGCGCTACATGCAATAATTTTCATGGTTGCCACTTCCACTTTGGCCACTGTATCTCGCGTAAAGTATACTTCCAATCCTGATTTGGTAATGCATATAAAGACGCGCTTCTAGGACAATAACCCTTTGGACAATTACCCCCCGGACAATAACCCCCCATGCAAATAACCCCTCGGACAATTACCCCCTGTACTGATATATTAATTATATAAATATACAAATAATGTATATTAATCATACAGTTTATATATTAATTTATTAGACATGTATTGGAGAACCATGCAACGTCACAGTATGAACTTAAATGTGTAACAGAAAATGCTGTTTATTGTTTATTGAACTTAAAGGAATGGTTGTGAGCTATTCCACATAGATAGTCAAGAACATTGCGCCCATTGTAGTTGCTCATGTCTACTCTCTGCCCAGTTGTCTAATAATTGTCTAATAATTAGTTTTTGATGTATGGTAAGTCTTTCATGTCTACTTTCTGCCCAATTGTCTAATAATTGTCTGATAATTAGTTTTTGATGTATGGCAAGTCTTTCATGTCTACTTTCTGCCCAATTGTCTAATAATTGCCCAATATTTAGTTTTGGATGTTTGGTCATTCTTTCATGTCTACTCTGTGCCCAGTTGTCTAATAACTGTCTAATAATTAGTTTTTGATGTATGGTAAGTCTTTCATGTCTACTCTTTACTCTATGCACTGTATCAGTACGGGGGTAATTGTCCGGGGGGTTTTTTGCATGGGGGTTATTGTCCGGGGGGTTGTTGTCCGGGGCTAATTGTCCGGGGGGTTATTGTCCTGTTACCAAAGATGCTCCAAAATGTCTTGTGCCAAACTGTTGTGCGTCAAATTGTCAAGTCACCAATTCTCTGACTACATTTTATTACTTATATCAAGTGCATGAGAAAATCTTAAAGTGAAACTGAACAGCTGCACAACCACTTCTATTTGTGTATGGAGGGATAAACGACGAATAAACTGCGGCAATGGCTGTCAGAGTTAACAAACAGTTACGACCGTAAACCATAAGAGACGCTTCCACCTCAGCTGAGAAACTGAAAAGCCAAATTAAAATCACACGGAAGACTACTACTGTTCCAGAATATCTGATAGCACCAGTCACCACTAATAACTAAAACACAGAACACCAACACCAGAGTTAGCACAGAAATGAAAACCATGACACGTCTCAGAACCTCCAACATATGATACACACTTACTTACTAATCTGCCAAAGAATTGTAGCTCATTGTAAAATAAAATTTGGTGACAAATCACAAGAATTGAAGCACATGGAAAACAGAATAACTAGAAGTGGCTTGTTTTGATGAAACTAGAAGTGGCTTGTTTTGATGATACGTTATGATTTATGTAACTGAAAACACTCACTTTGGGTCGTCCAGGCTTTCTGCTTGGTTCAGCCTCTCGTTCAGTCGTTCAATCTCAGCCTGAAGATTGGATTTCTCTTCTTGCAGAACAACAACCTAGAATGACGTAATAATCAACAGAATCGCTAAATATTCATTAATATATCTACATATTCACCCTAACGGTAACATAATCATTCACATAAAAACTAAACATTCATCAAATATTCAAATATTTGTGAACATATTAACAATATTGGTCAGTATATCCATTAACATATAAATGGAGTCACTAAATAATATCAAAATATCGACATATCCATTAGAATATTCACATAGTCATCAAACATCTTCATTAACTTATCAACAATCTTTTACATAATCCCTAAATAATCGTAAAAATAACTACAAATTAACTACATCATCACAAAAATCAGCAAATCTGGACAGGGTGTCTTTGGAAACAATTTTTCATATGTGTTTACCTGCTGATCAAAGTCGTGACAGCGTTGGGCATAAACATCTCGTTCCTCGCTCAGCTTCCGTATCTCCTCTGTAGACTTCTTCAACTACAGTTTCATATATATATATATATATATATATATATGTTCTAACAGCAGGGTTCATATATATATATATATATATATATATATATATATATATATATATATATATATATATATATATATATATATATATATATATATATATATATAATTAAAACCCAATTAAATTAAATTTAAATTAAAACCAATTAAAACCCTCAGTTATTCCCTTCGGCCCCACACCCATGATCGTATTATTCCTCCTGCTGACAATCTAACGCGTAAAAGTTTTATTGTTAGGATGTTGTATGAATATTAAGTTTTCTTGTGTTCTTAATTACTTGTAAACCTATGTGCGATTAGCTATTGGTTAATAAAGAATATACTTACTTACTTACTTACTTATATATATATATACTATCAAAATCTTAAGTTTTTTGTATACATATATATATATATATATACACACATATATACATATATATGAACCCTGCTGTTAGAACATGACTATCAAAATCTTAAGATTTTTGTAGCTCTATTTTTGTTGTCTGCCTTTGGCAAAATCAACGGTAAAAATGTAATATCACACAATCTTAATTAACTTAGAAATTGACCCAAACTTTAGCATTATCTCACTCGCAGACGCTTAAGGTGGCAGCTAGTTATGCAGCTGGCATTTCCTGAATGACAACATAATGCACTGCTGGTCACCAAAGGTTCAGGAGAAACAGAAGAATGCTAATATTAGCTAATATTATAAAATAATAAAGTAGCTTTCATTGAGAAGTTTGCTAATTCACCTGATCGTTGACCTCGCTTCTTGAATCTGTCGACTGACTCTGGGATTCTTTGGCCATCAACTGCAAATCAGATGAAAAACATTCAATGCTTGAAATAATACAGCTCCACTCGTGATAGCCCAGTCTTCGCATGATGGACTGTCAGTCTATACAACAAGATGAACACAACTGCCTCTTTTACAGACTTTACAACAGACAGCAGAACTTCACCGTTAATTGCTTAATGTCATCAGCTGAAGCACTGACGCTAAACAGTAAAACTTTATAAACAAAAGAAATAAATATCTAATAAATAAATAAACAAACAATGAATGTGCTTGCCGCTTTTACAGACCTTTGTTTGCTTAGTGCAATTGTTCTGTAATTCTGTAATGTCTAAAGTTAAGACTCATTTGTTTCAACTTGCTTATCCAAGGTACCCTAACTTCTGGTTGTCCGACCAACCGGAACTAACACAGCTTCTCAAACGAACTTTGACCTTTGATTACAATTTCACTTGAAGCAACCATCGGTTGAAGCCTTGGGCATTATTATAATGGCGCTACTCCCACCAGTTAAAACCCTCAGTTATTCCCTACAGCCCCACACCCACGATCGTATTATTCCTCCTGCTGACAATTTAACGAATACACTTACTTACTTACTTACTTACTTAGAAGTAATTAGATTAGACTCTCACTATAGTACTTTATAAACATAAGAAAATAAATATATAAATAATAAATAATTAAATGAGCAGTTACTGCACTTGCCTCTTGTATAGCCTTCATGACAGACAGCTGAACTGACTCCTCCATCCTCATAATTCGCCTGATGTACTCATGCTTCTCTTCGCTGTTGACCGCACATCCGAGCACCAGCTGCAGCATCAGGCCAAGCTCCTTTGCATCACTTCGCTCCACTGCACACACAAAACAAATTCATTAATAAAACTTTCAAAAAGAACACTTGGCGATCAAATAGGTGCTGCATTAGGAACCTCGTTGATTCTGTTATGCGTAAAGATCAACACATACTATGAACTCTAGACATTGTCACCGGTTAACTCCATATGGGGATCCACTGGTTTGGCTCTACATGCATGCAAGAGCCCACCAGTGATCACTTTCCAATTGTCTGAGCATTCCATATATATTATAATTATTATATCAATAATATTATCTATTATTATTAATATTTATATCATTATTACTATTATATGGTGTTTTAACAAACCCATTACTTTCTTACTTCCTAATGAACTGTCCCCAATTAGGTGCTAAAAGGTGCTGTATTAAGTGTCTAGATGCATTCATCAGAAACTTGCTGTAATGTTGTCTTTGGAAGCCATTTCACGAACTGCCTTATAACAAGTTTGTGTTATAATGAGTTTTTCTTTGGAATCCACGTTCTCTACCGCACTATTTCAGTAGTTTCCAAATGTTTAATGACATCTCATCGCATCAAAGGCAGCTGATGTCAAGTGGAAAAACTTTGTATAGTTTTCACTGTCTTTCTGTTTTTACCAGGATTCATATCATAAATAAGCATGCTATAACGATTCTCCAGTGTACATGTACAGAAATGATGTTACCTATGGCAGACACATCAGGCAGTTCAGAATCATTCAGCTGATGACCTAATTCCTTTAAAACAACAACACAATACACTGATGATAAAATACCTTCAAGAATTTTACTACATAACATAACAACAGTGCCTTCCTTTTAGAGGATCTTAAAAGGTGCTATAGAAATGCTTTGATACATACAATTCAAAAAGAATCGCCCTGATTAAAAAATGTTACAGGTAGAATACTTTGTAAGCAAGATTTGCAGCACAGTGTTCTGTCAGTAACGTTTTGGTCAATGATCATGCAACTGCGGTTTCGACTCCATGTAACGACCATGAATAAGCTGCTAGTGCCACTGTGCCTCTCACTAAGCAATATAATTTGGTACCTGCATAAGCTGGGAAGTAAACGGCGAGTCCTGCAATGCACTGGTGCCACATCCAGGACCTTGGGATTCGTCCATTGCCAGCTCAAGGGCCTTAAGAAAAGGAAATGAGTGCCCCCCCTATTACTCACTTGTGGGACATTTTACTTTAATATTTGCAGGTCTGGAGAAGTTGGCAGAAAAATCTAAACCATATCAAACATAAACCTCATATACTTTTTATCTTGAGCACCAGGCAATCAGATTACTGCATAACGCCAACCTCCAAAGATATAAGTGTTAGTGACAACACATTCTCAGCCTTTGCATAAGAAGGTGATTGGTGAGTGCTTTTCCTCATACATTGCACCTACCCGTATGCATGGCTCTCTCTCTCTGTCTGTCTGTCTGTCTCTCTCTAATTGAAGGCTTAGCATTCTCTAGCTGCTGGGATCATCTTTAAGTAAATAAACAAGTAACAGCTCTATATAATTATCTACATCATTACATTACATTTAAAAATGTAACTTTCATTCAGTATTTCAAGATAAAGGTACTCAATTAGTGCCTTCTGGTTCAACTGAACCGACTCAACTGTGTTCAAAAGACCGAGTGCAATTAGAACAAAACAAACCTGTGAATAATAATCTTGAACACCTTTGACAATCTTCTTCAGGTTGCTAACCTAGTTAACACAACAAAAGACTTACTTAAACAGATAACCAATTATTATTAAAATAATTTATTATAATTATTATTATAATTATAGTATCACACTAGAAAAGAATGTTACGTCGAGGTTCTCTATTAGTAGTAAAATCAAAAGCAATGCTTCATTACTGCTATGAATATTTGTATATTTGTACGACGACTATGACGACGATTCAAAGGAATGTAAAATAATCCATTTCTGACTGTTAATAAGTTCTCACCTTAAGTCTCCAGTCATTGGCACCATCAGATTTAATCTTGCTCAGCCAGATTGTTGAAAAGAAACGAGGTGCACTAGAAACCATCGCAGAATATTATCAAGGTTACGAGTTATTACTTGAAAATATAAGAAGAAAATGGCATCAAGTCTGTAACCGGTTGAGCACCTAAGAGTTCTCAAAATCAAATTAAATCATTTATTTCTATGCATAGATGAACTACGTGTGCGACATGGCGTCGGTTTGGTAGTCTCCTTAGCGTGTGATCTAATGATTGCAGGTTTGAGCCTGCTAAGCTGACTCCATGCAACCATGAACAAGTTGTGTGTACACACATAAAAGGTCACCAACAACAGAATTTGGTACCGGCATAAGCTTGGAAGTAAACAGCAAGTTCTGCGTTGCACTGGCCCCATGTCCAGGCCTAGGGTTTTGCCTGTTACCAGGTCAAAGGCTGAAAAGTGGGAAAATCCCTACATTCCACCATGAGACATGGGAGCATTACTCTATACACAGCAACTAAGATATTACATATACATTTTCAATAAAAGACAGATACAGGTAAATTTTCCGAAAAAATGACCAAGTAATGCTTATTTACATTTGGTTTAGCATCTGAGCCAGAGCAACGCCATCTGTCAAATCCTCCCGCGATTTGACTTGTCGGCTTATGCTGAACGTCTCCAGCTGCAACAGAAACAGACAAACCACCCAAAGGTAGTTAAGTAGTTAACTTTTGGGTGTTTGAAGTAGTGTTTTATAAGTAGTTTCTTGAGAGATAGAGATTTTTTTGGACTACACTGATCATGAAATGATGCAGCTGCAACAGCGTGTACGTTTAGTTCGATGGAGTATCACAAAGTATGAGGCATTTGTAACTCTTAGCTTTATGGTGTTAAATGCAGTGCTACATAAGTACTTCTGGAAGATATAGATTTCTTTTGATAACTTCGAAAATTCTACAGTGGAAACCAGAATATAGCAATATCGCACTGCAGAAGCTTACGACGGAAATGAAGTAGAGTGCGAATCTGTCTTCTGGTCGCGAATGTGAATATGTCTTTCAATTTAACCTGCAAAATTTTGAATTAAGAAATATAACGAGATTTCCATCAGATACGGATCGTACTCAATTAAGTGCATCAATAAACTTGGTTGGTACACATACATGGTGAATTGGTCGAATAATGGTTTCGATCGATCGGAGAAATGTTGTATATTAATTCCAGGATTTTAAAATCTCATCGGTTTTCCGGATAATTTGACATCATTTTACGTGTTTCCGTTGATCCGTTGATCTACCTTGTTTTATTACCATACAAAATTCTGACTAACCCATTTCATTAAGCTGTCACACAACTCCATTGTTATGTACGAAGGATACTGGAACTCGATTAAAAACAACAATAAAGTCTTCAGAAAATTTTCGTGAAATTAATAAAAGAGCGTTAACAAACGATAAACACCTCTAACCCATCGCACACAACATTAGCATCACCATCTCCGGTTCTGCGCATGCGCAGTTTATTTATATCGCGCCTCTTATCATCTAGCGCCATATTTTGCGATCGTTATGTTGTAGAATTCGATAGTTTTTAAATTTTCAGCACCTGAAGAAATTTTGTTTTAAGCTGAGTTGTTTGAAGTGCAAAACAGAGAAAGCAGGAACATAGGCTTAGATTATGATTAAGATTTGGAGATCGATTTTACGTTATTGCATGCGGTCAGCATACCCCATCGACTATGATCACCAATAAATGTGCATTAACAAGCATTAAACTATTTAATACTTATATACCAGTCTTTCTATTAAAATGAATTGTAGTAGTAGAAAAAGAAGACATATAGACAAATGCTCCAGAAACAGGCCTGCATTAGTGTTGTACAGGCCAATAGTACTTGTAATTAATTGTAATTATTAACTTCCTTTGCGCCGGTGTCAACCGATCAAGCACCACCTCAAAACCAAGCCGCAATCAGGTCAATATCCAAAAGGTCAGTTATAATATATTAACATATCAATATAATAATTAACACATTAACAAATTAATTCAGGCAACAATAACATTTTCTTTTCAGCTTATCCGATTTATTTTTCTGAATGTCTTCAGACAGATACAAATTCGAAGTCATGTTAGCTTTTAGGGTTACTCGTGCTCGGATTTGCAAGAAGACTTACTTACTAACTTGCTTGTATATTGTAAACAGACCGTGAAAGACGAGATTAGGCGAATATTTAATCAGTGCAAATATTTTATTAGGAATCCAAAGGTGTGTCCAAAAATGGTGTCATGTTTCCATTAGAATACGAACTCAGTACGCTAGTGTAATCCTGAAAATTAATGGAAGCGTGAAATGGCATTGACTTTGGAATAACTGGTTTTAACAAGGGTTTACTGCGATCGGCGTAGACGTCCAACAGCGAGGTAGGGTCAGTCTTAGACTGATGACCAGCAATATTCATATAGTGGCAAGTTTGCGCTGGATGAACATTCATTGGCAAGTTCTTTGTAGTTCGCGTTAATTACCGGAAAACTTATTACAGGATAAATATAAACACATTGACATGTTATGCATAGCACCCTTGACTACTGCCTGACTCGTGGAGGTTGACTTGGAACTGAATCGTAATCGTAAGCAGCAATGGTGCGGCTGTGAATAAGCTGGTTTCCGCGACTTAACCTTCGTTAGGCGCTGTAGAAATCTCGAGTTTACAATTACGGTTACGACATTCAAGTTAAAATATAGCCAAATGCTAAGTGGCAATCGTTTTGAAGTGTTTATTTCCGCTGTCAATGCCCTGAACGAGAGAGCAATTGGCTGATCCATTTCTTCATGATTTCTGTGGAGGCTTCAAGATCAAACACACACATTTCTAGGTAATACTGGCAGATAGGAAAATTTAAAATATTGTATTTTCTGCGCTGTGTGGGTTTGAAATTTGCTGGCACGCTCAACATCTCTGTGTGAAAATGCTAGGTCTGGAAAAATTCTTAACACAGTTTAAATCATTCAAGAATTGGTTATTTAGTATCTACACTAAAACTGTTTAGAGTATTGCAGTTAGTGACTGAAATAATAATTCTTTGAGCAAAATCAGTAGCCATCTTACTGTCTGTCTTGGGTCTTGACCTGGAACCAAACCCTTCTTGCCTATTGATTTTGTTTTTGACTGAGCGCCTGTGAGTAAGTGGGACATGATGGTGTAGTGGTATGGTCTGTGCCTCATAACCATAGGGTTGTGAGTTATTCTCTGCCTCAAGCCACTGCGTAGCAACCTTGGACAAGTTGCTTATCCACAGTTGTCTATGAGGAAGGCAACGGGAAACCACTTCGCTTATCTCCTCCCGAGGTGGCGTAAAGCCAATAGACCTGCCGTCAGGCAGGAACTCATCATCATCATCTGTGAGTAAGCTGGTTCCTTGCGACTTAGCTTTTGTTGGGTGCTGTAGAAACCTTCGAGTTTACGACCTTAAGACCAATTTGTTGTCTGACCGAATTGACTCATCACGCCTACGATTCCTTGCCCAGCCGATGGACACATGGCATGTTAACAAGTGTCTTACTTACTTACTTAATTACATCGACATTAGAACATACAGCTGGGCTACTGTAATACAAGTCTTGCTATTGATCTGTCTAGGGTAAGTACTGGCTCACCTGGCTGCATATATGAACACATTTGTTTTTGCAGTTGCCGTTGCTGACAGCATTTGGTGAAAGCGGTTCTGGCACCATGTCGGCTGACGCATCTCATGTCAGTGAGAAGCAATATCTGGTTAACAGCAGTACTGGCGATGTCATTGGGAGAGAAAAAGCAGACAACATGTCAGAAACAAGTGAGCATTGCTTGTCAGAAATTAGTGTAGCACTTTCAGCATAGCTTAGTAGATTTATTATTATTATTAATAGCATAATAAATAGCATATCATTATAGCAGCCTTCCCCAAATTGTTTACTTGCTATTAGCATTAGCATAGCATGTTAGCATTACAAAGTGTTTTCCCCAGTCTTTCAATAACAGGCTTGTTGCACACATTTTGTTAAACTTGAAGGAAATGCAGTAGCAGTTAGTGTTAACAGAATAACTGAAATGATTAGGTGGATGGTTTGGTGGCTGTTGATGAAGAAGAAGAAGAAGAAGAAGAAGAGGAGGAGGCGAAGGAGGAGGAGCAGCAGAAGAAGAGGAGGAGGGGAGGGGAGAAGGAGAAGGAGGAGGACTTGATGGATAAGGAAATGTTTGGCCTGATCAGTGATTAGGTGGATGATCTGATGGATGATTAGACGTAGACCTGATGTACGATTAGGTAGATGACTTCATTAATAATTAGGTAGATAGATGGTCTTATGGATAATTAGATGACTGGCTTGGTAGATGTTTTGATGGATAAATGGATGTTTTACTAATGGGTGATTAGGTAGATGACTTCATGGATGATTAGGTAGATTACTTCATGGATGATTAGGTAGATGACCTGATGGATGATCTCATAGATGATAAGATGGATGATCTGATGGATAATTGGATGACTGGCTTGGTAGATGTTTCGATGGATAAACAGATATATGACTACTGGATGATTAGGTAGATGACTGCTGGATGTTGGGATGGATGGCTTACCGGATGACTTAATGGATGAATTCTTGGGCAAAAGTCGACAGAGAACAGGATGGATGGTTGGTCGCTTGTCGTATAAAACAGGGATTGTTGATGATATCGATTGGTTTCTGCAGGTTTATGTTTGGGCTTTGTTGTCGCAGATATCAATCTAACGTTATATAAGCAAATCATGAGTGTTTCACATTAGTTGGAACCAATATGCGACCCTTCTTTCTGCCCTCAACAGTTATGATGGCAATTGTGTTTTCATATAACTCATGTGTCCAGGGCTTGATTCCCAGTGAAAGTAAAGCTTCCAGTGTTCCGCAGTGGAACGAATGGGAAACACTTATTTCCTGCTGTTGACCCTTGAGCCAGTGATTGACAAATCCCAAGGTCCTGGACACGGAGCCAGTGCATCACAGGACTTGCAGTTGACTTCCTGTTTACTGTGATTCCTGGTGCTTTTGTGAAACTGACCTTTCATTGTGAAGCTGTTGTAATCATAATCGTAATCTCCGGATTTCTTAAATGCCTAAGGAAGTTAAGTTGTGGAAACCGGCTTATTCACATGTGCTCAGTTGAAAACAACATTGGTGAGGCAGGTATGGCCAGATTCGGTTTCAAATCCAGGTCAAGCAGATGGACAAGCAGATGGACAAGCAGATGGACAAGCAGATGGCTGTGGTGGTTGGCAGTGTTCATTGTAAGCTCTGCAGATGATTAGCCATGCAGCAGTTGTGTGGTCCACGCACTGCAAAAAATGGTAGAAAATAAATTCATAAAAATGTCTCTGCACAGCAAGTTTAGAAGCTGGGGCACTGAACTTTTGGCATAGAGGAAACGTCGGTGGATGATGTTTGGAATTGGAGTGGCAGAAATATTTGAAGAGAAGAGGAATCAGGATATGATTGTTTGAAAGTACTGTTTTTGGTTGTGGGCAAAAGGCCTGTGCAGAAATTGCAAGAGGAAAGGAGTTGGTGAGCTGGTAGTTGCCACATTTGTTTTTCACATCTATTTGTTCCTCGTGTTAAGTCCTCATTTGCTCAGCAGATGGCTTTTGTTGTTATTGGCCGTTCTCTATGGAATGAACTTCCGCTGTTGTTTCGTGCAAGGGTCACTGTTGGTGATAGAGCTCTGTCAGCCCGTTGTTTAAAGACGTTCTTATTTCCCAGGGGCTTTCATGCTGGAAGCGCCTCTGAGTAGTTTGTTCTGTAGGAAGCACTATATAAGTTATCAAATACAATACAATACATTTCTGGTTGTTTATTCAGTCTGAGTGTAACCTGTAAGGAACTGTTGTCCATTTAGGTTGCTGTTGTCTTGTTTGCGCTTAAGCTCAATGATCCTTTGACCCAGAAGGCCATGCCTCTGAGGACTGATATTCGGGGAGGTGTGTAATAAAAGCAAAGTTACTTGACATTACGTTCTTTGATGTTTGGGTCGTTTCATGTGTTTCCTTTTCCTCTTACTGTGCGCAAGGATCGATTCAAAATGAGTGTTTAGAGCCAAAGCCGAGTTATTCGGGGCTTCTGCATTTGGGTAGGTATCTGACACACAGCATTCGATTCACCTGTGTTGTGTGTTTACGGCTGTTTTCGATCATGCATCTGCAGTGGCTGAAGTTATTCCATATTTTTAAGTGCTGCGTTTTTACTGTTGGATGCGGCTCGTGTCTCTTTATTTTTATATTTCGTAATTAAGTTAATTGTTCTTGTTTTAAGTTGTATGCCGTAGAAAGCATTCTTGCTGCATGCTGTCCTCTATTTGATGTTTTCCTGATTGTTAAACTAGGAAGACAGTTAACTGGTGCAAAAAGTTAACTGGTACAAAACTGTTTGTACTCAACGATTAGTAGATTTTATGGTCAAAATAGCATTTGCTGTTTGTAAATTTCAGTACCTTTCTTCCAAACAACTTTACAGCAGATTATCTTAATCGTAAGCTCGAGATTTCTGCAGCATCTTATGAAAGCTAAGTCACAGAAATGAGCTTATTCACAGGCGCTCAGTCAAAACAAAATCGATAGGCAGGAAAGAATTTGGTTCCAAGTCAAGATCCAAAAGTCAGGCAGGCAGACAGTCATACTGCTATGGTAGATGGTATTTGGAATTGAACTGGAAAGTGAGAAAAGGGGAAGGGGCTGTAACATACAGTAATGTAAAGTTAGATCCGTAAATTGAGAACCAGCTTATTCACAGGGGCTCAGTAAGATCGAAGTGTAAGATCAAAGGTGCATCACTGTTGGGTGAGTTTCTATGCAAGGGCAGTGTACAGAAGTACCAGATCAAGTATGCACGAACCAGAACCTGTTATAATGTGCTTTGTTATAACACAAACTCTGATATGATGCAGTTGGGGACATGTATCCTAAATTTATTTCATCCTTAGAGCAGGACCTTCTGAGACAACTTCAAGATAAAATACAGTACATCATGTACAAGTTTAAATGGTGACTTAATCCAGTGTAATTCTTAATTTGTGTAGTGCCATTTTGAGATACCTATGCAAAGGCACTTCAGCATAAGTTGGTGTTACTTATGTTGTTACTGGTAAATATGAATGTGAGTAACATATACTTATGAATAAACATGAAGTGGATTTTTGTTATTGTATGTTGCACAGATGTGTTGCATCAGTAGTTTGGGTCTAATTCTCAGCCACAATACTTTCATGCATACTTACCCACTTTCTGTACTCGTTTTATGCATGATTGGTGTTTTGTAAACTTCCTAATCTGTTAACTCAATACCAGTTATATATGTAAATCATTACTGACGATGCTTTGTACATTGTCATTGTTACATTACATTGTATTAATGTTACGTTATATGCTATGCTTTGAGGTGAACAGGTAAGAATGGCAAATGAGAGTATACTGTTTAACGATGTAAACATGATTTTCACATCTTCTAGGAGTTTTTTACAAACAGCATGACAATGGTAGTATGTATGACATCGGTAAGCTCCTTCTTCCTCTTCTTTGTATTCTTCGTTGGAACTGGCTTGTGCTGACTCTTCGTGAATGTGCAGTAAATACGAAATGCATGCTTGGTGATATGTGCGTGTATGAACACCGGAGCCTTCTTCTAAATGCTTAATTACAACATGAGTTCTGATAAATCATTGTTTGGGAATATGTTATAAAACAACCTCATTGTAAGATGAACTTTCAATGATGTGTGATACAACATGGTTAGGCCTTATATAACAAGAACTTTTAAAGCTATCGTATCCTGCTTCTGCTCCTGCCTGAACCATGTTTTTCCACCGTATCACTATGTACGCCACTCCGTGGGTTGACTAAGCAACCTGGCACTTGCAGACTTGATCTGACATGGCACAAGTGAGTAAGCTGGTCTCTGGTGGGATTTTTGTGTGATGCTGAGAAATATTTTAGGTTTACACTGGATTACATTATGGCTTACAAAGTTGTCATTCCAAGGAGGCCCCTGTGTTCCAGATAATGTGGTTTGCATGGTAGTAGATGTATGTGTGGAACTGTGTGGGTGGTATAACGTAAAGGAATTCTGTGTGATTTTGTTTTGACTCGTCTTTCTGTTTAAGCTTGGTTGGATCGTTTTGTTGAATTATTGTCAGTTAAATTAATTTATTTTTGCTGATATCTGTTTGCGTTCGTAAATTCTGTTCTCTTCAGGTTTGCAAGCAGCTTGCATGGCTTGTGGCAATTCATTTTAAAGCATCAATAAGATTTTTAAGAACATAAAAGTATTTTGAGAAGCAAACAGACACAACTGTATTCCTGTATTTGCTTTTGGACTTGCCGTTTGTTTACATTTCAAGAGCAACTGTGTAGCTGTAAGTGAGGCTTTTCGTTACACCTGTTTTATTGAATCGTCATATTTTAAGGGCCTTATCAGTTTTAATCGGCCTTTTGCTCTCAGGGTCTGTATTGAAAAGATAAGTTAAGCAAGAGCCTTGGTGAGAAGGCTTTACGCTTTTGTTGGCTGTTATCGTTCGAAACTAGGATTTTACTGATTCGTTGTGACGTCTGACAACTTTCCAGTTGTGTTTTATGTTGGTTGAATCGTGGGTTGGAATACAGTACTTGCTTACAGAAATAGTTTGTGTATGTGCGCGTGCTAAAAGGAAATTGTGATATCATTGTTTTGTAAACTAAAAGAACAGCAGGACAATTGAAACATTTCTTCTGCTCAATGGCTGGTATATTTTTCACTAAATCTGATCGAATCGATTGATAGCTGAAAGAACAAATTAGATCTAATCCAAATACTCCTTTAGAATAATAGAATCATTTCATGTATTCTTGCTTTTTATTCATGCAGATTGTTAGAATAGTTAGAAATAAATTAGAGGCTGTTCAGGTGAATAAACTAACGAGCACCTTCCAACAGAATGTTAGTTTGCATGAAAACATATTTAAGTTGCCTGTGTGGAAACATTTAGCAGCGGTTGTTAAAGTGACTAAATTGGCTTAGTTAGCTACGTGGGTTAAAGTGTAAATGTCTGTGGTCGATCTATGAATTGTAAGTTTACTCTTACAGTTGATGACTCTGACTTGGAACGTTTGGATGACAACTTCTGGTTGTCTTTTTTCAGCTGTTGATCCCGAGGCAGAGAATCAGGATGCGCAGGAAGGGACTGAATTTCTGGAACTTTCCACAGGGATTCCTGACGTAAGAATGTTCATTCAAATTGGTTTCTAACCTCACTCTGCTGCAAAATTTGTGTTTATATTGAATCTTAGCTGTTTACACAAATATACATCACACATAAATGCATTATCACATAAGTGCATTATCGCATAAATGCATTATCACATAAATGCATTATCACATAAATGTGATGTCCTTATGGGGTAACAGATTGTTAACACATTTGTTTTTCACCTCAAGAGCCAATTGTAATGTAATCCTTCAGTCATTTGTAAAATGTGGTAATACTACATTTATCTGGACGTTTATATAGCAGTTTTAGAATTCACTCAAAAGCATTGCTATTGCTCTGACAAATGCTACTTGATCTTAACCATTGACCCCTTGGCACGTGAGAAAGCCAAGGTCCAAAGTAAACGTGAATGAGGTTAAAAACTAATATCCATGGTTCAGGGTATACTAGAAGAAAAAACTAAATGCAATCCATTCTAGCTTAAGGTGCATCTTTTCAAAGATGCAAAAGCACTTTGAACGAATTATTCCCAAGCTTTGATTCTACCAATAAATTCTTGCGGAGAATTAAGGTACACTTGACATTTCCAAGTACCACTTAGAGATGATATTCAGGATTTATGGACAAGATTTTATGAATTGCTTTGAGAGAAGGTTGTCACGTATGAAGCATCAAATCAGAACTGCATGTACTTGGTGTGTAAACAGTAGTTCTCTGTATTTTATTACACTCTGTGGTATTGTAAGTGAAGATTTCTAACATATTGCATTCTTTGTGTAGGCATATATGTATCTGAACGTTTATATAGGCACATTTTGAGAACCTCATAAAGTCCCTGACACATGGCTTTCTAGTAGTTCTACAAAGATATGAGGGGTTATGTTAGAAATTGTGTTTAATATCGTATCGTAATTTCTTTTTCTGTAGCTTCAAAAAGTTGTCCTCAACAAGTTAACTGGTGACATAGAAGATTTTGAACGGGTAAGTGGACCACGACAGCCAAATCTAACCAGTAAGTGGACCACGACATCCGAATCTTATGAGTAAGTGGACCACGACAGCCGAATCTAATGAGTAAGTGGACCATGACAGCTGAATCTAATGGGTAAGTGAACCGTGACTGCTGAATCTAATGGGTAAATGCACCATGACAGCTGAATCTAATGAGTAAGTGGACCATGACAGTTGAATCTAATGGGTAAGTGGACCGTGATAGCCAAATCTAGTGGGTGATTAGACTGTGATGGCCAAATCAAATCTAGTACGAGAACATCTGAAGCGGCACAGTAATAATGCTCAAGGCATCAATTTGCTGTTTATCCGAATCTGTGGATCACCACATTTTTGTGATCTTTGCAAAACTTGTGCTCTTCTGTAAACTGATTTGTGGCCTGTTGTAGCTGGCTTTAATTAACAGACCATGGTTTCCTGAGACGTTATTAAGCTGGTGTTTTTGAAGTTCACATTATTACTTAAATAGTAATTCCTTTTTCTTGAGTTCTCAACAAGGAGTTCAGAGTTGTTGCCACAGTTGTTGTTTCTTGTTCCTCTCTATATTTTCTGTTTCATCGTCATTATCATCATCACCACCACCGCCTCCATCACCATGAACATCATCATCATCACCATCACCATTCTCATCATCATCATTGTCATCATCACCATCACCTTTCTCATCATCAACATTGTCATCATCTTTATCAACACCATCATCTTCACCAACACCATCTTCATCATCATCTTCATCATCACCACCATCGCCTCCATCACCTTGAACATCATCATCATCACCATTCTCATCATCATCATTGTCATCATCACCATCACCTTTCTCATCATCAACATCGTCATCTTCTTTATCAACACCATCATCTTTCACCAACACCATCATCATCATCATCATCATCTTCATCATCACTGCCCATGGGGAGTAAGCCTGTTAATGTTCACTGCGCATGTAATCGCTTCCCTATCAGACTTCCCTATCACGTTTTGCCACAGTAGAGTCAAGTCACAATATGAATGTCAACGAAGTAGTCTGTCCAGGGGAAGAAAAAGATATCAAGGTAATATTTTATGTTGATATTTCCTAATTTTTCAGGGTGATCAGTGTTTTCTAAGCGGAGGAGTCAAGAGGATTGACTACGTCTTGGTCTGGTCTTCGAAAAACAATGAAAAGCGCAAGGGAGAGAAAGAAAGAGAGAAAGAAAGAGAGAAAGAAAACACAAGAAGAATCTTCGAAGAAAACCTTCGACAAGAGGGACTCATACTCGAACCAGACATCAAGGTTTGAGATTTACTTCATTTTGTCTAAGGATGAAGAGGAAGAAGAAGAGGAGTGTACTGAAAGATGAGTTTGCTTGTGAGTCCTGCGCATCAAGGGTCGCTGGCGAACACAAGTCTCCTTTCAGGATATGGTGGCGAGCGGTGCTATTGATCAGAGGCTTAACTCTTCGGGGGACTTTAGGCCTTTAACAGCACGCGGGTTCTTGAATGGATCAGTCCGACCGTACAGAGACATAACGACGATTACTTCTTTCACACGTATGCTACAACTATGTACACCGTATATACAGCAAAATTCAGCAAAATCAGAGTCTATGATTCGAATCGGCCAATTAATCTAGCGAGGCTGTTTAAGAGATGCAGTATTATTTTATTTGTGCTCTCCAGACCTAACGCCTCTTTGACCGTTACTTAGCGAATCCCTTCTTCGCTTCGCACCCTTTCTTAACTTTTCCCTTCATCTGTCAATCATCCAGTTTCTCCCTTTCGTCATCCGATCAGCGTCCCTCTGTTCTGCCTGTCTTCTCCCTCGTTCTCTCTCTTGCACACACACACACACACACACTCTCTCTCTCTCTCGTTGACTTCCACCTGTCAATCACGGGCGTCCTATCCGCCTCTCATTAATGCCATCCTCGCCTAACTGTTCTCCAGTGTTCCATGCAAATTAATTACACAAACACATTAGCTAAATTATACAACATAATACCATCTACAGTATGCAAAACCCTAAAATCCTCATTGTTTTCACAACTTTTCACTACAAGGAGGAAGAAAAGTTAGAAGAGGAGGAAGAAAATGAAGAGAACAAGAAAGAAGTGAAGAAGTAAGAGTAGTAAGAGCTGAAGAATGAAGGGAGGGAAGAAGAAGAGAGAGTGGAAGAGATGTGGGAGCAGAAGGAGGAGGAAGAGAAGGTGGACGAGAAGTGCACAAGATGGAGGAGGAAATATGAAAAGGAGAAGCAAAAAGAGCAGAATAAGAAAGCAGAGGAAGAGGATTAGGAGTAAGAGGAGGAATCGTCACCAGCTCTTCCAGCTATGAACCTTTGTGCCATAAAAAATTCCTAACGTACAGTGTTTGAATTGTGTTTGTAAGTATAGGGGGAAAGGTGACAGATACTGGTCCATTGGATTATCCTTAGTGCTTCCCATGGGAGCCATATCAAGTTCAGGATGTATTTATGTGTGTGTATGTATGTATGTACGTATGTGTGTATATACGAATGTATGTAAGTAGGTAGATCTGTATGTGTGTACGTACATGTGTGTATCCAAATATTTAATACAGTGTCTTTTAAACCTTACAAAAGTAAGTAAGATGTTTTAAAGTTCATTAAAAACTAACAGTTCATGAGTAAGCAGTTGTGTTGTATTGATGTCATCTGCTGTAACTCAGTTAAATTTGGGATCTTTGTCCTAACTGCATTATAGTATCCTTGGTCACTTGATCTATGAAATTGTGTAATAGCGAAGCCGGTTATAAGGAGGTTCAGCTTGTGTACGTGTTGCTTGTAGGAGGGTAGAGCACAACAGTTTATGAAGATCCATGCACCGTGGGAGGTTCTGACGAGATACGCAGAGATCTTGAAGATCCGAATGCCTATCAATGAAGTAAGTCATTCGTGTTCTATGTTTTGCCAAGCATTCACCAAGATCCTCGGACAGAAGTTATCTACTACATATGTATACATATGCACATATATACATATATATATGTGCATATGTATATAATATATCCAAATACATGCATACATACAAACAGATCCATACATACATAAATACATACATACACACAGTCATGTGTGTGTATGTACTTACATGCATACACACTCACTTGCATACAAACATAAATACATGCATCATGCATGCATGTATAAATATTTGCTTATGTATATACATGCCTATATATATACACTGTTGATTGAGTTATGTAATTAATTGCTTTTGACTAAACTGTACCTTGAACGAGAGTTGATTACGGCAATGCTATTAAGCAGGCATTCACTCTTTCCTTGTTTACCAGCTGAAATCTATATCTTAATTAATAATAATAACAATAAGACAATTTATGTAGCACCATAAGACAACCGAGGTCGAAAAAAGGGCGCTGTACATTCACCAGTGAATTCAGCCATCGAAGGATAAGCTGAGAAGGAATGTTTTAGCTGCATTTTAAATGTCTTCAGTAAAGGGCACGACTTGACGTACTCAGGGAGACTGTTCCACGCCACAGGTCCGGCCGATATTTCAGGGAGTTACGTGTCCCAGTGTCATCCGTTCCTGGCCGCAGATCCTTTTGTTGTGCTGTGCAAGGTGACCTGGCTGTGTCACATGCCAGCCTTAAGGTGAGCCGTGGTCGGCCCATTCTTCTTGATCTGTTTGTTCCTTGTGTTAAGACCTCGCTTGCGCTCCAGAGGGCTTTTGCTGTTGTTGGCTCATCTCTATGGAATGAACTTTCGCTATCGTTTCGTGGGGCTTTTGCTGTTGTTGGCTCATCTCTGTGGAATGAACTTTCGCTATCGTTTCGTGCAAGGGTTACAGTTGGTGATAGAGCACAGTCTGCTCATTGTTTAAAGACGTTCTTATTTCCCCGGGGTTCTCATGCTGGAAGCGCCTCTGAGTAGTTTGTTCTGTAAGAAGCACTATATAAGTTATAAAATACAATACAGTACAATACAATAAGCAGCATAGCAACCTGCAACATGAGGTCCTTTACGTCTCTTTGCCTTTATCCTGTAAGCACTTGAAAACCATTCAGTTTGGTCACAGTTTTGCACTGTCTGGTCGGGAGCACCTCAGACAAGTCTGTCCTGAAGAGGCGCTATATAAATCTGAATACAGTTTCAGTTAGATGACCTGATCTGACCTTTACCCTGACCTGTCTTCTGTTGTTGTATTTAGCCTCCCCAGGAGGTAACTGCACTCAGCCTGTGGGATGTCATGACCAGCCAACTGGAACGTCTTCTGACGCCTTTCCAACTCGACCCAAAGAAGGTCCCTCCTCTTCCAAAGAAGTATACCTATCCCTTCGAGAGAAACAAAATGTACCTGTGAGTAGTAATTGTAATTGTAATCACAGATTAAATTTGCCGTAAACTCTAAAGCTCAATGCCGAATGCTGGTACTACTACTAATAATAATAAAACAATACTGTGTAGTAGTAGTAACAGCAGTAGTAGTAAACTTACCAACAGTAGCAGTAGTAGTAAACTTACCAACAGTAGCAGTAGTAGTAAACTTATCAAATCGTAATTTATTTACTTTGTGTTGTTATTTCTTTGCTTACTTCTGAATCTGATTTTGCAGCTACAACATTCCGGACACCATAGATCGATTCATGTCGAATGCAACTCGCAGTCGCATCGTGGACTACATTCTCCGCCGCAAGGAGTATTCAGAAGAGGGAGAGACGTTCAGCTTTGGTGAGGGCTTCTTAACTCACCCCAATGATTAATTTTTCAGTCACATGATTGGTTTGATTCAGTTACCGATTGATTGATCCATTGACTGATGGATCAATTGACCCTTAGTCAGTCAAAATCAGTTGATTGAGTTGGTTACTGGCTGGATGCCTGTATGGGACCTCATAGATGCTCACTTGACTGGCTGGATGCCTATATGACTGGGTGTTTGGCTGGCTAGGTGGCTAATTACCTATATGGATTGCTGGATGCCTATATGACTGGTTTCTTGGCTGGATGGCTCAAAGCCTATATGGCTATATGTCTGATGCCTTTTCTGGCTGACTGGCTGATGCCTGTATGTATGGCTTCCTGGGTGCCTACATAGCTGGCTGGATGATTTTTTGACTTGACTGGATGCCTTTTTGACTGGCCTGCTGTATTGACAATAGAAGTCAGTGAGAGATATAAATACTGTATGTGAATGGCTTGTTGGCTTTTTGTATCTCGTGTCGGCAGTTAAATCTGGTAATTCTTTGGCTTATTTCGCGAAATAGTTTATGTTTTCTGCCTGTTCATAGAGAATGCCAGCCTTTAATAAGCATGCATGTTAGATAGAATGCTACGAGGGTTGCTAACGTACTTGCAGTAATAACAGTTGTCGTATAATCGTAATAATGTAATCAGTTTAAATGGCAGTAATAATAAAACTAGTAATAACACTTATAATCACAGTAATACTGATAGCAAAATCTAACTGTGCTAAGGATGTATTTTTACTTTGAGAAGTTCCCAGCAACTTTGAGAGTGTCTTAAAATGTGCTAAATAGATGTTCAGGTATATACATAGTCACAATAATGATGAAGATAAGCACAACGATAATAACTATTATTATTGTTGTTGTTATTATTATTTTTTACCAAGGTAAGTATAATCCCTTGGTTGTTCAAAAATTTATGGAGAAAAGGAGAGAGAGGGATTCTGGAACGGCTAATCCTCGTCTGGATTGTTATTATTATTATTATTATTATTATTATTGTTATTATTTTTATTAGTAGTAAAGAACTATAAATGCATTTATTTGAATATGCTTTTTATTATGTTTTAAAAGGTGTTGTGTTCACAGGTATTTTAAATGCATATGTTTGCCTGCTTTTTTAAAATTTTACCTACTGCTTACAATTTATGCTTTAAAACGCAGGCGGTAAGACGGACGAGTGAACTCTTACGTGGTGTTGTTTAATTTTCCACATTAGTTTCTTAAGCTGTTTTTTGCCAATTCTGTATTTATTTACTGTTGTGAGGTACGTTTAGATTCCTTCTGCATGAGAACAAATGCTTACTTACTTACTTACTTACTTACCTACTTACCTACTTACTTACCTACTTACCTACTTATTTACCTACTTACTTACTTACCTACTTACTTACCTGCCTACTTACTTACCTACTTACTTACTTACCTACTTACTTACTTACCTACTTACTTACTTCCTTGATTATGTGCTTACATACTTTTTCACTTACTTGATTACTTTTTTACTTACTTACTTACTAAATTACTTACTGCATTTGTATTTACTACTGAGAAAATTCTTTGAACTGGCCCTTTAGAAATGTTTGATGAAATTGCATCACATTACTAGATTAATTCATAGGCTGAATTTCCATGTACATCGGTTGTCAGTCATTCTGTGCCTGCATTTTCCTATTTATCGTATTTACTTATTTATTTGTTTATTTATTTATTTTGTCACACAGTTGTTTCAGTGATTAATTACGATAATATCGGACTAATTTGTCAGTTTTGAAAAATTATTTTGTGTAAAATGCTTTACCGAACTCGTTTTGGTTGTTTAAATTCTGTTATGTTTTCATGTGTAATATCTCTGTATTTATCCTGTAATGTAATGTTTTCATTGTAACCCAGGAAGGCAGCCATGGGTGTGAAGTGATAGTGAATTCATTTTTCTCTTTCACTGGGGCTGAGCTGAGAGCACTTTTGAGTAGATATCTTGAAAGGGTGCTGTATAAATGGTCTGAATGAATGAGTAAATTTTGTAATGTATTGCAGTTCCGACAGTTCCTCGGCGTCCTGCAAATACTGCTTTAGGGATGCCAGCTTATCCACATTGAGACTAGACTGTTGATGGGAAGATCAGGCAGTGAGGGAGAGGATTGACCACACACCCTTATACACCGAGGCTAAGAAAATGAAGTCGCTACTCTCCATAACAATGATTGCTGTTCTGTTTGAAGATTTTTGGGGACAGTTTTAAGGGAATTCCCTCAAAAATTTGTTGTATAGACTTAAATCTGCATGTGTGTCTTTTTAAAAGAAATGAGTTGTAAATCATGTTGAGTTTGTTTGACTGTGTTTACATTGGAAATCCTGCCGAGTTGTATCTTCTTTGCATTCGTTAAATTCTGCTTAACCTGTTTTGATAATTTGTTGGAAGCTTAAGCAGCTTTGCTAATTAAAGGAGACATTTGCTTATATTTTACCCTTAAATAACAGCTTTGATTTGAAATAAGCTATCGTTTAATTAACTTATGGATGAAAATCTGGTTAACTATTGATTGTGTTGCTGGTATTTTTTTGCTACAAACTGTTGCTATCATTGAATGCGGTTGATCAGTACCGAGATTTTTATCCTGATTTCAGTGACTTGAGTTTTATACTAATTCTTTAAATAATTTTTAAATAACTAAAGGCTGTTGTTACTTGTTTTTTAACGCTTTTAATTTGATATTTCTTGTCATGTTTTGTGTTAATATTGCTTGTAAATTTAGGTATTAGGAGGCTGATTGCTGATGGTACTTACCTTGCTGCTTACCCTCTGCATGAGGTAACTAACCAGTTCTTAGTCAATATCCATATGTCACCAGTTAAGGAAACGCTGCACAGGTTCACTTGAAATCTTTATATTTGCACTTTGACAGGTAATACCCACTTTGAAAGGTAATATCCACTTTGAAAGGTAATATCCACTTTGAAAGGTAATACCCACTTTGAAAGGTAATACCCACTTTGAAAGGTAATACCCACTTTGACAGGTAATACCCACTTTGAAAGGTAATATCCACTTTGAAAGGTAATACCCACTTTGAAAGGTAATACCCACTTTGAAAGGTAATATCCACTTTTATAGGTAATATCCACTTTGAAAGGTAATACCCACTTTGAAAGGTAATATCCACTTTGAAAGGTAATACCCACTTTGAAAGGTAATATCCACTTTGAAAGGTAATATCCACTTTGAAAGGTAATATCCACTTTGAAAGGTAATACCCACTTCAATAGGAAAAATCCGTTTTGAAAGTTTATACCAGTTTGCTGAGGTAATACGCACTTCCAAAGATAATACCACTGATTGCGCTGAACTTTACAATGCAAATTTCTTGGTCGACTTTCAACGATTTTATAAAGTTGCTGCCATCTGCTTGAAAAATAAATTTCGTTAATTAACACGATATGCAAATTGTTATATTTGAACTTTTTGAATCAAACTTAAATACAGTTGCCTTAAAGTAGATAAGGAAATTTACTTAATCTGTATGAATCTGGTGGGAAAGCACCATTGTTCCTTATGCTCAACGTTAGTTAGTAATTTAGACACTTGATATAGTGCCTCTAGGTAACTTACAAAAGCGCTGCTTACACTGGCTTAACTGATGTTAGGAGCAAAAATATCACAAGTTAATATCTGGGTATTTTGATTTTGCAATTTGCATATTTTTTGATTAAACAAAGCATCTGAAACTGAATTGTTTACATTTAGAAGCAACAGACCCAGGTTTGAATTTAGGAGTGTTAATTTTCTCAGATTAATCAATAAATTTAATTTATTATTTAGTTATTGGTTCTGTTTTGTCTGGTTTCTTAGGGAGGATGGAAACGCAAATGTAAGATGAACATTCGGCGTCTGCTTCGTGAAAACTGGGCATCGTGGAGAGTCTGGCACAAAGTCCAGCCACTTCAGTACATCAGGTAAACAAGGATTGGAACCAAATTAATCACAAAATTTCTAAACATATTTCTGTCCGTACAGGAATTCTGAACCCTCAACCTTGGGGTTGACAGTTCAGCATGCTAACCACTAGACTTTCATGAATTCCACAGGATGCTCTTGGGTTCAGACCCTGGAAGGAGAGATTCAAGACCACTGTCCAACTCAGCTTACTGTTTCAGCTTATTTTTTAGTTTATTGTTTTAGCTTACTGTTCTAGCTTACTGTTGTTTTAGCTTGTTGTTGTTTTAGCTTATTGTTGTTTTAGCTAATTGTTGTTTCAGCTAATTGTTGTTTTAGCTTGTTGTTTTAGCTAATTGTTGTTTTAGCTTATTGTTGTTTTAGCTAATTGTTGTTTTAGCTTATTGTTGTTTTAGCTTATTGTTGTTGTGTGCCTAGGGTTTACTTTGGTGAGAAGATAGGGCTCTACTTTGCCTGGCTCGGCTACTACACTTACTTTTTGATACCGGCTTCGTTTGTCGGCTTACTTGTTTTCATCTATGGAATCTTAACAATCAGTCATGATCCGATCTCGTAAGTATTATGTGCTGCTCAAATCTTGTCAAACCTATGTGTGAACATGTGTCTGGACAACTGAATAGCGCCTGTTGGATTTTAACCCGGCTTCTCATACGTATTACAATATTTGACTGTGGATTCGCTTGATTGATGCCTTGTTTGTTAGGATGACGTTTCTACCTATAGAAGTCTTTAGGTTAGAATAGACTTTGAGGTACTCCTCAAAGGCCCCATATTGCCAAGATGAGCTTGCGTCTCAAGGGTGCAAGCGGCGATTTTTTAGAGATTCTATTTTAATGTGAGTTCTTTAATTTATTTGACCTTTTTGCTACACTGCAGCTCAAATCCTAACTGGCTATTTCTTACACGTCGCCGTTCAGTTTGAGTAATGTCTTGGATAACAGGCTTTGGTTTCTGGTGAGTCTTGATTCCTGGTACATGACGAGTTCTTGTAAAACTGACAAGTTGTTGTTGTTGACCCAAAAGGAATTGCTGGAATTTTTTATATATTGTGTTTCCCTTCAGAAACGAATCAATCTGGCTGAAAATCGACTGTTTAAATTATTTGTCTAAATCTTGGCTTCTTCGTACAATCAAAACTTTGCAACATTATGGCTATCTGCTTTTGCAACAGACTGGAGAGTTGCAACCCGAACAACAGCTACACAATGTGTCCTTTGTGCAACAAGCGTTGTGGCTACTGGGACTACGACCAGATCTGCCTGCACGTCAAAGCGACGCACTTGTTTGACAACAGTGCCACCGTCTTCTTTGCCGTTTTCATGTCTCTTTGGGGTGAGTGGGGCGGGGACAGGTGGAAAAGTTGGGTAAAAGAAAGTAAAGGTAGCGCTTTTGTTAACACGCCACTGTGGCAGCTTCTCAGAAGCCGTGGTCCTGAGGTTGAAGGATCGTTTGGCTCAGGCACAATTACAACATGAGCAATCCAGCAACAGAACAATTGTTTTTCATCTCTGAATTTGAATTGGTACTTACTTACCAACCAATCTATTCACACACAGTTATCCCTCCATGTACTAGCCGATTAGGCTTAACTTCACTGCAATTGCTAGTGTTGTATCAATAAAACCGAGCGGCTACCTTCTTCATGTAGTGTAAGGTCTGACCAGAGAAAGGCAAGCAGACGACATAGTTGCATAGCGATAACAGTAGTGACTGATCATGCTGTGACCTCCATGTAATGTATGTATGTATGCACTGTTCATTTGAACTTCAAATTACTACACTGTGGCTGGATTTTGCTTTAATTAGGTCTTTTTGTTAGTCTGAGGTAAACTTGGAATGCACGTCCAAGGCTAAGTTTCGTCAGAATGTGCATTGTAATGACCCATCCAGCACACACACATGGTAGGATAACGTTGGAAAATGTTGGGACAGTGTTGGACTTGTTTACTGGCTGGGGACAAGAGGTAACAGGAGGTTTGACTGGTAGTTTCAATGTGTTTAGTATTTCAAGTAGGATTCCATTTCTGTGTGTTTTGATAGGTACGTTTTATCTTGAATTCTGGAAAAGGGAACAGGCAGGAATCCAGTTTTTATGGGACCTTCGGAATTTTGAAGAGGAAGAGGTTTGCTGTCTTTTTTTCTCAGTTCTAATCTAATCAATTGGCTTCTGTGAAACTACTGTCATTTCTCAAAAGGCATCCATTTGTCACTGTGTTTATGTATGTATGTATGTATGTATGTATGTATGTATGTATGTATGCATGTACCGTATATAAGTGTATATCAGAACACTTAATATAGCTCCTTATATGTACCTCTCAAAGTGCTGTGTGTGTGGCATATTAACTGATCCAAACAAGTGTGTTTTAAGGTAATTGCTATAAAATCCTCCGATTTCCATTTGTCATTTGTGGGTGGTAATCTTAATTTAATGTTTTGAAACACGTAAGAGAGATAATTATTAAGATATAAGACGGATAATTATTAAGATATAATTAAACAATTTAAGCTTAAATACAGTTTGCTGATCTTTTTCATCCCAGTTCAGGTGCTCTACCAATTTTTTCTTGTTTTTAGGAACCTCCAAGACCGGAGTATTTGGCACATCTAGCAAACTGTCCCATTAAGAAGAAGCACAAAGTTACTGGGGTCAGATTGCAACCATTGTTTAATTAAATATCATTCAGTGTAGCAGTGTTTTCCCTTGTTAAGTACTACGCACATATGTAGCCTGTTTAACGACGCTTCATAACACAATAACACAACCTCACTGTAGTGCAGTCCTTCACGCTATTGGTTGCAGAACAAAGTGGTCTAGTGCATTTATTTCGGGATACCACTGGTACCCACCATCATCTGCCTCAATCCACTCTACCTATCATTCCTTAGGCTTTGTATTGCAAACTTAAGTTCGCCTTTTCCAAGAAATCTTACCCTGATCCTTCCATCTGCCACCATTTCTCTCAACCTCACCACAACCCACCATAACAGCTCCTCTGTCTCCTTGCTCTGTGTTCTTCTTGCTACCAGACTTTGTTCTTCACATCGTATTTGTTATTTTATTTGGACAACCCCTCTGACTTGACACAGTGCTCATGAACAAGCTGGTGCCCTATGCTTAACTTTTAAGTAGCGCTTTAGAGATTCTCGTGTTTATGATTACGATTACATGGACTGTTAATTCTTCAGGTGATTATCTGGAGATTACGTAAAGTAATATTAATAATATTAATAATATTTAATATTGTCTTGTCTTCAGCCATACTTGAGCCGAGGTTTGGCTGTCTCACGGACAGTTCTGCACTATCTGCTTATGTACCCATCTCTTGTAATAACTTGTTGAGCAATAATTCAGTCCACGACTTAATATCCACATTTTAAATTGCTTTTAATTTATTTTTGTTTTAAAAATTTTCTAGACAGAGGAGCCGTACTACCCATACTGGAGTCGACAGGTCCCAGTGTACTTGACCTCAATGGCCATCATGTTGTTTCTGGTGAGGCATATGTTTCTTGTTGTTAAAATAGTTAAAATAACAGATAATAAAACTAGTGGACATTGGACAAAGCACTCCAGGAATTTTTCAGTTGTGCGTAGCAGCTGCACGTGATTTGGCATTCTGCTAAGTATAACTTTGGTAATCGTGATACACGTGTTTTCAGAACATCAGCTATTTAGCTTGGCAGATTCTACAATAATCAGCAAATGTTTTCAGGGAATCAGACTTTTAAAGTTTTTTGTTCATTGTAATAATAATATAATTTTTAAAAATAATAATAATAACAGTTAGTATTATAACATGCATTTTATTCTCTAATCTTTAGACATTTTTTAAATCCCAAGGAATCATAGCTACTTTGGCTAAAACTTTTGACAGCGATATTAATAATTCTTACTTTTATGATGATAGTATATAGTAATAATAATTATTGTACAGCTGTTAATAAGAATGGCTTACCTGTGCTCAGGTGTTGGTTGCCATAGCAGCGGTGATTGGCATCGTCTTCTACAGGATCTCAGTTCTTGCCGCCCTGTACATGATTGATGAACCGATGGTCTACAAGAACGCGCCACTCGTCGTCTCCATAACGGCTGGATTCATCAACCTCATCATCATCTTTGTCCTGAACTTCGTGAGCAATACATTCATCCATCTTGGCGCTGAAATGTAATCTGATATAGTGTAAACGGACGCTTATATAGCGCCAGTTTTAACGCAGTGTAAACTGATGAATTGCAGTACTTTAATGTAATGTAAATGCATGTTATACAGCGCTACTTGTAATGTAAGCTAATGCATCATAGTGCTTGACTCTGATGTAGTGTAACATTAACAGACATTTTTATAGCACCAGTTCTGATTTAATGTAAGCACATGTGTGTGTGTGTGTGTGTGTGTGTGTGTGTGTGTGTGTGTGTGTGTGTGTGTGTGTGTGTGTGTGTGTGTGTGTGTGTGTGTGTGTGTGAATAGATGTTTATATAGCACCGTTACCCCAATCCAGCACCATCAAACAAGATGGCTTTCAAGACGTGAAGGCAGGGAAGTCATCTTATTCGTTCTTTCGTCATAGCACTTACCTAGCACCCCTTCAGGATATCTACTCAGTGGCATTCGCAGTGAAAGAGAATGTTTTCTAGCTTTGATGAAAGGTACATGACCAGATCAGGAAGGAGATATTAAGTTAGAAACCAGTAATCTGTGTAATGTAATCTTGAAATTTAATCTTCGTTGTGAGTGCATTTGACCGGAAGGACGTCGTAAACGTAAGCTGGAGATTTCTACAGTGCCCAGTGAAAGCTAAGTCACGGGGACCAGCTTATTCACAGGCGCTAAATTAAAACAAAATCGATGGGCAAGAAGGGTTCAGTTTGACATGCAGATCAGCAGGGAGGTATTGAGTTAGAAACCAGTAATTTATGTAATGTAATCTGGGAATGTAATCTTCGTGTTGTGAGAGCAGGTTTACACTCGACTGGCGACTCACTTGACGGACTGGGAGTGTCTGAGGACACAGTCGGAATATGACAACAGCCTGACATTTAAATTCTATGTCCTCCAGTTCATCAACTACTACTCAACTCTCTTCTACATTGCGTTCTTCAAAGGCAGGTACGTACCGGTCCTTTTCCATTTTCATCTGATTCTCGATTGAACAACTGTGTTCGTTTGACCCACTTTGGTTCTTACCTGATCTGACGACTTCTGTAGCGCCGTTTTAAGCCGTTTTAGTATGGTTTATGAAACCAACTGTAAAGAGTATTTTGTTATTGCATAAATTGTTGCATATATTGTTGCATATATTTTAAAATTATCCTCCTTCTTTTGAAGTACTGGCCACTTGTTGTTGACAGGAGATGAATTGCTTACCCATTTATAGCTTATTTAGTTAACTTACCGATACTGTTTTTAATATTTTATCATTACATATTTATATTTATGTGTTCATAGTTAACTTACAGATACTGTTTTTAATATTTTATCATTACATATTTATATTTCTGTGTTCATAGTTAACTTACAGATACTGTTTTTAATATTTTATCATTACATATTTCTATTTCTGTGTTCATATTTAACTTATTTACAATTTATATTTCAAAATAATAAGGTGAGGCACTAAACGCCAATTTTGCATTGATGTGCCGTAAAACCCAATCAGTCGGTGTACTTCCTGTGATGTCTGTTTTTGTCTAGATTCAGCGGCACTCCTGATAATTACGTAACGTTTTTTGGAGCACGACAGGAAGAGGTATTCAGTTATCAAGATCCCTAAGACAAAGCAGTTTACTTGTAAACGTACTTCTGTTTGGGGGTTGAAATACCACTGCTGGGGCAGCCGCAGGGCTTGCGGCCTCCAGAAAAAACGTGCAGTACAGTCAACTCCTTTCATTGTACTGTTTTGCACCACTGGCATTCGAGACTTTTGACCCCATTAATAGCTTGATCTTCTCACGGATTTAGGGCACTATCTTACCCAAACTTCCGGAGATCTTAAAGAAACTTGTTATCTCTTCCAGCGTCTAGCTATAGCAATTGAGCGTTTCAATGCCATTGCCTTCCGTAGCACTTTTGCCGCGCGTGAACTTGACGAGATGTAGCTGTTCCAAATGATTTATCATTTTCTGTGGACATATTTTCAATCCTGAGGGATCAAACAAAATTTTTCAAAATAAAGAAAGATAAAAATAATAAACATATAATAATAATAATAATATCTATGAGTGCCAAGGCTGAAAAAAGGTACACCTAGTCAGCAGATTGTAGCTAGGTCAACAATCATTGCATATCCAGATATTTTGGTGACTACTGTTACAAGCTAAAGTGTGCTTTTGTGCCAGACAATTTGAGTCTCTGCATGTCTGTTGCTACCAGACATTCATTTTAAGGCAAAACAAGTGTTCTGATTTCCAGGCATTGTTCTTTGTGTCTTTGTTCCAGTGCCAGGGCGGAAGCTGCTTGACGGAACTGTGTATCCAGCTTGCGATTATTTTTGTCGGCAAACAACTGATACAGAACAACCTGATGGAAATCTTTATTCCGTACGTCTTTAAAGTTTAAAAGAAAATGTCGGAAATGTATTTTAATCTTGCGTATACAGTAATGTAATGTCTGGTGATGTAACGTAACACAGTGGCATTGTAACAATGTCCTGTTACAATTTATACAAACTCTGGTATAACACTTATGATAGAAAAGGCAGTGTTACTTAATGAGGTTCCACTGAACATTTAACAATACTACTTTTATGCAGGTAATTGCTTCTAATCTAAATATTTCTACAGTGCCGTTAATTATTATTATTTTTACTATTGTGATTGCTTTGTTATTATTATTATTAGTTATCTTACTGCATAATTGCAATTATTATTATAATGATGATAAGATTAATGCTATACCAAAGTTTTGGTAATTTTACTTTGCCACAGGCGAATCAAACGGGGATTTAATGCTTTGTGCCAAAAGCGAGATGATACGGAAAGACTGAAGCATCCGTGGGAGAAGGATTTTAAACTGGAGGAAATGGGACCCACGGGGCTGTTCAACGAGTACCTTGAAATGAGTTTGTATTTGCTGAAATTCGACTATTAAACAAAACGAAATTCTGTCAACAGTTTGAAACTTTAGAACTCTGAAGTAAGTAAGTCTTTCAGCTGATGGTGATTTCAATTTATTAGCACTGTGAAAAAGTGTTATTAAATCTGTTTTGAAATTCTGAGTGATAGGTCAGTTATAGTGTTACTGAACAATTTTAATCGACAGGTTAAAGTTGAGGGAGAGAGAGATAATTGTAAATAGCAGCACAAGTCATAAGTAATGCAAAGTCATTTTGCATAGATTTGTGGGCACGGTAGCCGATTGGATAGAGCGCTTGGCTTGTAACGCAGAGAATATGAGTTCGAGCCTCCCATGAGACGGTTACTGTTTAAAGAACTTGAGCAAGTCTTTCACTCACAGTTGCTCAGTGCCATCGATTGATGCTTAGACATTAGATAGTGGCACTTAATATATGCAGAAATTGTAAATAGTAATAGCTTACTTTCGAATAACATACATCAACTTTTATTTATCATAATGATAATAACGTAATGTTAAGTAACAAAATACTAATAGGAATATTAACAGTAATAATAAAAATACCACATCTACTGTACGTTGGGTTTAAAGCAGTACTACTACTAATAATAAAAGTAACAGCATCGAAATGTTAACAGTTGTGATGTTTGTTTTGATTTCATTTTGTTTTGATTTCAGTTTGTTTTGATTTCAGTTTGTTTTGATTTCAGTTTGTTTTGATTTCAGTGGTGCAGTTTGGATTTGTGACGTTGTTTGTTGCTGCGTTTCCTTTGGCTCCATTCTTTGCGTTGCTGAACAACATCATTGAACTTCGTTCCGATGCTGATAAGTTTGTCACTCAGCATCGGCGTCGAATGGCTGCTCGAGCACAGGATATCGGTGAGTCTGATAGACCTTGTTGATTGTTTGCTTGCCTTGTTGATTGTTTGCTTGCCTTGTTGATTGTTTGCTTGCCTTGTTGATTGTTTGCTCGACTGACTCATTCACATGGTACAAGTAACTCGAGTGATCATTATTATTATTATTATTATTATTATTATTTTTATTACTATTTTTTAATTTTATTTTTTAACTTAAGGTATATAAGATCCCTCAGGATTTAAAAACTTCTTCAGAGAACAAAAATTCTGGGATGGCTAGAAATCATCAAGATGTGGCAGAGCAAAAGTACCGTGGAAGGCAATAGAATTATTTTTATTATTATTATTATTATTATTAATGATAATAATAGGCTGATCTTAAGTGTGTCCTGGTGATAGTAAGTGTGAGTGGAATGTATAAGTAAGCAAGGTAGCTCGGTGCTATAGCATGAAGCGCCTTATATACAAGGACAACAACTTTAAACTGGACCTGAGCTGGAAAAGAGCCAGTGTAATTTTGAAGACATTATTTCTTGGAGGATCATGTTGCATTTAAACCCACTGAACACAAACCTTGTAACATATATGCTGTGTGTTGCCACCATTCGTTTCTGATTGCTGATGGCACTTACCTTTCTGCTTACCTTTTACCGCTGCATGAGGTAACTAACCAGTTCTTAGTCAATATTCGTATGTCACCGGTTAAGGAAAGTCTGCACAAGTGCTCGGCTCACTTGAAGTCTTTTTATTTGCACTTTTTAGGTAATACCCACTTCAAAAGGTAATATCCATTTTGAAAGGCAAGACCAATTTACAAAGGGCATACCCACTTCCAAAGATAACACCCATTTTAAAAGGTAATACCCACTTCAATAGGTAAAATCCACCATTCATTTGATTCTGATATTTCTTCTTTGTTGGTTGCAGGAATATGGTATGATATTCTGCACGGTCTCACACGTTTCGCTGTACTGACGAATGTAAGTTTCTTTGCAAAGTACAATACTTTGCATTTCATTTCTTTTCATTTCTGCCGACCAGTGTGGTGTTATCATAATACACAAATCGTCGGCTGTTGGTTGCTTTGAAGTGAAACCATAGGACACAATCGTTATCAGTTGCAGAGATAGTCAAAATTCCGGAGGTCAGGGAGATCGGAAGACAGGCTACAGGGGTCAAGTCGAATTAAATTAAGTGTTTGGATCTACAATAATAATAATATAATAATAATAATAATAGTAATAATAATAATAGTAATAATAATAATAGTAATAATAATAATAATTTTTTTACTTCCTGAGGGATCATAAATACCTCAGGGCAAAAAATAATAAAAATAATAAGACAAGTTATATAGCGCCGTAGCACGGCCGAGGCAGAAGAAAAGGGCACTGTACATGAGTTCAAAAATCTGCAACCGTTATAAGATATCTTAAAAAGATATGTGTTGAGCCATGACTATGGTGGCAGTTTTTAGTCAGTCAATGCCTTGTGCATTATCATAACGGCACTATAGAAGTTTTAAGATAGGTCTTGGTCTGAACAGCTGCTTAGATGTTTTGTTATGGTATTGTTATAGTTGTTAATGTGTTATAATAGTTTCTGTGTTGTTATAGCTGTTATTTTTTGTTGTCTGTGTTTAATGATATCTTATAGATGCCAGGACCTTTGACCTCAACTTTACCATACGTTTTGGAATTTCTATTTCAATATACAGTACTCAGCTTTGTACTTATCACTTAATAACGGTAGTAGTAGTAGCATCCAGAGTATAACAGCATCCTTTTTTGCTACCAGGACCATTGGCGTCAACGTTACTTTACCTACTTGTGGTAAGAGATGAGTCAGCCTATGACCCATTGTTATTTTCTTCGTGCTGTAGGGTCTCATCATTGCCTTCACTTCAAGTTTCATCCAACGTGCTGTCTACATATTCGCTTACAGTCCAGACAATAACCTGGATGGCTATGTCAACAACAGCCTAGCATATTTCAACATTTCCGACTTTTCAGAAGAGGTGCGTCCAGACGCAAATGAAGTGAAGCCGCAATACAGCGAAATAGAATTCTGTCGGTAAGAGGGTGGTTTTCATGGTTTTTGGGAAATTGTTTTCATTTTATTTCTGTTTATTTTATTTAAAGCACTTAATACACTTACAAAGTAAGTAAATCTGAATATGAGGTGAGTTGGGTCATTTTTGCTGTTGGCAATGTTGTTTTCTCAGTATCTTTCTATGCTGTTGTCATTGTTGTTGTTCTATTCCTGTGCATCAGAAGAGTTGTTCTTGTCTTCAGTTATCCAGATTATCGTGAGCCACCTTGGTCGCCGAACAAGTACAAATATACGACGCAGTACTGGCACGTCGTAGCAGCTCAGTTCATCTTTTTGGTAGTCTTTGAGGTTAGAACTCAATGCCTTAGTTGCCGACAGTATGTTTGTATATATGTATCTATTATGTAGGTGTCTGAACATTCATAAGCGCTGTTTAAGTGGCGAACTGTTGAACGTGACAACAGAAACGAAATGTATGTTTGCATGCATGTATCTGAACATTGACGTAGGGTCTTTTCAGAACCTCTCATAAGTCACTGCCGGTCACTTCGGCGATGAGCATCATTGTCTACATTATCCCGTGTTTGCATGTCTCTAAATATTTATATAGCACCTTTTAAGAACAATTCATAAGGCATTGGAATGTGGCTATTGTAACAAACCTGGGGTGCCGAATCCCCTGTCAAGGTGCTGGTGTTCTACCACTCTACCCGAAGGCTCTCTCTCCCAGCGCCTATTTACTGCCAGTCCGCGAGATAAGCCCTTGGGGTCTTCAAGGAACCGAACGCCAAGTCGATTGATCAGCTATAGCCCTTTTATTTCTCGCAAAAGACTCGAACCTACAGCATCTAGTTAAAACAGTTCTTATTCTAAACTTCCGTGCCCTTACAACAACAATTCAACCGCAACAACTCTCCCAGCAACAGCACCCGCAGCAAGAGTGTGTGTCTGTCTCTGTATGTCGTCTTCTCTGCAGCGCAAGAGTGTCCGAGTGTTTTCTTGTGTTCGCTGCAGCCCTTTATATAGGCGGCAAGTTCGCATTGGGTTCCCGTGCGGGAGGAGGCGAACTCGTAGAGTTCCATGGGTTCTCTGGCGAACCGGCCGAGCTCCATGGGTTCCCGTGCGGGGGGAAGGCGAGCTCGTAGAGTTCCATGGGTTCTCTGGCGAACCGGCCGAGCTCCATGGGTTCCCGTGCGGGGGGAAGGCGAGCTCGTAGAGTTCCATGGGCTCCCCTGCGAACCCGTGGAGTTCCCGTGCGGGAGGAGGCGAACTCGTAGAGTTCCATGGGTTCCCGTGCGGGGGAAGGCGAACTCGTAGAGTTCCATGGGTTCCCCTGCGAACCCGTGGAGTTCCCGTGCGGGAGGAGGCGAACTTGTAGAGTTCCATGGGTTCCCGTGCGGGGGAAGGCGAACTCGTAGAGTTCCATGGGTTCCCCTGCGAACCCGTGGAGTTCCCGTGCGGGAGGAGGCGAACTCGTAGAGTTCCATGGGTTCCCGTGCGGGGGAAACCCGCTACAACATCCTCCCACCAAAGAGACCGAACGTCCCCGGTTCGGAACCCACCTCGCACAAACCCAAGCAACAAAACATACAGTCTCTAAGGCACACAAATTAAACAAAAATGGCCGACACTTCGGCTCCAAAAACAGTCACCGAATAAAGCGATACTACAGACATGGCATTACTAACAGCATAGAACAAGCAATTTTAAGTAAGCCACATGGCTTTACGAAAACTAAACAGCCGCACACGCGGTTTTTACTCAACCATACAACAAAATAGCCACTCTTGGCAGTAAACGACATGTAAATTCTCTCTCACCAAGTCAGTCCATCAAGATCACATCGTCGTCGTCCTCAGCCGGATCCCAAGGGCGGACTCGCCTAAAGCCGCGGGTCCAACAAACAAACGTCCACGGTTACACAACGTCCCTTTATTGGAAGCGTTCTGGCCTCCGGGTGGCGCGTAATGGCCGCCCCTCGGTCGGTTCCGGCATGGTCTCCTCAGGGTCCTTTGGCGAAGATCTTTCTTGGCTCCAAACTCCCGACTCCCGATCGTAACATGGCCGCAACTTGTCAACGTGAGTTACGAACGGCTTGGCCCTTTGAGATCGTTGCAGTTGATAGTTCACAGGCCCACACCGTTGCATGACCATGAAGGGCCCCGTGTACAACCGCTGCCACTTGGGACTGCGACCTGGATATTTCCGAGGGGTATAGTACCACACCCAATCACCCACCATGAATTCAACCGGGAGAACCCTCAGGTCGTAGGTGTGCTTCCGCCGCTCCGCCGCCTTCCGCAAGCGTTCCCTTACCACCCTGTAAGCGGTTTCCATACACTCACCCAGGTTCTCTACATAGGATGCATAGGTCCCCCCTGTTTCCGCTGGGCCTGGCGCTCTTCCATACACCAAATCCAGGGGAGCCCTATTCTCTCTGCCAAAAATCAACAGGTTAGGCGAATAACCGGTGGCCTCATGGACGGAAGCCCGATAGGCCGCCAGGACATGCGGCAGCAACTCGTCCCAGTTCCTCTGATCCGTATGCACTATTTTCCCAATCATGGAATTCAGCGTCCTGTGAAATCGCTCAATCAGGCCATTCCCACTAGGGTGGTAGCTAGTGGTCCTCACCTTGTCGATCCTCAGGAGCGTGCACACCTCCCTAAACAAAATCCCATCGAAGTTAGTACCGCGGTCTGTTAAGATCTGCAACGGGGTCCCATACCTGACGATCACCGTATCCACCAAGGCTCGAGCCACCGTTGCGGCCTCCTGGTTCGCCACCGGAATTGCCTCTACAAACTTCGAGAAATAATCCATCACCGTCAAGATGTAGACATGACCCTTCCTGCTCTTTGGATGGGGCCCCGTGATGTCCACACCCACTCGCTCCCACGGCTCTCCGCAGGGTAATGGCTGCAGCGGACCCTGCCTGGGAGGCTGGCCGCGGCGGTATTGACAGCACTGCGAACAACGGCTGCAAAACCGCCGAACTTCCCTTGACCAACCAACCCAATAGCCTCGGCGCCTAACTTGCCAACGGGTACGGCGGACTCCCAAGTGTCCCCCGGTCACGCCGGTGTGGGCAAGTTTCATAAAATCCTCCCTCAAGGCTCTGGGTAGCAGCAATTGTTCTGTACCATCCGCTGCCTTCCTGTAGTCTACATCGTTCCTCACATACAAGCTGTCCCATTGGTGCCAATAAGTCTTCACAGCTTCACTCTCCCACATGATTGTCTGGAAATCGGGCCTTCTCGTATCTGGGCTCAGCCATTCCCTTACCACTGCGAGGTCGGGGTCGGCCTTCCGCGCTTCCGCAATTCGTCCCTTCTCATTGGGCTCAACTCCTCCATCTGCTAACATCTGGTCCAGTTGCTTATCAATGGCTACCCGATACGGAAGCGGCTGTCGCCTCAAAGGCTGACGAACGGGGGCCGAGTTCCCGGTGTCAATCCGATGCTTACACAGGGTCGTCCTCCCTAGGTCCCCTTCTCCCTCGGAGAAAACATCCCGGAACTCTATTAACAGACTCGCCAATTGCCTCCTGGTTGCCTGGTTCACTTCTTCGGGGAGTTCTTCCATCAAACCCGTGATAAAGGGTGCTTCTCCTTCTACCCTGGGTCCCTCTCCTTTCCCAGCACATGTCTCCACCTCTACAGGGTGCAATCTTCCCAGAAGCTGGTCCTTAGGGAGTGTGGCGGGATCTTCATTGAGATTCACAACCCGAATCCGGGCAGCGCTAGCTTCATTCCCGATTAACACCCGTGCTACGTGAACTCCCGGCAGGACTTCCCTTGGCTCTGTCATCCATGCAGGGGCCACACTGGACAGATTCCCGTATTGCATTTTGGCGGGGATGTCGCACTGAGTCCTAGGAGGCAGCGTCATTTCCTCCGCGACCATCACCCGTCTACACCAGGCGGTACCATCCCCTTTTTCTAGCGGGATACGCCGGCGGCCTACAAACAGGGCTCCAGTGCCAAACCCCAAACGACAGCGATGCTGCCGCAACCAGTCCATACCCAGCATGGGCTCTATAATTTGATCGGACACCAAGAAAGTTGTATCTATAAGGAAACCCGGCCTGATCCTAATCGGGACACACAGCTCCCCAACCACATGGATCGCAGTCCCGTTGGCAGCTAGCAGTACCCGGGTGCTGGGACGCAGCGTCAGACCCTCCACAACAGAAGACGGTACGAGGCTCACCTCTGACCCGGTGTCGACCAGGCACATTTCAGTCCGTCCATTGATGACGCCTCGGATGTAGATTACGTTGCCGTTGGTACCGGTCGATGCCCTCTGGCGAGTGTTATGGTTGACCGCCGCCACCTCCGGTGTCGTCTGCGCGTCCGGACCATCGGGTGTCACTTCATCGGTACGAGCACGGGGCCGTCGGGGCTGACGGCACCGACGGGCAATGTGACCTCTCAGTCCGCAGTTGTAGCAGACCACATTCCGTCCCTGGTTTCCAGGCTGCTCCCTTGCCGTCTCGTCGCGTCGGTTGGCTTCCGCGTCTATCGCCAGATAGTTGCGGAACGCCTCTAGCTGCCGTTCTATCTGCTTTTCCATGTCCCGTTGCCAACGCTGCTGTTCCCCACGCTGTGCTTTGAGGAATTGGTCCAACTGATTCTGGAGCGGCTCGTTTTGGTCGGACTCCTGGGTTCCTCGAACACGGTTCGGTGGCCTCCGTCGTTCCTCGGAATCCGCCATCCGTTGGTACGCTTCCATCCGCAGCGCCATCCGGTACGCCTCGTCCAGCGTCTTGGGTTGGCGCTCCCGGACCTTCAGCGACAACTCGCGATCCCGAATGGCCTCAAGGAAAGCGTCACGGGCAAGGATTTCGGTCGTCTCGTTGGAGGGCACCGGATAAGCAAGTACCACCAGCCGTCGGACATCGTGCAGGAGGTCGCTCAGGTTCTCATCGGCCCGTTGACGACGATAGTAGAGTTGCGCCCGGAAGGTCTCTGCTTGTCCTTCGGTCCCATATAGTTGTCGTAACCTCTGCGTCAACTCCTCATACGTCACGTCCTGCCGAGCTCCGAAGTCCCAGAGTAACTGCGTGGCGGCCTTGTCGAGGGCACATCGAAGGAAGTCCACTTTGTCGGAATCGGTCCACTGATTGTGTTTGGCACATACCTCGAATTGTGTCAGAAACGACTCCAGGGATCCTGTCCCGTCAAACTTCTCAGGCTTCATCGGAGTCTTGCGGTAGACGACGTTTCCCCATGACGGCAGGTTCGAAGCCGCTTCACGTTCTCCCTGCATCGGTCTTCGTTCACTGCCGTTCACCACCGCCTGTCGTGAGCTGTCGAAGTCGATGCTCTCCAGAAACTGGCTACGGTCGAATCTGGAGGCCTCCATTGTCGCTCTTCTCACACCAGGCGTCGAACTACTAAGTTGATCGGCTGAAACGTCCGCAACGTCCAACAAAGTGTAGATGATGGTGTCGTCCTCGTCTCCCATGCGAGAGTTGATCAGTTTCGACTTGCAGTTGACAGGTACCCCACTTCTGGTACCACTTGTAACAAACCTGGGGTGCCGAATCCCCTGTCAAGGTGCTGGTGTTCTACCACTCTACCCGAAGGCTCTCTCTCCCAGCGCCTATTTACTGCCAGTCCGCGAGATAAGCCCTTGGGGTCTTCAAGGAACCGAACGCCAAGTCGATTGATCAGCTATAGCCCTTTTATTTCTCGCAAAAGACTCGAACCTACAGCATCTAGTTAAAACAGTTCTTATTCTAAACTTCCGTGCCCTTACAACAACAATTCAACCGCAACAACTCTCCCAGCAACAGCACCCGCAGCAAGAGTGTGTGTCTGTCTCTGTATGTCGTCTTCTCTGCAGCGCAAGAGTGTCCGAGTGTTTTCTTGTGTTCGCTGCAGCCCTTTATATAGGCGGCAAGTTCGCATTGGGTTCCCGTGCGGGAGGAGGCGAACTCGTAGAGTTCCATGGGTTCTCTGGCGAACCGGCCGAGCTCCATGGGTTCCCGTGCGGGGGGAAGGCGAGCTCGTAGAGTTCCATGGGTTCTCTGGCGAACCGGCCGAGCTCCATGGGTTCCCGTGCGGGGGGAAGGCGAGCTCGTAGAGTTCCATGGGCTCCCTTGCGAACCCGTGGAGATCCCGTGCGGGAGGAGGCGAACTCGTAGAGTTCCATGGGTTCCCGTGCGGGGGAAGGCGAACTCGTAGAGTTCCATGGGTTCCCCTGCGAACCCGTGGAGTTCCCGTGCGGGAGGAGGCGAACTCGTAGAGTTCCATGGGTTCCCGTGCGGGGGAAGGCGAACTCGTAGAGTTCCATGGGTTCCCCTGCGAACCCGTGGAGTTCCCGTGCGGGAGGAGGCGAACTTGTAGAGTTCCATGGGTTCCCGTGCGGGGGAAGGCGAACTCGTAGAGTTCCATGGGTTCCCCTGCGAACCCGTGGAGTTCCCGTGCGGGAGGAGGCGAACTCGTAGAGTTCCATGGGTTCCCGTGCGGGGGAAACCCGCTACACTATCTAATAGCGTTTTGTTGTAGAATCTGGTCATTTTGACGACAAGCATCATCGCCTATGTCATCCCAGATGTGCCACGGAGACTGAATGACCAGATGCGGCAGGAGGCAGTCATCACGAACAACATCATCCTCGAAGCGGAACTACGTCGAGCCCGAGGTGAAGACCCGAAACTCAGCGAAAGCGTCCTTGTCAACATTCGCAGCCGGACGGGCAACCAGTACAGCTCAGGCAGCGGTGATTTCATCCGACTTTCCAAGTCCGAAAAGGACATTGAGGAAGTTGCTGTTTAAATTATTGGTGCTGATCGATAGGTCTGTATTATGCGGGTCACATTTGAAAACCCCTTTGTAAGTCGTTCTGTTATGTGTAATGAGATCTCTTAGCGTCTGTAAAGAGTTGTGAACATCCAACTGTTGACGGTGTTTAGTTAAGAAATAGCCAGTAGATGGCATTAAACCATCCGTGGTTAAACTTATCCACTTCGTGAAAATAATGATGCCTATCAGAATATGACAAACCATTTTTTGTAAGCCACAGTGAGATGTTATTAAAAAATTCTTTCACTAGATGGCGTTTAAACACCTTTTAGAAGTCCATTCTCTGGCAGATTTAAACACCATGAAAAGCTCATTTGTTGGAATATTCAAATCCCTAAAAAGTCCATTTGTTGGAAGATAAGATGCTTAAAGCATTTGTCTTAAAGCTCATTCTGTTCAACACAGTCATTCTGTTTTCTTTACTTAATTTCTTGGTGTTTGAAGAACAAAGTCTGTTTGATGTTTATGTGTTTGATGTTTACATGTTTGACGTTTATATTAGTTTGTGACTCATCTGTCTTTTAACTTGTAGGCAGTTGAAACAATTTTGAGGTTTGCAAATTTTGAGAGGCATATTGAACTTGAGTACGTTGTGGTACCAGCATTTTACAGGAATCGAGCATGGCAGAAATCATTGCTGTAAAGAAACTAGAATGGCTCAGGTGACATCAGGCGACAGCAGGGAACCACAGCTGCCAGTAACGATACACTGAGACTCATTATAGCACACTTCTTTATAACACAAACTCTGATATAACACGGTCAGGGATGATGGATTCCAAAATTAATTCTCCTATAGAAGTAAATTGGATATAACATGAAGCGGTTTTAAGGTGCTTCTTAACATGGCTCAAAAAGACTGCATTTCAAAGAGTTTTTAGTGTACTTTAACAGAGGACCTGACTAGCAATGCATTGGGTTTTTACAGTTTATTTGGGTTTTAGAGAAGAGGATTTTATCTAAGTGCCTCTAGTAATGGGCGACTTTTTACGTGTAAAAGCGGCACTCATGAGCTTTTTTAGATCCATGTTTAAGATTAAGATGATTGGATCGTTGTTGTAGGTTAATTATGAAGACTGCTTGATATTTGTGTAAAGTTTAAGTGCTGACTTAATTTTGCTGTACTTAGAATGAGCAGCCTATTTGAAAGTTTTGTCTTGTGCTGATACTAGTAACCCTGAGGACTGCTGGGCTTGTTTGCTTTTGATGACTTGGAAATAGTTATCGTCAGAACCTACTTCTTGAGTTCAACTTTGAAGTGCATCAATTTATTTCAAGCTTTTATTTTGTGTGCAAAATCAGTCAGCTCAGTCTGAGGTGCACATGAGGATTCCCCAGGAAAGGGTTACATAATGTTCAGGATCAAATATATAATTGACTTTGACAGGTGATTAAATTATGAAGTCAAGAAGTCGGGGCTGTAGTAATGTGCAGGACTCAACTCGGATTGGACAAGTATTTAAGGTGGTCTGGAGAATTTTGCTATGCAGGGTGCAATTTGTAGGGGAATAAGAGGAACTTCCCCTTCCCTCTAGCTAGTTCAGACGACTTCCCATTGAAGATACACGCCCCGCATGCATTTTGCTCCTGCCAAGATATCTTCCTTCTATGGCAGCCAGCCAAAATTGCACCCAGTTGCTATGTACAGATAAGGAAACATCAGGTTTGATTCAGGTTTCTTAAGTCACTGTCACATATGCCAGTGAGAAGTCAATGGTAAGCCTTACTGGTAAGTCTAAGTGGTAAGCCATAACGGTAAGTCTGAGTTGTAAGTTTGTAAGCGTAATAACTTGAGATTTGTTAAAGTCGATTTCACTTAGTTTACTTGTTGCCACTAGATAAGACTTGTACAGTGCAATACCAGCGTTTGCAGCTGTCAATTCAGGAGAATTTGAGTGACTTAGTATGCCTTCTACCATTTCACAAAATGACGTTTTGTCAGTTAAAACCAATTTTTGGCATACTAGGCCTGCTATTTTCTTATCTGCTGTTAACTAAGGCTGCTTGTGGCTTTCCGAGCTTTTGGTGCTTTAGTAAAACCTGTTGTATACGTGCTGAAACCGTTTGTACACCATGCATTTCATTGTGTTCTGTGCATTTCGGAAGCCCAAATGGCCGTTGTTTTTGCTTTTCGGTTCATTTCAATGGATTAGTCATGCGCAGAGTTTGCCTGATAACTGTATTATGGAGTTCTACCGTGTCAAAGTCTGCATTTCGGATTTATTTCTTAAGATGTGTTGCGTTATTAGACGGTGTTTGTGTCGCCTGTTATCGAAGGCTGACCGCCATTTTGGATCGGTCATCTACGCATACATTTTAGCCAGTATCGATTTTATCTTGATTCCATTCATCGCAGAAAATCGAGTCAGCATTTCAGAGTTATTTCTTGGATATACTTTGGATTTTGTGCGTTTTTGAACGGTATTTGTGTCCCATGTAATCGATGCCTGACCGCCATTTTGAATCGGTCACCTACGCATACATTTTAGCCATTATCGATTTTAACTTGCTTCCGTTCGTGGCGGAAAATAGCGTATGACTTGAATTTTATTTAATATTCAACAACACAGAATATTTCGTGTGTTTTATGAAATTTTGTTTTGTAGTTACTTGTTGTGCCTTTTGGTGATTAGTTAAGCTTGATTTTGATTTTCCTCGTGTCAATTTTACGACGTGACCTTTTAGAGTTTCGGCAGTAGTATATATCGTTTTGGTGAATGATCTGCTTTAGGGGACATTTTGCCATGAGCCAAAAATTGAGTTTCGCTTAAGTTCGTCTTTAAGATTATTTATCGATCTCAAAACAATTGACAAAGGTACCAGTTTATCATGACGTGAACAGGTTATTCTGATACAAACGGCAGACCCAGACAGTCTCGCTTAATTAGGGTCGCCTATTAACAAACAATACAAGATGGCGACAAAACTTCAATGAATACTTAATATATCGTAACCAAAGTAAAATGTATGGGCCTACATACACTTTAGGGGACCGGCTATTTCGGACTTTATTTTGGGCGTGGCACGCGGCACAGCGGAAGCGACGCTCTGATTTGGGCCTGGCCTGTGGCCCGGACTATTAATCGTTCTTCGTTCGTTGTACTTTAGTCCCCTGAAGAGGCTTAAGTGCATGTATGCCTTCATGTAAGTAAGTGAGCATTAATATAGCGCACTAAGCAAGTGGAGGCTTAGGGTGCAATAAGAATTGTATGGACATTTTCAACACAACTTTTGTCATGTCAATGCAAGTCTCACAGATTGCAAAGTGAATCTGTTTCTGCATTCCACTTGTATATCTTCGCTGTCTATCCACGACAATCTTTTGTTTTTATCGCCAAAATACCGGTAACTCAGATATGTTATACTGTGAGATCATTTTGTGTAATCAAGTGGTTGCTAAGTTATTTTGTGTACAGTTTCGTTCTCTTCTATTGTGACATCTGCCGTTGTTTTAGCCAAATGAGCTTGCATGAGTTTTTCTTTTGATCTCACACTGATTTAGAATCAGGATAGTAGTAGTTCCGCAGTTTAACGACAGCTTATGGCATCAAAGGCCGTTGCCGTCGCCCTCCTCCTTTATCCAGGCTTGGGACTGGCACTACCCCGAAATAAGGAAGTGGCGGAGTTTAGAATCAGGGTGTTTGATGATTTGAAGTAGCACATATACATACACAAGTACACTTACCAGCAAGCACACATGCAAGTACATATACAAAGACTACAGAAACATACAAGCACCCATACAAAGACACAACACACATGCAAATACAACAAAAACTGCAATCACCTACAAAATGGAACACAATGGTGTTTGTTAGCTTAATTAACGGATATCAACAATCATGTCAGGCAAGACTGTGATAATAAACTGTTTTCGTTTTACACCTTGTAATAATTTACGCCTGAACCAAGCAGCATAACGGTTACTTGTTACGGTTCCTCATAAGTAATCAAATGTATAACAGTATTACATATGACTCGCTTATTACCAAATATTTTCCAGTAAGAGACAGCAAAGCTAACCTACTTCTCACTTGGCCACTGCATAGTGCTACATAAGTCCTTGCATTTATTTATGAATATATGTATAATCTGGCAGAGCGTTTAGTATAGCACTTACTGATAGTCGCAAAGGTGCTATGTCATACTTTACTACATTACATTACACATATTCTTTTGAGATATTAGAGGCTTACAATGATGTTACACAAGTATTAGGATGTTGCACCTGTACTTATAGAATTTACTGACGATGTAGAATTTACTGAGATAGAAAAGTTATAGTAGGTTTTGTAAATATTAAAAACTGGATTATCATGTTCAGATTAAATTTTATCAGAGTTTTAAAACATTTTGGGATCATGATAAGGCCATACCCCTCGTTTTCAGATTTTTATTATGAATGTACACACACCCATACACATATATGTTGATTTACCTGATCAGTTTGAATTGATTGCACATATATACATTTGTTTAAAACTAGTTTAATCTGGTTTATTTAATGATTTGGAAATGCTTCCATATTATATATGTATATGTATGTGTGTGTATATATATATACATATATACACATATACATTTATGTGTCTCAGCAGTTTGAAATAACAGTGGAGGTGATTTATGAGTTTTTATTCAAGTTGTTTGAGTTTTAACCAACGGAAGTTTATTGCTTTTGATGTGTTTTTTTGTGATTAACGACGGACTTCTTTGCAATTGCAAAATACTTGTTTAAGTTGGTAAAATAAATGCTTTCTGCTAGTTTGGTTTTGATTATGGTTCAGTTCATCAGGAAGTAAGCAGTATGCAGATAACTAGAAAAGTCACCATATATTTTGTATCAGACTATTTATGTAGCGCCTTTCAACTACCTCTCTAAAAGCGAGGAAGCTTCAGCCTCCCATTTGGAAGTACAGTAAACACAGCCCAACAAATCACTGGCCCTGCGTCCTGGATTTTGTAATTCGCCCCTTAACATCTGAAGAAACCACATTAAGGCAGTGATAACCTCCCGAATCATGGGGATTTTCGTGGCCGTGCATGAATATGGCGCTCGTTTCGTCTAGAAGAGAAATATGGAGCGGCCCCAGAGGACATAGACATATGCAAATACCAATGTAATTTCGGGGTAGCACGGTCCGTCCGCGTATTCTTAGACCATACAGTGCTAGAACCACACAGCGCATTGCCGCGTCTAAAAATACACGGGGACCTTAAATGGTAACCAGAAACGGTGGTGGATTCAGCTCCTCTTCCCCGCGCTACTCTTGGCTATATGCCGGCGCCCCTCAGCCCAGACCCGTGCATGGTGAACTGCCAGAATGTGACGCCCCTCTGGAAACGCCCTTGCTCCCCCACGCAAACACTCTCTCCGCCACTAGGTGGCGCCCATTCAAACGGGGGTGGTGAAGGATCTCATCTGATAAATTCATTCAAAAATAAACTGGATTTAGGCCATACGGTCGCTTTATAAAAAAAATATGTACATTTACAATGTATGTAGGCCCTATATATATTCGCTGCCTCCATATCTGCCACGTTCCGTCCCTCTCTTCATTCCTCCCTGCCTCATTCCCTCTCTGCCTCCCTTTGTTTTGGGGGCAATGGTCCACGATTAATCCCATACGTTGGTTCAGCCATAGAGGTCTAAATACTTGAATCTATATTTAGATCTCCACGGTCGAGCGCAGACAAACGACTTTTGGCCACGAAAACCGCTCTACTCTGGAGTTACTGAATGAATGCAGAATGAAAGGAGGAAGGATGAAAGAAGAACGGGCCCATCCATATATTACGTACGCAATGAGGGGGTCGGATTTAGGCGATTTTGCGTACGGGTGCGTATGGCGAGGGGGTGGGTCTCAACAAAATGTATACGTACGCAAAATAAATTTATAATTATGACGTCCACATTAGCCTATTTATAACACTATTATCCTATAGTCGTCCTCCTGTATTAATCCTATATAACAAAAATATATAGTAGCCTCCGGTAAAAATAAATGTCTTATAGATGACTTTAGCTAATTAACTTTTGTAAAAAGGGGTGGTGGTGGTTCCCTGGAACATCAACATGACTGACTCTCGACCTGGAACCGAACCCTATTGCCTGTCGATTTGGTTTTGTGAATAAGCTGGTTCCCGTGACTTAGCCTTCGTTGGGCACTGTAGAAATCTGTAGTAGGGGTTACGGTATGGGAATTCCTACATGGAAATTCATGTTCTTCTTTGCACGCTCTTCTCCATCCATTCATCCAATCCCTCCTTCCTTTCTTCGACCCATGCTCTCCTCCCAGTTTCACGATCCGCACCCTTCTCCCTCTCTCCTTTCTTCGCACCCTGTCGTGCTCTGCGTCTTCTTCCCGTCCCAGGATGCCCCATCTTCCCCTCCATTTCTCCCCTTTTCCTGCTTTCGTTTGTCCCATCCCGCCAAAGATTCTTTTATTAAACCTGTACTCAATAGCGGGTGGAAGCGTGTTTTCATGCCATTCTATTCACATCACGTCTTCGCCCGACGTTTCTGCTCCCGGCCGCCATTGCTGTTGCCGGCCGCGGATTATCGATTGAAAGAGCCGCACCTTTCATCGTCCGCTCGGGATTTGCTGGCGACATCTCGCGTGGGCGAAATTCATTACGACCACAACGCAGCAGTTATAAAAATATAAATCGCGTTTATAAATATACACGACGAACCAAAACGTTACGATGAATATAATTATATAAACGACATTACATTGTAAATATGGGATGATACTGCTATATCAAATTATTGGGTCTATGTATATAGTCTAAACCTTTTGACCATGTTGAACTTAGCTCCACACTCTAACTAGAAAACCCTATGTACATATAGTATACATTTTGTATATGTATTATATGCACATATTACATGCATTGGTATGTATGTATATAAAAATATATATAAATATGTATAGGGGCGGATCCAGGATTTGAACTTACTGGGGCAGGTATACGTATATTTTTACTACATGCGTACATTTTTACTACATCATATATATGTATATATATTATGATGTAGTATATATATATATATATATATATATAATTATATGTAGCTGAATCGCGTAGTCTGAGGTATAATGATAAACAGGCGAACTGTCAATTTCCGGAGCGGGCGAACGTCCATTAAGCCCCCTTCGGAATCCGCCATTATAATGTATATGCAGTGTATATGCATGTATGCATATGTAATAGTATGTATATATATATATATTTATGTGCTTATATGCGTACATTTATATATGTATGAAACAAACTCATATGCATGTGTGCATATGTAATAGTATATATATATTTATTTATTTATTTATTTATGTGCTTATATGCGTACATTTATATATATATGAAACAAACTCAGACTCAGCAGATCGGTTAGTCCAAAGCTTTTGAAATCGCTGCACAGTTCTGTTCGTTCTGTCAGTTCTATGAAGTCATTCAGTCTAAATTTAAAATTAATTTATTTCAGTTTTTACCCACCGTAGGCTAACTTCTTGTTCGCTGTGACTTATCAGAATTCAACGTGGCTCCTCCAACGGATCATTATATATTTTGATTACGATTTCATTTGAAGTGATCGCCGATGTTATCTCTTATCCCTCTTCTCGCTTCAATTTCAAACACCATCCGCCGTAGCCATCCGATTGTCTGACTGCCTAACTCCTGGATCTTGACCTGGAACCGAACCCTTTTGCCTATCGATTTTGTTTTGACTGAGCACCCGCGACTTAGTTTTATTTGGACCCTGTAGAAATCTCGATATTACGAATACGATATGATAACGGCGCTATAGAACTCACTATATTAGGTTAGATTAGCCAGCAACCGCTTACAGGCCGGTATCAAATACAGACTTCAAACTTTTTATGCCCACTCCGTACATTATTCGACAGGCATTTTCTTTAGCTCACTAAACGTTTGTGTTGATATCTTCCGGTATCTTCGTATTTGAGGACCTTTGTATCTCGTCTAATAGCGGATCATTTCATAGAAATTTAGGCCTCGGTAATAGACGGATGATAGTCTAGTGGTTAATGTGTTGTACTATCAACCCAGAGATCGGGGTTCAGATTCACGCCATGGAGGGCAGAAACATATTTCAGATTTATGCTGCACTTGCGCTCCTAGCGAGCTCGGGTGTGAAATGAGTTCACTGACCGTCCACTGTCGGTGGCAAGATCGGGTCGCGAGGGAGATGACTGGTCGCATGCCCTCATTTATAAAGGCGAGGCTAAGCAAATGAAGTCGGTTACATTTCACAGCCATGGCTGACTCTCGGGACTGCTAGAAAATCGATCGACTTGCAAAGATGAATATGGAACGACCTTTGACAATTATACCATACCTAAATCGCACAGGGTTTGAAATTAAGAAGTATCGATCATAGAAGATCAGTTTCAAACGTTAGGGTAACGTTAGAAATAGAACGGTACTCCGATGCTGACGTTAACCACAAGTTCACTAATTCCTGCAAAATCTTACCAGACCAGGTGTAGTTTTCCTACTTCCGCTGGGTATAACGTCAGCCGTCTGCGTTGATCGCGAAATCTACGTCATCGCTGCGTCAGTCACTGATTTATGGAGCGCTATAATTTGCGACTAATTAACGCCAATCTCGGTCGCTAAATCACCCTAAGCACGCTTCAATCCTCTTTGGGATGTATGCTTGCGTGCTTCCAGATCGAACTACGTGGCCTTACACATTCGTGCTAAGAAATTAAGTCGCCGCTTTTTATTCCTACGCAGTTTACCCCCCCCCCCCCCCCAACAGCATTGTATTAAATTAATTCCTGCCTGCGATTTTGGCGAAAAATGTTGTGGTCTGCTTTAATATATATTAATATATATTAATGATATACCGATAAGTAATAATCGTCACTAGGCCTATAATTCTACAGCTTTTATATAACCCGCATTAGAATCGTCCGATTTAGGTATAGTAGGGTCTACAGTATAGAATCGCAGGTATAATTGTTACCTGTTCGGGTAAGATTTGCAGTAATTTCTAAACCTGCGGTTAGCATCAGTCTCTGTGCCGTGACATATAGCTAAATTTAACTGTTGCAACTTGTCTTAAAGGAATTATTTATACTTTCCAGAGCTAGTAAAAATTTAAATGTAGGCCTAAACGCTTTTTTATAGCTACCGTATGGCCCCCACCCTTCGCGGTTTACACGGCAGGCGTTAACTCAGTCGGTGACGTCGGGATGAAAGGCGCCTGTCTTGTCGTTCGTTTTCCCGCCATATCGTATTAGTGTCTGCCAGCTGATTTGGTCGAGTGCAGAGGTGGGTGGCGAGGGAAATTGGCGGGGAGTGGCTGCCTGGGGGAATCAAGCTATACGGCCGATACTTCCTTCCTTCCTTCCTTCCTTCCTTCCTTCATTCCTTCCTTCCTTCCTTCCTTCCTTTCTTCCTTCCTTCCTTCCTTCCTTCCTTTCTTCCTTCCTTCCTTCCTTCCTTCCTTCCTTCCTTTTACCTTCCCTCCTTTCTTTCTTTCTTCCTTCCTTCCTTTCTTCCTTCCTTCCATCCTTCCGTCTGTATGTCTGTCTGTCCGCCCTTCTCTCCGTCCCTCTCTCCGATTCCGCTGTCCATTGAGCCCTCAGTTGCTAATTATCCGGCTGCCATGTCGTGATTAGAAACCACAAACTCCCACAGTCGCTGTTCAAGGTGTGCCGCCCAGATGTTGCAACCGACGACTTCATTTTAACGCCGACAGACAGACAGACAGACAGACATACACACAGACAGACACACAGACAGACACACAAAGACACACGCACAGACACACAGACTAGATGCCCACACATACTAGAATAGATGCAAGATAGACAGAAGGAAACATTTAAAGATGCAAACAAGCACGGAGACTGCAGACACACGCGCACATACAGACAGAGAGACACAGAAAGACAGAATAATCGTGTGAAACCTAGCGCACATTATTTATATCGACCGGAGTGCATCGAAGAGAAGGAGGGAGGGAGGGAGGAAGGGAGGAAAGAAGGGGAGAGGGGGTTGGTTCGCTGCAGGGGCAGCCGGGGGTCAGACGAGGTTTTCAATCTTACAAAGTAACATCCACTATACATGCATGCCATGGTAATACGACAAACAGACAGACAAACAGACAGACACACATACAGAGAGACAGACAGACACACAGACACCCACAGACACACACACATATATACAAAACCGAACAGAGACAGAGAGAGACAGCCAGCCAGACAGCCAGCCAGACAGACAGAGACTCAGATATGCAGGGGTTCGCTAAACAAAGCAAGTTCTTTTGTTTTAAGGTCTATATATTGTTATTAGTTTCCTATAATGAAACTGCCCTTCTAATAAGGCTAGGGCAACGTTGGCGCTACATAAAAGCATGTGTAATAAATCTAGGAGTGACACTACGACATGCACGCACGCTAGAAGACCATCCACTTTGGCCCACTTTATGACAATTGCAAAGTAAAAGTGCGCTATATAATGACGATGCTTTTGCGTGATTATCGGCTTAGCTGATGTACGGCTGATGCAGTGGCAGAATCGGGTGGGGCATATGGGAGAACGCCCCCAGACACCCACGCTTGACATTTTCATAATTATTTTCTTAATTTTGCCCCAGATCCAGGGGCGTACTTTGGTTTACAGTGTGGACAATATCCAGTTATTGCCCTTATTTCCCCTTTTTGCATAATGGTTATTATTTATTTATTTATTTATTTATTTAAAGCTCTTGTTACGCGCGCAATGTCAGTACATCTGAATCTAATGCGCTAGGGGCCAACATGGAATCATCCAAAACCCAGGGTAAAGTAGTGAGTCTTAAAATAAAGTAGTGAGTTTTAAAGTAAAGTGGTGACCTTTAAAGTAAAGTAGTGAGTCTTAAAGTGGTAACTTTTAAAGTAAAGTAGTGAGTCTTATTATTTGATTGATAGTATGAAAAGTCAATGCAGAGAGCTAGTTATTCACGGAATTAAAAAGTGGGGGCTCGGTACCCAGTTCAAAAAGTGGGCATGGGTGCCCCGTACCCTCCGAAACTTAGTCTTTGCCCAGACCGAACTATTACCTCGCACCCTCCCAACTTCAAACCCCAGATCCGCCCTTCATATAGGTCAGCTTTTAGACACATTGGTGTCTGATTTTCCCAGGCATTACTGTGTCCTCTGAGGGCGTTGAGTGTGGCCAAGGCTCCCCTGGCGGGCTTGGGCTTTGTAACTTATGCAGGCCATTGATTTTAGGGATACATGCAGACGGGAGTCAAGACTTCTATAGAATTCGATTTTCTGTATTTTGTCCACGACGGCGGACTCTTTGTTAGGTTCTGTTCTGCGCTTCAATCTATTTCAGCTCAGACTGTTCTTTCAATTCGCTGACGACGATCACGGATGCCATTGATTGGGTAGCTGCTTTGTCTCTCTCAGTCGCTCTGTCTTTCGGTCTGGCTGTGTCTGTCTGTGTGGTTGCATGTCTGTGTGTGTCTGTACGTCTGTGTCTGTCTGCCGGTGCGTTTGTATCTGTGTGTCTTTGACTATGTGTGTGTGGCTATGTATGTATGTGTGTGTCTGTGTGTGTCTGTGTCTCTGTGTCTGTGTCTCTGTGTGTCTGTGTCTATGTTTCTGTGTCTGCCTGTGTCTGTGTCTATGATTCTGTGTCTGCCTGTGTCTATGTCTGCGTCTGTCTGTCTGTCTGTCTGTCTGTCTGTCTGTCTGTCTGTCTGTCTGTCTGTCTGTCTGTATATGAATCCTTTCTCCCGTTGGCCAGTCCCTGCAGCCAAGGCCGGCGTCGTCGTCGTCGGGCGCATCCTCATCATCCGAAGACGGATGGCTTTCGGCACTGGCACTGCCCTGGCTTCCAGAACAGACTGCCGCAGACGCAGCGCAGGTCGCCGCAACAGGAACCGAACCGAAGACGTGACTTCGGAATGCAGTAGTCGCCCCACCCAGCACACCAGTCACGCCTAACAACACAACCAACCAACGCCATCTAATCTAATCTGATTTAATCTAATCTAATTTAATCTGATTTAATCTAATCTAATCTGATTTAATTTCATCTAATCTAATCTGATTTAATCTAATCTGATTTAATCTGATCTAATCTAATCTGATTTAATCTCATCTAATCTAATCTGATTTAATCTAATGTCATCTAATCTCATCTAATCTAATCTGATTTAATCTCATCTAATCTCATTTAATCTCATCTAATCTAATCTCGTCTAATTTGCGTTCCACGGTAGCCAGTTGGTTAGGGCGCTTGCCTCGTAACGTCAAGTATGCGGGTTCGCGTCTGTCCTGAGACTGTTACTGTCTAGGGACCTTGAGCAAGTCCTTCACGAACAACTGCTCAGCGCCTGGATAATGATCTGATTATCATTATAAGCGAAGAGCGACGCTAATTATCTTTGTTAGGACACTGTGTCTTAAAAAAGAAGCTACCTGTTTTAAAATAGATCAGTACACAATGTTTACTGATAATTGTATACTGGTATACAGGTGTAAGGTTGCTTCTCTACATGGCAGCCGTAAGATGTCGTTAAACACTGGATAACCCAACGCCCAGTTTAGACACCTTTAAAACGCTCTCAACCGACTCTATAATTATATTCAGCAATGGTTTAATCGTTAATCGTTACGTACTAATTGTAAATATTGGCAAAATACAATGAATTGGTAAGATAAGGCTGACGTCAACGGCTCTGGCAGCCATAGGATGTCATTAAACAACGGAAACTACTATTAATCGATGGAATAACTGCGAAATATTTTCTCATCGACGTCACCGACCTTTGATATCACAAGATGTCGTTAAACTGGGAACCAATCGGTGGAATCTGACTGACTTCGAGAAATTTTGTAAGGTAAGGTAAAGTCGACGTCAACGGTCCAGGCAGCCGTAAGACGTCGTCAAACGATTGAAACCAGGACTACTACTAATTGTCAATAGTTTATGAGGCAAGGCAGGGTAGACGTCAACTACCCTGGTCGCCGCAAGATGGCGTTGGACACTGAATACTAATTAATATGTTATCTGTGTATATCTGGAATTAATATATAAAAATATATTCTTTAATTAATTATGATATTAACAATGCAAGGTAAGGTTAACAGTATTTACCCAGTGTTTAAAATAAGGTCGACAATGTTTATCTAGTGCTGAACGACAAGATGTTTTTCAATACGCAATAATGCAGTTATAGCATTAGACACCTTTAAAACGTTCTCAACTGACTATATATAAAAGTGACCATCATAAAATTAACCACTGCGATTTCTGTTATGTCTAATTTCGCCGCTGCCGTACGCGGGAGTTTATAAGTAAAGGTAAATACCGGTCTACGCTGACGACTGGCTCGTTGTAATCACTCAGTGGTAGTCTTCGATAACTTAGCAACGATGGTGGATTATGATCTAAAACACGTGCAACAACGCAGTGTATGTGCGGCGAACGAGGCATAAGGCTAGAAATGTAGGTTTTATAATTAATGATAAATATTATAATTTTACCAATTAAGTAGCGAGGAGGACAACAGCCGTTGGGTAAGTCAGGCTAGAGATCGCAAACCTAAGCAGAAATTGCAGTTGAATAAGGGCTGCCACACCGTGCGCTGCTTTAGACGTAGAACGGCGAACTGCGTTATGCACGTAGACGAGTGAAAGAAATTTGGCATCGTTTGGTTAGGCGTAAATTATTCGGGGCGAATATAGCGTAGGCCTATACAAAAGTCAACGCCCGTATTCGGGGCAAGTTAGATATGAATATTTAAGTCTCCCTCCCCCTTCTCTTCTCTTTCCTGTACCCCTTTCCCTTTCTCTCCATAAATCTCCCCATTTTCAGCCTCCTCTACTCTACCTCTCCACTTCCCTGTCTTGTCCATACCCCTTCCCATGGTTAAGTGAAAAGAACGTATTTTGCACTAAATGTACCACCGAATGATCGTCTGATCTAAGTCTGATCTAACTGTACTAAATGGACCAAGGAGCACGATACACGTGTCTTAACCTAAGGCTGTGTATATAAAACACTGGACTTACCGTAGCGATCTCCTTGGAAACCAGTTGACATGGAAACGAGTTGCAGAAGAAGGCAACAGACGATGACAACAGCTAGCTTATTCTTAAGGCAGTTGCTACCCGTCCCGTTCTTTGTAAAATGAATAAACATAAACGCTTATACTGTAGCGGAAATTACTATAGCGCCAGGCAAGACTGAGCTTAGTCGGGAAGCGAATACAGTAGTGATTATGATAGTTTTATTGATCGATGTCGGCTGCTGTATGAGCGCTAGGCTAGGCCGGGCGACGGTGATTGCCGCTAGATGTCGCTCGCGCCTAAGAGCTGCAGTAGGCGGGAACGAGAAGCGCGCCGAACGATGGATGACGCGTAAAGTTGCCGCTCGCGCCTAGAATTTGGAGGGAAACAAGCCCGCCTAAGTTGGCGCGCGCGCGAACGATGCGAGGGAAGAAGAGCCGCCAATAGATGGAGCGAAAGAAGAGGCGCGAAATAGATGGAGCGAAAGAAGAGGCGCGAAGTAAGAACGCGGGAGAGTTGGCGCCTAGTCAAAAGCGCGCGGGTATCTCCTATATAAAGAACGCAGTTGGAGCTCGATCGGACGACGATTGCTCTCTTGGCGCTACAGTAGTTGGCGGACGGAAAAGAATCTTCTTGGAGCTGACTTTGCGGTAGTTTATTGCGCAAGTTGTGTGTCCTAGCTGATGTTCGTTGTGGATTATTTTTGCCGTCGATGCGCTTAGTCAATACGCAGTCGTTGGGAAGTAAACTGGATAATTCTTGGAATATACTCTGTCGTCGCCGCTGTCAACGACGAGTTCGACATTTTAAGCAGGGAGTTAAATCTTTTCTTTTATGTGTAAATTGTGGGCGAAATCTTTGAGCTCATGTCAGGCAGCCAATTTTCTATTAGATCGAAGGTTTAGAGTTCGATTTTAGCAATTGTTGTAAATAAGAACACTTGAGGTTTAACGAACTGGTAATTAGTAAAGCATTGAGATTGACTAATACAATTAATTACAATTGAATATATTAATTAAGAATAAACTGGTAAAACGAAAGAAATGGCTGATTCAGATTTCCGTAATGTAGTAGAGACTTTACTTGCTTCATTCTCTGCACTGAGAGAAGATTTAGCAGAGCGTCAAAATCAATTGATAGAGCGCCAAGTAGAGTTGGAACACAAATTAAATCAAATTCACGTAGCGCCTATGTCGGACATTATGCAGCGCTCGAGTTTAGAAACAGAAAAGTCTGGCGGGAAAGCCACCACGAACCCTTACGCTCTAGGAGAGGGGGTAGCGGCCCATCCGGCTGCCGCGGACAACAATTGGCCATCTGGTGATCGAACGGCGGAAGAATCTAAGCAACTTCCGGTCCTTCGCAGGAGTTTAAGATTGAGTTCGAAACCGCCCACTTATTATGGAACGGGTGCTGTACGAAGTCGAATTGCAAGTTCGTCCGACCAGGATTCGAACCCACTACCGTCACCTGGTGATTCCTCAGTTCTTTCCTCCGGGCTTTCCCGACAGCTAACGGTGGCGTCACACCACGCACCCGAAACCGTTACAACTGGCCCCAGAAGTGGTGTTTCGGATTTACTAGAAGAAGAGGAGGAAGAATTAGGAATAAGAACTGAGAATGTTGTTAAAACGTTGAGTAATTTGTCTGGTGATGTAAGTGACACTGACACAAGCATATATGATGTTCTAGAAGAGATTGGTATGGAAGAAATAAAAGAGGAAGAGGTAACTAAGGATAATATAAAAATTAGCCCTAATATGTTACAGATAGATAATTTAGGATATGAGGAAGAAAAATGGTTTTCTGACATGGAGCATTTAGTTTCAGGGGTGGTCAAAATTTGCTTTGGGGACGAAATTGATTACGTGACGGCAGCTCAACAAAGTCGAGTTTTGACGGTGAATCGACCGGCAGAAGCTAATCTCGACGGAAGAGCAGGCTTCATGGTGAGCAACCGAGCTTCTGCTGTCTCTCAAGAGCTGTCTGCGCAAGAGAACGACGCATGGCTTCGAAGTCGTCGTTCCGAAGGTCAATGGTCGACCGTGTCTCCGTTCGCCGCTGTGAGAGATGTGAGCGTAACGTCTACGCCGAGTACATCCGCGTCGTCAATGCGGGTAACGTCGTCACAACCTATTCGAGACTTGCCGACTTCGCCCAAGTCCGTAGAGACGTCAGTCGTATCTCAGAGCTGCACTGCGTCCGGTTGTGTTCTGTCAGAGAACGTGTTTGTCCGTTCTTCACGGGTGAATGGTGTTCTTCACGTCGGAGCTACGTCATTGCCGTGTAAAACTTTGCCTAGAGCGTGTAACGTCGTCTGTACACCGTCTTGTCCTACGACTACATGCCGTGTTGTCCCGTGTGTCGTCACAAGAGTCGCGTCAGGTTTGAGTACAACGTCGACCGTCCGTGATGTTCATGTCGGAGCGTTGTCCATGTTGTCAGAGCTACCGCCGAGTACAACGGGAGCCGTCTACAAGCAAGTTCCTGACTTCGTACGTTCGAGCCAAGTTATGGCCGTGAATAAAGGTACGTCGTTCGTCATGTCTGAGGCCAGGAGAATGTCGTCAACGTCGTCAGCGTTGCCAGTGTCGCCAACGTCGTCAGCACTGCCAGTGTCGTCAACGTCGTCAGCGCCTTATGGTTTTCCGGTTGCCGAAAAGACAGTTTCTGAGGCTTCCAAGCTGTCAATGTCAGAGCAGGATGCCGAGCTTGTGAGCCGTCATAGAGCAACGTTGTGGCCGTTGTCTGTTGCTTCCACCGTTGCCGAGTCTGCGTTCGTCGTGTCGAAGTCTCCGCATTGTGCTACGTTTGTTCCGAAGCTGCAGCAAAACGTTGTTTCATGCGTTGGAAATGTGACTCCGATGCATGGAGCTGCATTGTATTCTCGTGTTGCTGGAAAGGAGAGGTCGTGTTTCAACCCGACTTCGTCTTTCAAGAGTACTTTCTGTGGTTCAACGATGCCAGAGCCTTTGATGTACGTGCCGGATGTTATTTACGAGCCCGTTCGCAGTGTACAGTCGTCGAGTCAAGGCTTACGTGAATTTTACAGTGACAGTGTGTGGTCTGAGCGGCCTGTTATTAAGGAAGAGCCGTCGAAGCCGTTTGCTTTACCTGTTGCTGTGAGAAACGTCGTTGACTGTGATGTTTCGTGTGTGTCACGTTGTTCAAACTGGGATCACGATGCGATGAAACATGCTTACGATTGTGACGAGTTTAAGAAAAACGGCTCTACTGTGTATGAGTCGGCCAACGTGGAACAATGGTCGATCGATCGAGAGAATTTGAACATAACTTCTCCGATGGCTGTTAGTAAAACTGAAGTCGTTTCAGAAGCAAAGAGTGGTGTGTTCAAGCCTAGAGCCGAAACGTCATCGATTGTTGAGGCCGTGAATGAGGCAGCTACTCCACTGAGGTCGTTCCGTTGCGGTGTAATCAGGTTAGTTAGACCTGATGAAGCTTCGAATAACCGCAAATGCCGTCCATGGTCACAACGGGTGAATCAACGGATGAAGCATTGATCATCGGGTCAACAGCAACAAGTTCATGGAAAGACAGTTGGGTCAGACCGTCGATGTTATTGCTGTAAGGTAGCCACTCATCTTGTCAAAGTTTGTCCGTTGAGACGTTCCATGCGGAGGGTTCTAACAAAGAAACTTGTCCGGGTGGAAGAGACAGTCAGCAGAGGAGATGACGTCGACTTGCTGGAGGAGACAGTTATCGGAAGCGTCCAGGTCAATCCGTCAACGCCTGGGGAGAATCAGTTCATCGAATCTGATCGTTCCGGTGCTAGACCAACGTCTGACTGTTATCCGAAATTCAGTGTCAAGAGTCAGCAAGCGTTACCGTTAAAGATCCAGGACTTGTACAGAGACTTCCGTTTGGACAATGGTTGCTACAGATGCCCTGGATGTCCGTATGTGTCTTTTGCTGGAGAGGCACTACGGCAGCATTTGAACTGGACGAAACATTTCAGATGCCTGTAGTGGTGTCATGTGAACTTATGGTCCATGATGATACGTTATTCCATTTTTTTGGTCTGGGTCTATGATATTCTTGGGCTAAATGTAAACCAGTTTTGTTTAATAATACATTGTGTATGGCTGTTGTATTGAGCTATGATGGTCTGTGTTCTGTTGGGCTTCTACTGCTTAGTAATCTGAGGTTGTCTAGATTTGCAGTTGACATAACTGAAAGTGCTTAAACCATTGGGTTTTCTAGATTGTTTGCTGAAACAGTGGTTATGCCAGGTTAAATAATTAAATGTGTGGTTTATGGGCATAAAGATACTGAGCACATGTCCTGCTATTGTAACTTGGATTAAAGCTCTGAAGTTTGGAAGCCGTAGAGTTTCTATTGGTAGTTTAAATAGGCTTTTAGAAATAAAAGGGGAATTAATGTACCGCGTAATGGCGGGGGATTATGTAATTAAAAGACTGTGTTATACATGTAAACATCGATCTATTTGAGTTTTAGTTTGATGAAGTTTTTGTTTTTAAAGACTATTAACTGTTTAATATACCGCGTAACGGCGGGGGATTATGTAATCAGTGACTGTATATACGGAAGTACTGATATATATGTATATATAAGTTTGATTCTGATGGAGTTTTGTTTTTAAAAGACTGTGTTTTTGAGTAATGGTGGATTCCTTGTGAATAGTCTATGCATGTGTAAAGAAAAATATGCTATTCTATTTTGATGAAGACTGTTTTTCTTGTAAATAAAACTTCGTATGTGACATGTCAATATGTCAAAGGTAATTGCTTTGATGTAAACGTTTTTGTATGGATAAGTGTTGTATGTCGATTTCCGTTGGAACAGAATAATCTTGTTTAACAGAGCTGATTTAAGCTGTTTTCTTTTAGTCATTGATAGTTCTAGTAATTTGTCGCTAAGTTTTATGACTGTAAACTAGTCTGTGACTTATTCGAAAGTAAATGTTTTAAGATGTATGTACATTTTAATTGTACAGTAGATCTTTTAGTTTTGTCTTGTCAAGGTTATAAATAAACGCTAGTTTCTGCCTATGTGTTCTTGGGAAGTTATGGCTGAGAGTCTGTTCACAATCTGAGGAAGACAGAGAGAGCTAAAGCCAGTGTCATGTCGAGTTGAATCATCTAGCGCAATAAGTTATAATCATTTTAATTAAGAAATTTCTTGGTGTTGGGCAAAGTGAGATCTAAGTCCTTTGGCCCTGGGCAAAGTGAGATCTAAGTCCTTTGGCCCTGGATAATGAATCCGAGTTATAGGTTAACTGAGGTTGCCGCGATAAAGTTTGAGGCACTAGTTGGACCCTGGAACATAGAAATTAGCAGGCGCTATTTCTGATTCAAGTTCAGATTGTGACACTTGTTTATAGGTATGTAAATGTTAGTAATTGGTGGCCTGAGCTCATTCCTTTGAATACTGGGATAAACTAAGGTTTTTTTTAAGCTAAAAATTTGCGGAAGTTTTTCCTTCAAATTTTTCTTGTGGGAAGAGGGCAGTGTAGCGGAAATTACTATAGCGCCAGGCAAGACTGAGCTTAGTCGGGAAGCGAATACAGTAGTGATTATGATAGTTTTATTGATCGATGTCGGCTGCTGTATGAGCGCTAGGCTAGGCCGGGCGACGGTGATTGCCGCTAGATGTCGCTCGCGCCTAAGAGCTGCAGTAGGCGGGAACGAGAAGCGCGCCGAACGATGGATGACGCGTAAAGTTGCCGCTCGCGCCTAGAATTTGGAGGGAAACAAGCCCGCCTAAGTTGGCGCGCGCGCGAACGATGCGAGGGAAGAAGAGCCGCCAATAGATGGAGCGAAAGAAGAGGCGCGAAATAGATGGAGCGAAAGAAGAGGCGCGAAGTAAGAACGCGGGAGAGTTGGCGCCTAGTCAAAAGCGCGCGGGTATCTCCTATATAAAGAACGCAGTTGGAGCTCGATCGGACGACGATTGCTCTCTTGGCGCTACAGTAGTTGGCGGACGGAAAAGAATCTTCTTGGAGCTGACTTTGCGGTAGTTTATTGCGCAAGTTGTGTGTCCTAGCTGATGTTCGTTGTGGATTATTTTTGCCGTCGATGCGCTTAGTCAATACGCAGTCGTTGGGAAGTAAACTGGATAATTCTTGGAATATACTCTGTCGTCGCCGCTGTCAACGACGAGTTCGACATTTTAAGCAGGGAGTTAAATCTTTTCTTTTATGTGTAAATTGTGGGCGAAATCTTTGAGCTCATGTCAGGCAGCCAATTTTCTATTAGATCGAAGGTTTAGAGTTCGATTTTAGCAATTGTTGTAAATAAGAACACTTGAGGTTTAACGAACTGGTAATTAGTAAAGCATTGAGATTGACTAATACAATTAATTACAATTGAATATATTAATTAAGAATAAACTGGTAAAACGAAAGAAATGGCTGATTCAGATTTCCGTAATGTAGTAGAGACTTTACTTGCTTCATTCTCTGCACTGAGAGAAGATTTAGCAGAGCGTCAAAATCAATTGATAGAGCGCCAAGTAGAGTTGGAACACAAATTAAATCAAATTCATGTAGCGCCTATGTCGGACATTATGCAGCGCTCGAGTTTAGAAACAGAAAAGTCTGGCGGGAAAGCCACCACGAACCCTTACGCTCTAGGAGAGGGGGTAGCGGCCCATCCGGCTGCCGCGGACAACAATTGGCCATCTGGTGATCGAACGGCGGAAGAATCTAAGCAACTTCCGGTCCTTCGCAGGAGTTTAAGATTGAGTTCGAAACCGCCCACTTATTATGGAACGGGTGCTGTACGAAGTCGAATTGCAAGTTCGTCCGACCAGGATTCGAACCCACTACCGTCACCTGGTGATTCCTCAGTTCTTTCCTCCGGGCTTTCCCGACAGCTAACGGTGGCGTCACACCACGCACCCGATACCGTTACAATACATAAGTAAGTAAGTAAGTAAGTAAATAAATATAAACGCACAAATATATATATATATATATATATAAATTTAACTAAATAAAAGTGTAACTCAAAATATGAACACACACAAATAGAAATAAGAGCTGCATATAAATAAACACAAATGTAAATGTACTACACGTTTTGCTATATAGCGACCGTATGGTCTCGACTCCGATATTTTTTCAGTGAATGTATCGGGAGAGATCCTTCACCACCGCTGCCCGTTTGAATGGGCGCTACGCCATTTAACAACTCCAGCGTATGCAGTCTTTCACTTCCATTCTTCCATTGACCTTGCAGGAACCAAAATTCCACTATCAGGCAAAATCAAAACTCTCGGTGTCACCCTTGAAAACTCGCTAGCTATGACTTCACATGTATTTTCGATTTGCAGGTCTTGTTTCTACCAAATCAAGGCATTTCGTCACATCAGATTTTCTCTGACTAATGACATGGCTAAGACAGCGGCATGTGCACTTGTTAGTTCTCGATTAGACTAAGCAAATGCGATGTTATAATGTATATCTTCTGACACAAAATCGTTCGTTCGACAGGGGTGTAATGTAAAAAAGCTCCACAGGGTTCAAAACCCTCTTTCTAGGGTTGTTACATGTTCTTCTTCATCAAATGCATTAGATCGTCTTCGTGAACTTCACTGGCTTCCTGTTGAGTGGCGTATTAAGTTTAAAATTGCATGCTTGACTTAAGGCTCAGAACACTGGCCTTCCATCATATCTTAATACTTTGCCGACTCCATATCGCCCTCCCAGATTATTGCGTTCTTCTGATACTGGTTTGTTGCAAGAACCTAGGTTCAGGACAATTGTAGGATCAAGTGACTTTAGCTGCTGTGCTCCTCGCATTTGGAATCGTCTACCACAAAAGGCCCGACTTGCAAACTCACTATCGTCTTTTAATTCACTTGTTAAGACTCACTACTTCGTCTTGGCTTTTGCATGATTTCATCTTGGCCCCAAGTGAACATACCTCCGCGCCTCAGATTCAGGTGTACTGACATTGAGCGCGTTACAAGTGCTTTAAATTTAAAAAAAAAAAATAATAATAAGATCCCCGAATAATAGGCCGATTAATGCACTTGGATGTCTCTATCTGTACGTCCCTATTTAATATAGCGCTGTATAAAACCCAGATATATGCAAACATACATATACACGCCTTCATACATACATACATACATACATACATAGATACATACATACATTTATACATACATACATATGCACGTACATAGATACATACATACATACATACGTAGGTACACAGATACATAGATACATAGATACATACCTACATACATACATGCATACATACAAGCAAACATACATACATACATACATGCATACGTACATACATGCATACATACAAGGAAACATACATACATGCATACATACATACATACATACATACATAGATACACACACACACATACATACATACATACATACATACGTCGGCCTGGACCGTATTCACACAGAGCCGCCTACCTTGTTTTCCTGCATTGTTTACAAAACGAGCGAGCTTAATTAAACCTCAGTTAAGCGTCTTGGTGCTGTTTATACACACACGTCGATCGGACGACAGTGGCGACCTCTACAGCAGCTGGACAGCTAGAAGATGGCCGCAAGAAACAGGCGTCCTATTTGAATTTGAAGCTCTGCCGAGTCGCAAGCGCCACTTATCACTAATTCATTGCCGGCGGAGGACCACAATATGCTTAACTGACGTCACGTATATTCGCGGCGATATACCTGCGCGCATGCAAGTAGTCGCCGATCGCTTACTGGAAAAGCGATCGCACGGGGTGTAGTACTATATCGGTTTCGCGTTACGTTTAGCACTGGGCTTGCGTTAGTTACGTAGCGTTGACTCTTACTGCATCCGGTGCGAGTTAGTCGTTTGTGTGGTGTGGGTGAGTCCCTCGAGCGTTGGCTAGGCTAATAGTGGATTTTACAATTGACGTTACTCGCAATTATGCTCAGTGCTTCAGTTTTCGAGGCTTTTCCTTCACGTATTGTTAAGTGTTGTGCGATTAACCCTATCTCCAGTGAATTAGTACGCTGTCATGGAGCGCAGTGGACGCAGCTGTGACCATTATGTCTATGACAATGACGCAAAATGGGCGATAATACGGCGCTCTTAACACCAGTGCGACCTCGTCTTGGTCCACCGAGGGTGGGACCGCGTTGACGACCGGCCATTTGCCTACAAGTAGGCCTATCGTTCGATTGCTCCTGTTGCGGCTCCTCCTGTGTTCCGACCGAATCCCCGAGAGAACTCGGACATTTATTTGCGCGTGGCCTCGCCGGGCTTCTCTTTGAACGCAATGATATATACTCTGAACGTGCATGCGTTTACGTCGGTTGCCAGGCGTATAACTAGATGTGAAATCTTCGACTCTCGATGGGAGGGACGCCTAATATCACCACCGACTATATTGGTACATCCACGGACCAATGGTGGATCTAGCTATAGCCGTGGGGGCGGTTCGCCCTCCCCTTTCCTCTTTGATATATGCCGGCGCCCCTCAGACCAGGCCCGTGCATGGTGGACGGCCAGAATATGGCGCCTTTCTGGAAATGATTTTGCCCCCACGCACGCAATTCTGGAGCCGTCACTGCTACTTATGTGTGTATATATGTGTGTGGACATATAGATACATATATATTCATACTATGGTGGATCCAGCGGACGTTTACAAAAGAGGGAACATGTAAACAATGCCGTGCTTAACTTCGTCGAAAATTTTCGCCGTTTTTATTAATCAGCAAATTTTTACGACTTGTTTTCGTTCGTCGAAAATTTTCATGACCTTTCGTTGTTTTTTCTTAGTTTTCCAGATTTTGATGATTTATTTTCGCCGTTTGAATGGATGCCTTGCCATTTAAGGTCCCCGTGTACCGATCGTGGTAGCCCGAGATTCAAATCTCTTAATGAAATATTGCCACGATTGCAGACCCATAGCAACGGGCATTCGCGCACACAGAGAAACCCTTGTTCCAACAGCGCATATGGCACGTATTCAGGAATATACTTTATTAGAGACAGCAGAAACGGTTATTGAATCTAGAATGCTATTGACGATATGTTTCCATAACACTGGCAGACATATGGATAACATTCCGAGCTTCCCAGTTCATATTATTTCAGTATAATCATATCCCATTTACCTAAAGATTTTTTGTTGGCTTATTTAAACGCCCAACACACAGTGTTAGATTTTTTACACTGGCTGCCCGTTGAACAAAATTCATGTCAAAATCTATTTTATATAGTTCACAAGGTATTACATTTAAATAAGCCGACCTGTCTACATTCCATACTCACCCCTTAACAGTTGACTAGTAGGCATTGCACTCATCAATGGACGCTGTGACTCTCGCTGTGACCTATACCCCAACACTAGCTGCCCCACCGCTTTGGAATAAACTCCCGCCAGAATTGCGACAGTTATCTGGTCAATCATACGAACTCACCAACACTTCACCTCTTTCGGTTTCTGCACTGGTCTTTCACTCAAGACTGAAAACACTTCTTTTCCAGAAATCTTATCCTGATTCTTCCTCTTCCCCTCATCTCTCTTCTCGCTTCAATTTCAAACAGCATCCACCGTAGCCGTCCGACTGTCTGAGTGCCTGACTCCTGGATCTTGACCCTTTTGCCTATCGATTTTGTTTTGACTGAGCGCCTGTGAATAAGCTGGTTCCCGCGACTTAGCTTTTGTTGAGCGCTGTAGAAATCTCGAGATTACGATTACTAGTGGGCTCTCGGGCCTTCTCGGTAGCTCGTCCAAAGTATTGGGATTCACTGACGAGTTCATTTCGTTCTGACAATTATTTGATGCCATTCAGGTCTAAACTTAAGACACATCTCTTTCAACTTGCTTACCCCCCGTAGCCTGGCTTCTGGTTTCTCAGACCTATTGGAATTCGACCCGGCTATTGCAAAGGTTTATGATTTTTCACTGCGATTTTGACTTGAAGCGACCATCTACTGATGCCTTGGGCATTATGATAACGGCGCTATAGAAGTCTTTAGATTAGATTTTATACCGCTTTATGATAAACTTCTATCAAAGGTCTACTTGCTAGTGACATTTTGGCTGTCAGTTAAAAAAAAACACACTTCAAAGAATAACTATTCTTACAGTATGGAGGCTTCGTTTCGAATCTTTCTTGGAACCGAACCAAACCATACCTACCTCATCGATTTTGTTTCCCATGAACGCCTAAATAAGCTGTTCCAAAGTTTTAGCTTTCAAGGCGCTTAAGAAATATAGCGTTTGCGATTACGATTATCATCATAAAAATGTAATTGTACCTTGAAAACATTGAAATAAAGACATTTTAAAAATAAAATCGAGCTATTTTTTTAATAGTGCCCTAAAAGCTCACTTATCGATATAACTAAAAATAACTAAAACTCGGAACGTAATATCTAAAAAAAGTCAAAGGTTTTAGTTTTTATTGACATTAACTAAACTAAAAATCAGAAATAAGGAAAATATGTGGAAATTGTACACAGGCCTACATGCATACCTGTCACGCAAATAGACTTAAATAATTGTCATATTATATTACTCTGCGCAAATGCTTATGCTTTTATTGAAAAATCTGGCTTTACATAACTGTAGGCTCAAAACATGAATATAAATTAGGACTTGGGCCAAACAAATAGTTTTGATTCTGAAGTTGCAGCGCAAACGATGAAATAAATTCTGAAGCGATGGAAAACAAACCAATTGTTACTTGTAATTTCCTAACAGCTTTTGTTTAGAGCATAAGCTTTTTGTATTTGATAACATAATTTTTGCTGAGTGCTTTTTTTTCCTGTCAGAGACCTACCCTTACCCGTGTCGCGATGTGTGACTCCTCCCACTCTCTATATAAACATGGCCCAAATCCAATCTAAGAACTTCTATAGCGCCATTGTATTAATGCTCAGGGCAGCATTCGATGTTCGCTGCTAAGCAAAATCGTTGTCCAAGCCAAAATCGATGGTGAAGCCGGTCGAAAAGGCAGGGAGCCCAGCACTTGCTTGGGTGAGGTTGAAGTTAAATGGGAACAGTTTGATTATATTGAGAAAATATTTATAGATATTAGTGAAAGTTTCGTTTTGGATGAGACCTTTAACTTTGTAGTGTAGCAGCATTTTTCTCTAACAAATTTGTTTGAACTAAGTTTCTTCCCGCATTTATAGTATTTGCACTTTTTCCTTGACTCGGCTTGCAGCCGCATAGCGTTCTAATTGTCTAACTACTAGATAAATGTTGCTGTTGATTTACAGGTGTTTCAGAAGTGTGTTCCGTAATTGTTTTGGCCTAGAAGATTAACCTAGAAGATTTGTTACAAACTTGTTTCTTTAAAAGTAGTTGACATTTTGAAAAAAATTCTTGTCTTGCAGGTCATGGTGATCAGACTTTGTTTTCCAAGCTCCATTCTTTAGTCGTCAGAGGTCTTGCTCGGGAGGCAGTTGAATGGAAACGGTATCAAACAACTAAAATTGCTTTAGATTTTATTATCAGTTTTATTTGTCATATTGCTGTCATGATTTAGTCTCATTAACATCTTATTAAAGTTACAAAATTAGCATTATTTTTAATGTTTAGTTTTGATTGTATCACATGCAGTTGAAGTCTTTATATCTTTGAAAGTTTTGTCGTTTAGTTAACATGCAGTTCTGCTTATATTGTATGTCAGTCCATTGTCAATGCCATTTGAGTGTTAAATATGCTGGAAGCTCCTTCGATTGGTACTTTAGGAATTGTAATCATAATCTTGGCATTTCTTCAGGAACAAGGCAAAGCTACTTTACCCTGGCTTTTGCATGATCCCCATCTTGGCCTCTACCAAACACATCTGCAACTCAGATTCAGGTGTAATGACATTGTGTGCATTATAAGTGCTTTAATAAATAAACAAATAAAATAAACAGCAACAGCTAATGTAAGGGAAAGCTATCGTAAGAACCATCTTATTCATGAGCGCTTACTATGAAAGAAAATCGGCGAGGAAAGTATGGAACAAATCAATAAGGCAGGTACAGAAGCCATGTCAAGTACCATGTTTTGACAAGGTTGTGGTATAATAAGATCAAATTCTATAGCTGAGTTACATTTGGGAGTCAGGATGCTGTGTTATTTCGGATTTCATATTAATATTAATATTTCATATTAATATACTGTTATACCAGGATAAACCACATTGCAGAACTGTCATGGGCCCTGTGCATTCAATTCCACTGCCCTCAAGGAATGGAACTGACTAACAGCATTACTTTAAAGTTAAAATTCTTTCTTCCTTGTATAAAAGTCACTAAACTCACTATTTCTCACTTGCTTTCAAACGTTTGCAGATAAGAGTGCATTATTGCTCGGTGTCTTACTAACCACACATCAGATTCGCATTTCTGTGTGACTTGGTGCATGTTACAAATTGTAATAATAATAATAATAATAATGCTGATTATTACTAGTGTTATAATATGTTGAAGGTCCTACGGCCGTCCAGCGAGAACTGTTCGTGTCGAGTCGACCTTTGTTCCTTTCAACCCAAGCATTCTGCCATCAGAAGATGACTGGACACTTCTTGGCCGACCGTTCTTTCACACCTACTGGACGGACTGTGTAAGTCTGGTTTAACATTTGCTTTTATGACTTATTGATTGATTTTGATCGATTGACTCTTTTATTGATCCCAAATTCAACATTTCAGGTTACACATTAAACGTAGAGTTTGCCAGGATACAAAAGGCAAACCCAGAAGGGACCAGGGTCCCGCTTAAATAGGGTTGCCTATTAACATCGATAATGTAAGATGGCAATCGAAATGTAAGCTTATAGATTTATGGGTCTGTGTTACCATTTGTAGATATGAATTGTAGATGTGTAAGTCTGTGTTAGCATTTGCAGATATGATTATCAGTGTTGAAGTGACGTGGTGGTCTGTTCGCTTCAGGCGCTGGGTCTGTAATCGTAATGTAATGTAATCTGTTCACATCTGCTGAGCAGACTCCGTGTAACGACCATGGGCAAGTTGTTTGTGCACAAGTGCCTTTGTCACCAAGCAGTATTCTTTGGTACCAGAGTAAGCTGGGAAGTCAACGGCAAGACCTTGGGATTCGTCCGCTGCCTACTCGTGGGCTGAAGAGCAAGAAATGAGCACATCTGCCACATTTCTCTAAGGACATGGGAGCGTTGCTTTTTACTTCTACTTTATTGGTTGGGCTTAACGTTTATGTGTGAGCATACCTATGATGACTTCTAGTTGTCTGAGAATTATTTCGTTACATTTAAGTTTTTTATAGTGCCATGTTGAGCACAGCCTTCCAGTGCACTGTTTGACTCCTGAAATGTGACTCCTGAAATGGCAGCACTTTGGTAACTAAAAGGCATTTTGGTAGCTAAAAGGCACTACATTTAGTGTCGAAATAAATGTGGTGTTTGAGAAGCAACTTGTTTAAGTGCCAGTTTAGCTGGCCACCAGTTGAGGTCATAGTTCATCCTATGCAATTTGGCTAAGAAGATCGATTGAATGTGCTAATTGAACTAGCCATCTTAGAAACAGTTTCTTTGGTCGCAACAGGATGTGGAGGGTTACAAGACATCTGTGAAAGACGAAATTGCAGACTGGTTGGCCGCCCTTAAGGAAAGAGACATTCCTGATTGGCTGATAGTTGTCATCTTGAACGAAGACAGTCGTGTTAAGTCAAGGCTGCTGAGAAACTCCGTCTATGACAAAGTGAAAAACGACTTCTGCAACAAGCTGCCTGACAGGTAACCTGCTTTCTCACACAAGTAATGTTGTTACATGGAAAGAAGAGGTAAATTGTCAGAACTTACCTCTTTCAAATTATGGTAGGTTAAGTATACACTCTTAAAGTAGACTTACCTTACCTCTTTCAGGCTGGGTAGCGTAGGTACACATTCTGAAAAGTAACGTACATACTTACTTCTCGTTTATTGATCCAAATTCAAGAACGATACTTGTTACGAGCATATACAATTTACAGGGATGCATAAGGCAAACCCAGAAGGAACAATAGTTTCGCTTACTTAGGGTCACCTGTTACCTAGTAGCAGTGAGATGGCTATTAAAATAGCTATAAAACAACCTATCCTTTGTATTAACACAAAATCAGTAACTGCTGTCTTCTGACATTTGCTAACAGTGAATGCCATCTGCAAATAACTATTTCCAAATTTGAAAAATCAGCCTGTAATTTTGAGTCAAACATGGTGGGATTGCTGCTACCAATGGCAAACGAAATTGAGGTTTTAGACTTTGATGTCTTAGATAGTAGTTTGATATAAACTTACGGCAACATATAAATTAAATAACCTAATTTAGGTGAAATTCGCTGCAGATGTGTAGTTCTCTCAGAGCCCTTGAAGAACGACGCAAAAGCTTCGGAGTCATGGAGTAGCGTTCTGTCCAAGATGCGCCAACTGCTTCTCGAATCCTACAGCCGGAACCTCGGAAAGTTCGAGGAGTTCATGCGAGCACAGAGGGAAAAACGAACCGATCCGAAGTGGTCGTACTGTACTTACTTCTTGCTTCAGGTTAGTACATGTATCATACATATGTATGTGTGTATGTATCTATGTACATTATTTATGTATGTGTGTTTGTATGTGTATGTGTATGCATTTGCATGTCACTAATGCATCCATGTAAGTGTATATAAGTACGTATGTATTTATGAATGCATTTTTGTAGGTATACATTTAAGTATCTGAACATTATATGGTGCCGTTTTGAGACCTCTCGTCACAACTATAATCCAGTTTTCTATTATTTAATCCTGTTGAAAGGATGCTGTGTTCCTGGTTGCTGAAGGTGTAAGAGATGTGCAAAGAATGTGGTTTTGTTTTTGTGTTAGAGTTATTTGTTTTATATTTTATGGTGACAGGAGGAATTGGCTTTTATGTACGAGATGCTTGGTCTTTACGAAGATGCCCTTGTTCAGTATGACGAGTTGGATGCTCTATTCACGCAGTTTGTGCTCAATTTTGCAGTCGGGGGTAGGCATTTTTATAATTATCTTTATTAATTTCGTTACACAGATATTTTATCATATTATTGGTTTTATTACATAAGATTGTTAAGAAATCTAAAATATGCTATTTGTTTTCAGATCAGTGAGGTGTATAATTAAATTACAGTTTTATTAGTATGTTTTTAGCCAAGGTGTTTAGGATACCTTAGGATTCAGAAGTCTGGAGGTGGTCATTAAATATGTCTGGAGGTACAGTGGAGACTCGTTCTAACATTCTTTGTTATTACTTGAATTCTGATGTAACATCAGGGACGTGGACCTCAGAATTAATTCACCTATAATTCGCTTGTAACGAGGAGAGTATAGGTTCAAGCCTCCAATGAGATGGTTACTGTGTAAGTGCCTTGAGCAAGTCCTTCACTCACAATTGCTCAGCGCCATCGATTGATGCTTAGTCATTAGGTAGTGGCGCTTAATAAATGCAGAAATAATAATATAGAAATAAATGCACCACAATACGACCTCTTGTTATAAGCCAGTTAATGATATGGCCCCAAAGACGAGCTTCTCATTTATCCTGTCCTCCACGTCTTCTTGTAACCATCGTTTAGAACATCACCAGTAAAATTCAACCTCATTATCACATGGTCCTGACTATGGCTTCCCAAATAGCGCTACAACGAGAAGGCTTCGACGTACCTTAGTACGAGCATCGACCCACAGACCGGCTGTGCTCGTTTGTTTTGTAATCTTGATCTGTGTTATGTTCTTTGCATAGACAGTGCTCCGTGGCTGATTAATTTTTCCAAGCACCCGGCAACAAACTGGGATGGTCTGTGCTTAAGTCAGCCAATCAACATTTCCAAGCGCCAGATGATTAAGCGTCAGGAAGCATCGCTTCTTGACCTCCGCAACTACCTGTTCTCTCGTCAGTGCACCTTGCTGGTCCTCTTGGCCAGGCCGTGGGAGGTTGGCCAGCGAGCTATTCCCTTCATGCACAACTGCATCAAAGAGCTCGGAATTCTTGAGGTAAACATCAGGCTTGGTTCAATTACATCGTAAAAATTCAGTTAAATCACAGTATTTTATTTAGTCAGTTAGAAATTACAGTTACACCTTGTTCAGCCTAGGCCAATTAAACTACAGTGACATCAGCACCAATTACAATTATAATTACTTTTCAGTGGTGTCGCAAGTTTGTAATTGCATCACTGCCTGGTAGCACCGGTACATTCAGTTCGTCAAAACTTGAGACTTGTCTGTTTGAACTTGAAAGCGGATGAGTCTTAACTTTAGACCTCAATGACGCTATAGAACTGACTGAACGCAATTTTAAGGAAACTTCCCCCTTCTCTATCTGGTCTTCTGGCAACCGGACTGGGTTCTTAACATGGCATCTCTAGACAACCTACTGACTTGACACAGTGCTTGTGAATAAGTCTCTCGCTTAAGGCATACACTGGGAGTGGCCAAATATCTGGTGAAGGTTGCACGTGAAGCTGGAGGCAAGTGGCAGTCACTGATCTGAATAATGATGCTGGTGCTTTGCACTTAACTTTTAAGTAGCGCTTTAGAAATTTTGAGTGTACAGTTACGATTGTGTTTCTGTTTTAGTTAATATTGCCAGAGGGAGCTGTTGACTGTTGGGTCTACCTGAGTTGTCTAGAGGTTCTGAACGTCTGCGAGAAGTTGGGTCATCTTGGTCACATGGAGACATACTCGTTGTGTACAGCTGGTCTGTGGGACTATGCTCGCACTAAGGTACGTCAAAGCCTTCTCGTTGTAGTGCTATCTTGGGAAGCTATAGCCAGGACCATGGATGCTGAGGTTGCATTTTACTGAAGTGATGTTCTAAATGTTGGTTACAAGGAGGAGAAGACGTGGAGGACAGAGTAAAAAAATTAAAGGAATTTGAAGGACAGGCTTATGAAATTAAAGGAATTTGGAGGACAGAATTAGAGAGTTAAAGGAATTTAGAGGACAGAATTAGAGAGTTAAAGGAATTTAGAGGACAGAATTAGAGAGGTAAAGAAATTTAGAGGACAGAGTTAGAGAGGTAAAGGAATTTAGAGGACAGGTTGAGAGAATTTAAGCAATTTTGAGGACAGGCTGAAAGAATTAAAGAATTTTGATGGCAGGATGAGAGTGTAAGGTGGACAGGGAAAATGGGTAGTGGTATAAAAGAAAATGAACCACGATGAAGAGGTGAATGAGGAATGAAAAATCTTAAACATTTTGCAAAAGTGAAGAATAATACAATGAATATTGACTAAAAGTAATTATAGGTCAATGATAATAGAGAATATATTCTCTTCTGCATCTTTAATAGCAACTGTATAATATAGAATGTATTCGTCTTTCGTAGGATTGCGTACTGCTTACCCATTGGATTTCAACCTGGCTTCTCCAAAAGATTATGATTTTGACAATAGTTCACTTGAAGCAACCATTGATTGATGTCTTGTGATTTATGATTGCGGCGTTATAGAAGTCAGTAGATTAGATTAGAAATAGTAAAAGTATCTTAAGTAGGTGCTGAGTAGCGGAGCCTTGTTGCTGATTTTGCTGTAAGGACTTATTCTTTCCCGAGAGTGTTTAACTGTCGTAAACTGCGTCTATGGCAGCTGCGATCCATTGCCGCAATTTGTGACCTGATGCCTGATGCTGACCACGAGATGCCAAGAAGTTGCGTCTCTCGCTTAAGGCGTTCGCTGGGAGTGGCCAAGTATCTGGTGAAGGTTGCACGTGAAGCTGGAGGCAAGTGGGGGTCACTGAAATAAGGATAAGGGTCGATTATGGCGTCTGTGTTTTTGATTTAGATGGCTTTTCTGTTTGAGTTTGTTTGACGTTTTGGGTTTGATGCAACTGGAGACATTGCTAGGAGAGTACAAAGCTGTAGTTTTGAGTATCAGAGAAATTCAAAATTATTTTAAGCCTTTATTGTGTGAAAATGATTTTTTGCCCTTTATTATGGAGTAGACATCTAAAAATATTACAGACTTCTCAAAATATTAAACGCTAGACTGAAGCGTTTTGATGATCATGAGAAATTGTGTTTTTCATGATCACTTATTTACCATTCATTTTTAAATGATGAGGTTTCGAAATTCTGCTTTCAAGCATTGTGGATGCAGATACCATTAACAAATATTATAATTAAAGGTGGACTTGTTGACTTCTAGCAATGCATTTCAGGGTTGTATTTACTGTGACAAGTTTTGGAAAGAATCAGCAGAGGTTTTCGGTAGAGGATCTAGTTTCCAAAAAGTGAAGTGGATTTAATGGTTGTGTGAACTGCTTGTTATCTTTTCAGTAGATATTTGCAAAAGGCGAGTTCGGGCTGAACTTTGGATTTTAAAAACTTGTATTTCGAATCATTTCTGCTTCACTGCCAGAGCAAGGGTTGAAAGCAGAATAGATTTTGTTATCAGTTTTCAGTTTCATTCTTTCTGTAGTGTATCAAGATTGCCTGCTGCTTCGGCTTTATGCTGGTTTTGGGATAGTATTGTGATGTTTTGCCTTTTAGCATTTTAGTCTTTGAAAGATATCTTGCATATCTGTAGTAGGTTTAGTTGCAGAACTTTGCTTTTGGTAATACGTGTTGGTTGCTGACATGTTGTCAGACTTGCTTTTGGTGATATGTGGTGGTTGCTGACATGTTGTCAGACTTGCTTTTGGTGATATGTGGTGGTTGCTGACATGTTGTCAGACTTGCTTTTGGTGATATGTGTTGGTTGCTGACATGTTGTCAGACTTGCTTTTGGTGATATGTGTTGGTTGCTGACATGTTGTCAGACTTGCTTTTGGTGATACGTGTTGGTTGCTGACATGTTGTCAGACTTGCTTTTGGTGATATGTGTTGGTCGCTGACATGTTGTCAGACTTGCTTTTGGTGATATGTGTTGGTTGCTGACATGTTGTCAGACTTGCTTTTGGTGACATGTGGTGGTTGCTGACATGTTGTCAGACGTTCACTTCGGTGGCCAGAGTTTAAATCCGGATGTGTTGCGTAGAAGTGCCAACCAGGTTTATTAGTCATGTAATGCAAAAATAAGCAGCTGTTGTCCAGTTGCTGTTGTTAGTGTTTGCAATAATACACCAGAATCTCGTTGTAACTCCATCTTTGTGAGCTGTTTCAAGAACTGCTTTATAACAAGTTTATTTTCTATAGGCAAATTAATTTTGGGATACATGGCCCCTGACTGTGTCATATCAGAATTCGTATGATAACGAAGCGTGGTGTAATGAGCTTCTGGTGTAGCTGCTTGATTTCCCAACTGCGGACGATGCTTCCAAGGACTGTTTGTTTGATAGAGGTGTGTGATAGATGGCTTACTTTATATTATTGTTGTCGCGACTCTGTTCAGATTTCCTGTTTGGGAAAGCTGTGCGGTCTAATGCACACTGGGAACCCAACTTCAAATCAGCTTCATTTGGTGGTGGAATTGTTGACCGGTTTAGAAGGTTTGTCATTCCGCAGCTGCTTGGTGCTAGATTTTGGTTTTTTGTGTCATAAGTTATTATTTCACAAAATTATTGGAATTATTTTTGATTATTAGCATTTCAGTTAGTTATTAATTTCGTCACAGTAGTTTGTAGCGAATCACTTCTGTCTGTTGCTTTTATATCTGCCATCTTTTTCTCGTGTGAAGTATGTGATTTTAAAGTAACTTAAAAATTATACAGACCCTTTGTAGACCTCTTGAAGGTGCTGCTGCTTAAATGGTTTTGCCAGATTAGTTCTTGACGCTTTCCTTTCATGATGCTACATTCTTACAGATGGCTTTCATGCTGTTGAATTGCCTGTTTAGTGCTACTGAGCTGCACTCGAATCGTTCTATTGATGCTGTGTCCTTCCATGTCACCCATTGCAATATCTGTGCAGGTCTTCCACTCAAGCTAAAAACACTCCTCTTCTGCAGACCTTATCCTGATTCCTCTTCTTCCCCTTAGCTGTCCTGCAACTCCAATTCCAAACACCACCCACCGTTGCTATGACTGCATGCATGCCCGACTCTTGGATCTTGACCTGGAGCTGAACCCTTCTTGCCTGCCGATTTTGCGTTGACAGAGCCTTTGAATAAGCTGGTTCCCGCAACTTAGCTTTCATTGGGTGCTGTAGAAATCATGAGTTTACGATTATGGTGCGGCTGAAAAAGAGTTGAAGCGTATTAGCATCATCTCTGTTTTAAATTTATGTGGAATTAGTATGATCGTTTTCCTTGACGTCAGTATCATATGTTGAAGATATGGTGAGAATATGACATACATATGGACCCATGAGTTATAGTCCCATATGGGCTCCTTATGTCCTGGATATGGGCCCATATGTTACCCACATGGGAATATTGTCATATATTCTGGGGAGTTTTTATTTGCGTATTATGTTTCTGTATTTTTGTTTTTGTTTTTTATAATTGGTATTTCGTTATTTATTTTCTTTCTCAAGGTGAATCAGAACCTCTAAGCAACCTCAAAGAGGCACTGTCATCTAAAGAAGCCTTTCACAGACGATACCTGGTAAGTTGGTAATTTTAAAAAGCCAATTGCTAATCAGCTTTAAACGCAGAGGGTATGGCTTCGAGCATCCTCTGAGATGGGTACTATGTAGGGACCTTGAGCAAGTCCTTCACACACAATTGCTCAGTACCATCGATTGATGCTAAGTCATTAGTTAGTGGCAATTAATAAATGCAGAAATAATTTTTATTGTATTTGTTTTGATTAGGTTGGATTTAATGTCAAGTAATACTCATTTTTTGACACTCCTCAATTGACTTTAGTCTTCAGGGGTTGAAGAATATTGTGGCTCAAGCACAAACATGACAACCTTTCAATACACTTTACTTGTCTCAACAAAGAATTGTAGTTTTCACCGAATGTACCAGTATTTGAACATCGGACATTGAGTTTAAATGCGGGCGCTCTGTCTATTTAAAGCCCTTATTATGGTAACAAAATCAGTAAATGTCAATATGAGTCATAAAACAAATGCAAGAATAACTTCTCTATGGTAATAATAATAATAATTATTATTATTAATAATATTATTCTAATAATAATAATAATTTATTGAAACTGGGATCTGTTGTCTGTCATACAAAGGAGCTTTCAGAACTTGCGATGTGTTCGTTTAAACATATTGGTCGTTTGCGTTCGGCAAAAAAGGTTGGAAAGGATCTGGCGAGCTTCCACATGTTAGTTTGGCTTTAATTTCACATGGTTTCTTAGTTCTTTCTGGATTTCTTAAGAAAAGTATTTTGGCTGAATATTCATAATTCAGTAATCCTAAAGTTAAAAAAATGTGATATTAGCTTAACTTATTTTTTTAATTGACTGGCACCCCTAACATTTTGTTATCTCCACTTTATTTTAACTGGGTGCCATGGAAAAGAATATGTTGTTATATTTTTAGAAATATTTCTTTACTAATTTTGTTATTATGAATTCACGTGCGTGATTGTTATAGTAAATGCTTAAAAGAAACTGTTAAAACTTATCATATTCTGCTTCTTTGGTTACGCCTTTAAGTCAAGGCATGATCTCACTGCTGTTGTTCTGTGCCGTTGCTGCTGCTGTTGTCATGGTGATGATTACAGGTGGTAGATATTGCTGTTTAGGATGCTGAATGAGCCAGAAAAGGCGGAAAGCTACCTACATGATGCAGTTAAGATGTTCAAGGCCGAGGGATGGGAGATGCTGGCTGACGACACACGAATGGACATCGCCCGGTGCCAGAAAGCCACGAACCAGATGACCAAGTATTCTTGTGGTCATTTTGTTTTATTTATGTAGCACCACCGTTCCTGGGAAAGACAACAGTTGATAAGCGAGTGATGAGATGGGTCAGGTGTGATGAGATTTTCTTTAAAAGGTGCTATATGAATGTATAGATACGCACGGTGTGCACATATATAAATATGTACACGAATACTTACATACATTGATACGTTCATACTAATATAAGTATTATGTCTACTAGGTTCTACATTTCAACCCTCCTCACTATCTTTATCTTATGCCGACTTCGAAGACTTGTTACTTTGTGAGCAGGACCTTTCACTGTTGTACTGTAACGATATCAAGGGCAAGGTGGGGGTGCCTTTACCGTTGCTGGCCCCAGACTCTGGAACATTCATCTGGCAAACATTCACTTTACAGATTCTATATTGGCATTTAGAATTTGACTCAAGCCCATCCTTTTTGGGACACGTTTAATCCATAGGCTGTTCTGTGTGCTCTTGGACTTTCTTCTTCGCTTTCAACTGGACTTACCCTGGAAATTGGTATGAACACTGATTTTGCTTGAACATCAGCTGATTTCTTGAGCATTATTACAGAGGTGCTGTAGAAGCTCATTGATTAATTATTATTAGATATATGCTTACATACATAAATGCATATATACATAGATTCATTTACATAATTCTTACATGCCAGGTTTATAAATACATACAATCATACATGCTGATTCAATCTATTTTCAGACCTAAACGTCAGTGTTTATATTCTGCAGATACTGTCGAACCTGTATGTACATCACATCAAGTCCCACTTTGCCTAAGGAGACGAGAGCACGTTACCAGCGAGAACTGGAAAATCTCAGTTCCAGCAGTCTTGGTCAGTGTTGACGTAATGATGGAAATGTACATTTTATATAGCACCTTTGCAGGTGAACCCTTGGAGTCTGTGTAAAGTGAACCCAGTGATCTTTAGTTATAATTTATATGTTCAGTTTCTCCATGCAAAAGGTGAGAAATGCCCGTGCTGGCAAAGGCGCGCAGACATTTTGAATGTGACTGATGGTGCCTGAAGATTGTTGGCTGTTGATGTGAGATATTTTTGAATTATTCTTCTCAGTTGTTTATGCCATTTTTAAATAAAATGAATCTTAAGACACGGAGTAATTTTTGTTTTTTCATTTATGAATATCATAGGCTAAATGATTATAAAATAACAATGACAACAACAGCAATGACATTTATGCAAATACATTCAACATTTCAGAGCAACATTTCTTTACTTTTATAATCCTTAGAGATAAAAAACGATAACATAGTTATTATGAAAATTTTTAGTGCACACAAAGCCACAAAAACAGTGAATTGAAGGTTTGATTTCTTTCAATTCTTTTCATCCAAATTACACAATCTTGTTTTCAGATGCTCCATTGCTCGTGAGATGTGCCCCAGTCTTTTATGTCTCGGACATTCAGCCAACGACTGACTGTTTCTCTGCCGGTCAGCCCTCCTCCATTAAGCTGAACCTCTTATCAAACCTCGTTGAGACGATCACTGTGGACGCCGTCTGCATTTCCGTCATCTTCTGGACGTCCGTAGTGGACATTGGACCAAATCCCGAACAATCGAGTCATAACCTGTCTTCTCGTCGTCGAAGTTCCACCGTTCCAGCCCTTTCACGGCAGTGGAGCGGATCTGGACATTCAAGAGAACCGAGCGGATCGAGCGTTGTCGGGATCGATCTGTATAATCGGATCCAGGAAACGATCCAGGCATCTTCTCAGCCGATTGATCTTCACGCTCTGGTGGAAGTGAAAGCGGATGATCCAACGGCGGCAAGCAGCGCGGTCGTCTGTCGGTCTCCGCTTCGGCGACTGAAGAGCATCCCAGGCACGACGAAAGAGAAGGAGATCATCAGAGATGAATGGGACCTTCAGCTGAGTTCAAGGAATCAGGTTCTCAATCCGGGAGTCAATGAAGTCTGTGTTACGTCAGCTGTAAGTTACTTGTTGACGTTAGACTTGGGTGGTAAAAAAGTAAAGTATCCCATATCTCACAAGTGAGACATAGGGGGCGCTCATTTCCTTTTCGTTAAGCCTTTTGCTCATTTCCCTTTCTTTAGGTCTTTGAGTCGGCAATGGACGAATCCCAAGGTTTTGGACATGGGTCCAGTGCTTCGTAAGACTTGCCGTTTACTTCCGAGCTTACGCTGGTACCAAATTCTGCTTGGTGACAGAGGCACGGTGTGTGCAAACAACTTGCCCAGGGTTGGTAGCAGATTGTTAATGCATTTGCTGTTCAGCCATGCATCCAGGATTTGAACCTTGGTGCATTGTTTGAATTTGACAGTTCACTATGATGTAATCTTCACTTTTGGTGTAATTTATTTTTCATAAATAACAAAGAATAATCAGAATTTCTGCTGTGATAATTCTCATGGCAGCCTCAGATGATGATTGCTGCTAAGCAAAATTGTTGTGCAAGCCAAGCTTTAGGATGAGTTTCAGTTTCATTGTCAACTTTCCCGTTAATTTAATTTTCAGTTTCACTTTCAGTTTACCTGTTTCACTTCCTTAGGTGACCTGAGCTTTTGTAACTGCCTACTGGAAGTTGTTTACTTTCTCAGGTTTTGTTTTACCTTCCAGTTAAATACCTCAGGATGCTACCTTGTTAACCAGTTGTGCATCAAGTTTAAAGGAATCGAGTTCTTCAGAAACCTTACGACCGAATGCCTAACGCTTTCTGTGGTCAGCAGTGAACCAGTGGTTATGCTGGAACCAGTTCGTGGTTGGTTGAACTTAAAGTTATCCTGGGAAGTTCTATTTTTGATTGAAGTTATGTGTAAATCGTTTTAATGAATACCTTTAGACAGGTAAACTGAAAGGAATACACTTAACTGTTAGGTAGCCATGCTGCAGCGCCTTTGTGAGTTACTTAAAAGGTGCTTTACAAATTTAGTGATACATACATACATACACTAGTTTGCCCACCTTTATAGAGACTCCTCAAGAGCATGTGACCGGGGTTTGATGGATTTTTCAGTTGAAGCACAAACAGAGTCACAGCTTTCCAATGATAAGACACATTTTCAACCTCCAGACATTCATTGATGCTTATCTGTTGCTTTATAGAGCGTCTCAGTTAGTTTTCAGGCCATTTATGTAGTGCTTTTTCAGTTTGTTATCTATGCATTTATATAGCGCTATCTAAGAACCTATGTAAGTGTTGAAACAGACTAACTGTTCCTGTCTATCTTGCAGAACCTCTTGTAGCTGGTCTCCAGCAAGAATTACACCTTTTGGAAAACTCCACGAATGAGTTGTTCGGTGGGAGCGACCCGCTGAAGCTCACAGCCAGCGACGGTCTGCTGCTGACGTCAAAACACTTGAGCAATGACGGCACGATGTCACTGCTGGAAACACCAGAGGGCAGTTCTGTTCAGATTAGCGTCTCTGCGTTTGCAACCATTCCGGAGGATGTATGTGATTCGGTTTGTCACGAGGTGAGTTGGTCAGGTTAGTGTATGTATTTTGTATACGAGGAGGCACTCGTATCAACGTTTATGGCCTCCGAAGTTATGCGCAGGTAAACAATGCAACCTGTGTCGATTTCGCATGAAGCACCTGAAATTTTATTTAGCACAGCTGTCTTCTGCAATTTGATACACCACTTATTCTCCTATATTCTTAAAATGTCCAGTTTGATGTCAGGTTATGCTACCAAGGATTATTATTAATTAGTAACTTCTGTCGCGCCAGTGTCTGGTGCACAATGCATCAACCGATGGCGCACCAAAGGCAAGTCTAAATCAGATCAGTATCGATGAGGACAGTCCACGAAGACCAAGAGGCAGTCTATGGTGGATAAGTGATTAGAAAAAGGTAAGTCTTGGTGAAGAACGAAATGACACAAGCGACTGGAAGTGATTAGAAGTGACTGGTTCAGTGAGTGTACATAGGTTGAACAAAACCTCAACTACTGTGCATTTCCAGGGAATGTTTAGTCACTCACCAATTCAGCCCCTCTGCTCGTACAATATTTTTGCATCAATATGACAATCAGTACCATGCAGTACAATAAACCTCACATTTCTGGTGTACCTATTGTGTAACGGATGATTGTAATACAATACAAAAACAATACAACAATGGAATACAATACAATATTTAATACAATACAAAATGGGATACAATACAACAGTAGAATACAACACCTCGTTGCTGGTGCACCTTTTGTGCATTGGCCGATCGTAGCTGGTATTCCCCCATCTAGTGCTTTTAATTTTGAACTTGCTGTGTTAGAATCTTGGTAAATATTTTCTAAAGACTGTCAAAATACACTGAATTTTTAATGAATTTCAGGTGACGATATCTGGAGGTAAACTTAAGCAGCAGATAATGAAGAGCTTGAAGTTCGTTTTGCCCCTCAGAGTAACACATCTTCTTCATACGGCTTACAAAAGGTATTGTTCCACATCAGTGTTGGTCACAGTAATTATAATCGTAATTATCAAGATTTCTGCAGCACCCAACTAAAACCCACAGGGACCAGCTTATTCACAGGCGCTTGGTCAAAACAAAATCGATAGGCAAAAGTGTTTGGTTCCAGGTCAAGTTCCAAAAGTCATGCAGAGAGACAGCGTGGCAGCTACAGTGGGTGATGTTTGGGATTGGAGTGGAAAGAGAGATAAGAGGAAGAAGAGATGTGTGTGCCCTGTAACTTTCTGTAATATCATTTATATTATTATTATTTCTCCATTTATTAAGGGCCTTTATCTAACGACTAAGCATCAATCGATGGCCCTGAGCAATTGTGATTGAAGGACTTGCTCAGGGTCCCTACCAGTGACTGTCTCAGGAAGGGGGCTCGAACCCATACTCTCTGCATTACTCTCCGAGCGCTCTATCCAATGAGCTGCCTTGCCCCACATTGATAATAACATTGATAATAATTATTTCTGAGATGGGAATGTAAATTATTTACCCTGTTTCCCCTTTCTATAAAGGTAAATGGTAAATGTAGCGAAAAAGACACGAAAGAGGCATGCCGTCGTACGGGAGCTCGGAACTATAAAATCTCCACAGGCCGATGTTGACCTTGGCTAAAAGTGCTCAGTTACTGGACTGGGCTGCCAGGCACTGGCCTGGCATTCCATAGATGACCACTGCTAACTAATGGTGCTTAGACACTTTCTAAAACTTCTCCCATGAAATGTTCTTTAAATTGTCTTTGCTAATCTGTTCCAACTGGTTGACGCTTGTAAAGGATTACTTGGGCGTTTAGGAAATTTGTTCAGATTGTGGTCGTTGGCTGTGTGGAAACCAGCCTGGAGTTGAGCCATCCTGTTCTTGAGTCAACTGCAGTTAACGTCTCCTTTCAGAACATGTGCGCCAACAAACAGACATTTGTAAGTTTATTTTGGAAAACTTTGATTTGGAAAGAGGCTGACAAGCCGTTGACGCTTGTATGAACGTGCTTTTATGCTGACCTCCAGTGAATGGCTCTAGCCACTTTTCATATAATTTATTGTTTATTATTTATCATATTTATTGTTTTATTTGCTTAATTCATGTATTAGAATGATTTAAGACAAAAGTAGAAACAAGAGAAAGCACATCTGCATAAATTATTTATTGTACTCCAGTGCACTTAAAACATTTTTTGTCTTGAGGACATTGTAAATGAATAATTGTAACGGTAAGTTACCTTACTGTACAATATTTACCTTACCTTACTTTGCCTACCATACTTTACTTGCCTTACCTTATTTATCCTACTTTACCCTACGTTGCTTATTTACCTGACTGCAGATCTCTGCTGTGCAACACAGGGTGATCTGGTTGTTCCCCACCCCATACTTCTACAATGCAGTATGGAAGCTTTGCCATGGTTGCCCCTCATTCTTAAAATGCTGTCTTACATGCCACAGCATGAGCTTCTGGTCGTTTCTACGCCTCTTTTTGCCGGCGTTTGAAGAACATTCCGTTTGATCATTCAGTTCAGTTCAATTCAGTGTTCATTTATTGAAACCGTTCAAACAAACAAATACACAAAGATGTTCTCATGGTCTTGTATTGTCAGGGGGGAGCACCTCTGCAGATTTTTCGTGAAGAGGCGCTATATAAATGTGCACTTGTGCACTTACAAATAAAGTTATTTACCTTACCTTGCCTTGTAATGCATAAATGCTTTGTCCAATATGTTTGTAATGGCATTAAAAAGTTGAAGTCTTGATGAAAAATGTTTCAGTATTCGATCGTAATTGCCCTCATTCGTTTGTCGGATTAGATTGTTGGAAAAGACCAGAGCGTTTCGTTTGCGTGGGAACTACAGCTGAATGAGTCGTTTAATGAGACGCTGATACCCTGCACTTTTCAACTGCACTACCAGCTGCCAGGTGTCGCCACTGTTCCACACAAACAGAAATACAGCTTCACCCTGGAGAAATTTACAGTGAGCCTTGTTCAGGCAGAAACAGAGATTGCACAGTTTTAAGTTTTCATACTTGAGAAACGCAGAATTGTCAGTTTGAATCATCTGTGTAGAGTATGTGTTGAAAGTTGTCTAAAATCTTGTTGAATATAGAGGTTTCTAGATAAGTGATTAAAGGTAAGTGATATCTAAATTAGATAAATGGTAATGCAGTCATGGAAACCAGAAGGCAGGTTACGAAGCGCTTGCACAAGCATTTATTTTCAAAAGTTTCTTCAGAACGTTTTGTTTAGATTTGTTTGTTTAGATTAATTATCTATTAGATTATTTTATTGTTTTGGCAAAGCTTTTAAGAGTATTTATTTTGAGAAGTGTTTATATTAATTCTCGAGGGTACCGTCTTTTGAAATATCTTCCTCTGCAGACGCTGTTCCTGGTGACATCTACCCTAATTCCCAGCAGTGACGACAACAAAAGTCTTAGCAATGGTCTCGAGATTGGCAAGTGTTACAACGTGAGACTTGCTGTGTCACCAACTGTGCCTGAAGCTTCTGCCGTCCATCCTGTCTACTATGAAGTGACCTTCAACGAAAAGGCGTGGTCTGTCACGGGACAGATGACAGGTTTTTATGATTTCTGCATTTATTAAGTGCCACTACCTAATATTCAGATAATTAAGTCACGGTAATGCTAATTAATTAATATTAATTAGCATCAGTTATTATTTATTATGTCTGCCTTTGTGGCTGTGCATCTTCCTTTATTTGTTTGTGTGTTGTTTATTGAAATGTTTGTGTGTACATCCACACTTATGATTCCTCACTCAGCCAATGAACATATGGCGCATTTAAAAATGCATTCATTCATTACTTACTTACTTATCTGATGACAAAGCATCAGTTGATGGTGCTGAAGGAATTTCTGAAGGTCGATACACAGTAACTAACTGTCTTAAGGGAGGCTCGACTCCACACACTTCACACTTCAAGGTGATTGCTTGACGATTTGGCTAAAAAGGGTTAAGGTTTGTGCTTTGACGATGTTTTATTACCTTGCCTTGTCTTCCTCCATTTCTGGTCTCCCAGCAATAAGATCTTGTACTTCTTATGGTATTTTGTGACAGCTCCTCTGATTTGATGCAGTTCTCATGGATAAGCTGATGCCCTGTGCGTAGCTTTTAATTAGCTCTTTAGAAATTTAGAGCTTAAGATTGTAATTACCAGTATTTTAAACATGATGTAACTGGAAATAATAGTAATAATAATTAATGTGCCAGACTTTAAACTTGAAGTGGTGGCATGGGACGTCAATCAGGGGATGGAATTAATTACAGAAATAAAAAGCCATTAATTCTGGACATTGAGGCAAAATGATGAAGCATTCAAACGAATTACTTGTTTTTTGCGTTGTGCATTTCAGGCGAAGTTGATTTGGAGAACAGTCGTTTCCAGGTTTCAGTTTCTGCCTGTCCTCAGAAGGGTGGTTATCTCTACCTGCCGTCCATCCGACTCCTGCGAAAATCTGAGGGTACGAGATTCTTGTTCGTGTGAGGGAACTGTTTGCCTTAGTGTCCCACTACTTTAGATTAAAACTTGTTATGCTACAGTTGGATCTAATAAAGCAGTTTTATGTCAGATCTATCATTCCATTAGTAAATTTATATAGCGCTTCTTCAAGATGTCTTCTCAGAAGTTGTCCCAGCCCACCCATGGCTAAGAAAACTGTTTTCAACATTCCACAGCGTGGCAGTCTATTCGTAGCATGCTGTGTCTGAGCAATCTCCACCAACCTTGGACCAGTTGTTTCCACACACTTGTCTTGTGCCTCGGATTCAGATTTACTGACTTAAAGTGCATAACAAATGCAATATATTAATAAATTAAATGAATAAATAAAATGATGCATGTAGCATCTCTAGCCACAGAGACGCCAGTCATTGATGTGCTTACGATGTTGATGTGGTGGCATCTTTACTGGCAAACTCAGTGGCCACTATGACGGTGATTATGTAAATGTATACGTTTTTCTGTAGCGACCATATAACCTCAACCCTGCTCGTTTTTCAATGAATTTATGGAGGAGATCCTTCACCACCACTGCCCGTTTGAATTGGTGCCACGCCATTTATGGTTCCTGTGTATGTATCGTGTTAGCCCGAGATTCAAATCTCTGAAATGATTATAGCCACAGTCGGTACATGAACTGGCATCTTCATGCACAGAGGTGCCTTGGCGTTTGCTTTAACCAATGTAGCTAGCCAGGCCAGCGATAGCAGTGACAGAATTCTTTTCTTATTAACTTTTCAGTGTCTAGGGACGAGGAAGAGCATGAAGCAAGAAGCATCGGGAATTCAGATTCATCCACATCCAGCAGTCATCTGGTGGACGATGCTAATACTGACCAAGCATCATCGGATACTGGAAATATGTCACCAGACACCACTTCAGCGGATTTGTCACATGATGTCTCTCCGAGCACATGGAATTGTAAACTGGAACCATTTGGCGAGAACGAGATATACAACTGCACTCAGGGGCAACAAATTTATGTCCGGTGCAAGGATGACAGAAGATTGATTGCAGCAACTGCGCCTGTACACACAACTGAAATTACGCTGTAATAGCGTAAACTCCCATTTATGAGTGCTCTGCTAACGGCCGTGGGGTAAAGTTCAATAACCCCTTACTACAGAAAACTCACCTTTTACGAGTTATATGTTTATGTTCGTGGGGTAAAGTTAAATCACCCTGTGCATCTCTTACAGAATGTTTACGTGTTAGGGTGGTACAAGACTTGTTTAATTTTTTAATCAATTACAGCTGTGTGCATGGCTTGGTGCCCAGCTTTACTGGTTGAAACTTCAGTGCTGAATGTGCACATTTCAGCTTGATCAAGTCCTTACTGCACACCAACTCGGGATGGTCGATTGAGCACTAGGTAGCAGTTGTGCAAGAATTATTGGAAATGCATAAATACGTGAAAGGCTTAGGTAATATGCCAAAAAAATTTGTGTCGACCCTATGAGGCCTGCAGAGATGCCAAAACCAATGATCTGTACATGGGGACGTTAAATGGTGTGGCGCCCATTCAAACGGGCAGCGGTGGTGAAGTATCTCACCCAATTATTTCATCAAAAAATGAGCAGGGTCAAGGCCACGCAGTCACTGCAGAAAAATGTACATTTACCAATAACCGTTATGTGGTTTGAATGTTCAGTTAGTGACAGGTATATAGTAGTCATTGATATTTATCCTTGATGAGTTCCAGGTAACCATCATTCAAGGCCACGGACTACCTGGAGTTTGCACATCAGAAGCTTGACTAGGTCGGTCACTCCACCACCGACCTACTTTCCACCTGTACAAGGATGTCACAATGAAAAACCATTGAAAACCTGCGCCAGTTGTTTCAGTCGTCACAGTCAAATTCATGCGAGTTTGACCCTCTGCCGCTATTATAATCGAGTAGTACTTCGATACCATTTTAAGTACTTGTACTCTGAGTACTTGAAGCAAGCCTGTTTTGTTAGTAGTTGAATGATATCCAGGAATATACAAAGTTCCAGTTCCAAGATTAGCACTGCCCTGGAGGTTCATTCAGCATTTTCATGTTGTATGCATAACGGTAAAGTTACCATACTTGTTAACAGGAGTTAATGCCATTTGTCAATAAGTGATCTCAAATGTAGAAGCCAAGAAAGGAAATGTTGCTGAGAGATGGCAGAAATAATAAAACATTTTTCTTGCCCTGTCACAAATTGTAGGTTTATTGCTTACTGTCAGTGGCAGTCTTGTCAAAGTTCATCCAAAACTCTGATTCGAACAAAACAAGAATCTCAGTGGACATTCAAGTCATAAGAGGAGGAATTTACTACTAGATGTCATTCATTTATTTCCCTCAAAATATTGCTCTACAAAGATAACAGGACTTTCAGAAAGTTTCCAGTTTATACCACACAAACAGTGAAGCACCTGGAATCATCAGAATGCTAATCCATCACAACTGCAACTAGGCAAATACATTGTACTGCAAACCATAGATACAACTAAACATACATCAAATACTTGCGAAAACATGACTGATGCCTTTGGCCATTCTCTTGCAACATCTTACTAAAATTAAATTCTTAAGACAGCAGACTGACTTGCACTGTTGCTGGCCATCGACGTTCTTCCTGCAACTACCAAATATGTTATAATGGAAAGAAATAAACATTGTTGCAGTTGACATATGACAGAAGTAATCAGTCAGAACAATGGGAAGTTTTTTACCAGTGCCAAGACGACAGTGGTTACGCATACAAAATAAACAAGAAGTCCCACTTTAAACAGGATTTGAACTGCACTACCTCTGGACAGGTGGCAGACATACTAAACCCCATTTGGTTTTGTTCATCATGAATCTTGTTAAATGGTAAAAATCAAGCTTCTGCTTCGCTTGCGTTATCCAGCAATGGACTTGGGTGCTCTAACGGACTAATGCACAGTAATGCAGTAAAGTGCGGTAATGGACATGTGTGCAGTAAAGGACTTGAGAGTTGTCGTAGACTTGTGCAATCTGTGCAGTGAAACTCATTTATAGTGACAATTTCACGTGTCAACATTCCAAACAATTTGAGAAAAAGACTTACACTGTTACTGGCCATCGGCTATGATCAACCTGTACACTATCTGGCACAAACCAACCGTTTGAATGAAGCTTAAATCCATTCATTTTTCACTCCAATTTATATAGGAATCATCATCTAAAGACAAAGCATCGATTCATGGCACTAAATGAGCATGTGTTCAGCATTTGCTTGTAGCCCTTAAAGAATGACCATCTGGAGATAGTCCAAACCCGGATACTATGTGACAGGGCGAGCATTCAATCAGTGGCCATTGTGTCACAAATCAAACTGGTGACATACAATGCTCCAGATGAACCAACGACACCAGTTACGGATAATAATAAATGTGTTATGATACACTGTCATCACACCTTAAATAACAACACTCTACAAGTTCACGTTAAAATGGCTTAAACTTAGTGCTATAATAAACACTACTAAACCTCTACATTTAACAGCATATTTACAGCTCAACAGATCTGAAACGAAGAGTCTGACTGATTTAAAACTGGTTAGAAAATTTACACTGTTAAGTATTTAAATTTATTCAAACTCCTCTGCAGAACAACATTCATAACAACAGAACAGTCAGAAGAAGATGGCACTTGGGAAGAGCAACCAACTGTTTACTTAGAAAAGGAATTTCTGATCCAAGACTGATTTCCAAGAATTTGGCAGATGAGCTTTGTTAAAAATGTCAGTAAGTAGCACTTCTGAATAAGATCTGGAGAAATTTTAAAATTCAAAAAGCTTTTACATTACAAAGTACGACAAAATAATAATAATTATTATTATTATTGACCTGCCTATAGTAATGCGCGTCGTAACAACAAAGCACAATGGAAGTACGATTAGCACTGGAATGCTCTAAAAAGACATATTCCAAATTCAACAACCAAAAACTTAGGCAATTTCAGAACAATTGTTAGTTCTTGATCCCTTGGGGTGACCATGAATTTGACAAGAGTTTCAGATCCCACATTTGGACGTACAGGACATACATCTTTCACACAGTTCCTTAAACCGGCAACAGGTGGATCCAGAAATCCTCAAAACGAAGTCTGGTTGTTTTACTTCAAGCGGATATCACTGCACGGTCACAGGTGAAAAATTTCACAGATGGGAAGACATCAGAGATTAAAAATTTCATTTAAGTGGTAGACCTTACAAAACTCAGAGTATGAAACACCAAAACAACAAAAAAACTTCCTACTGAATTTAGACACCCTTAAATCACCTCCTCGGGTACTCGATGACTATTTATTAGCATAGCATTCATACCAATGATATGTATACACTCAAGGGAGTCTGGCATATATTAGCTTTCATCTCACACTGCAAGGCCATCACACTCCAAGTTGCGCTTAACTCTGCTACATTTATAAACAGCGCATTGGAATAAGTACTTAGAAGGTGCCATATGAAGGCAAGTTATATTACATAAACACCGGATTACATTACGTTACAGTATACACTATACATGACAGCTAAACAACTGAAAATCTAATAAAAGCAAAAAAGGACTTTGAACAATGTTTCAATGCACACCAAGACAACAGCGGACAATTTCTCTCCCTTCTTGGTTACAATTCCCACACAAAAAATCATGAACAATAAAGCCTTTAATTTCACAGGACCTTAAAACAAACCGTTGTCGGGCAAAAATAAAAAATAGATTGTCTGAACAAAAATTGTCAAATAAAGGCATTTACACAACAAAAACAACTGTACTGGAGCAGAAATTAAAAAGCACTTTTCAAACGTTTGAGCTGCAGAGATGTTGGATCTGCAGATTACTGCTGTTATCTGTGGGAGAAGCGTCAAGCTGAGGCAAACCAGTAGCAAGTTTAGTCCATGCTAATCTAATGATGACATCTATAGCGCTATTACCATAATCAACAGCGCTTTCAATTGAAAAGTGAACAGCACAACAGCAGCTGAACAACAAGACAACTAACTGCTACAAGTTTCCTGGCACAAAAAACTTTTCAAGCTGGTGTTACCATGAATTTGAAACTGGACATGAGAACTAAGTTTCGAACTTGTACGACAGTGAATTTTCAATTTGGCGTTTTCAATTTTTCAATTTTCACTACGAGTTTCGTGGCACAAAAACGAATTTTCAAATTGGCGTTACGATGAATTTTAAAACTGGACATGACAGTTTCGAACTTGTACAACCGTGAATTTTCAATTTGGCATTTTCAACTTTTGCTACGAGTTTCCTGGAACAAAAACGAATTATAAGTTGGCATTACCATGAATTTTGAAACTGGACATGAAAACTAAGTTTCGAACTTGTACAGGAGTGAATTTTCAATTTGGGGTGACGACCAGTTTTAGAACTGGCTTGACAGAGAATCTAAGAAACAACAGTTTAGAATCAGGAAGACAACGCACTTTCAAACTGACATTTTCAAACTGGTATGAAGGCGAATTTTTAAACTGGCTCAAAAACAGAATTTTGAAATGTGGTAACTACACGTTTAAAAAATCAAACAGGGCTAGAAACCTAGCCACAGCAGCAAAGGACCAATGCTTTCCAAATGGTCACTTTGCAACGCGACACTGATTAGTTCAATAACTACACAAGCAGTCTGTTAATTACGCAACAGCTTCAAAAGTATTTGCAGGAATATATGAACAGACAACAGATGTTCAATATACAAACCATTGAGCACCACTGGACAGTTTTCATCACAAACCTGAAGCGTTTAATCTTATTCTCCCAAAAAGTAATTGCAAACCAAAAATTTTAATTTCTACAAAGCCAGATTACAGCGTAACAGCCTCGGCTGCAATTTCTCGAGAAAAAACACTGCAATCATTTTGATAAGTAACATGCTTCAGTAAAAGACACTCCAGCTCACAAAAAAACATACATATTTTTGTTGGTAACTTAATTTAAATAGTTTCAACTATTACTTGACATGAAAGGCTATCCTAAACCAGACACATAAATAAACATCAGGACTATTTACAGGCTCCAAAATGCGCTATATAAATGCCCTGTTACATTATAGCACATTACAAACTAACTAGGTAACCATACTAACATAGCCACATCCTGGACAACAAAACTTCGTTGATGGCTTCTCGCTCATAAACTGATGCTGAAAAATCAACGAGGGAGCATAAAAGTTCAAACAGACAATTTAAAAGACATTCCTATATTCAATTTCCATGAGTTTTAGCAGAGTCGCTGGACCCCGACTGACCAAAAAGAAAACGGCAGCGAACCATAAAGAACTACTTAACAAACACATCCTTGTAATGCGTAATCATGAAGAGTGTACACGAGTTGACATAACCGACAGACGTCAGAGAGGCCTGGTTTTTCGACCACATGAGGTTTGGACCGAAAACGATGGCCAGGTTTTGTGCGTTCATTCTGTTCTGATCGGACTTCTCGACGACCTGCAAAAACAAATTTGCTTCTTACTTACTTACTGCTGAACATGAATGGCTTAAAAAGAGGAAAAGTTGCTCGTAAAGAAAACTACAACTTCAATAATGTCAGCAAAGTAATTAACCAACTTGGGACTTCCCTACGACCTGCAAAAACGATTTGTTTCTTACTTACTTACAGCTGAGTATGCAAGGCTTAAAAAGAGGAAAGGTTGCTCGTAAAGAAAAGTACAACTTTATTAAAGTCAGTAAATTAATTAACCAACTTGGAAAGTGCACAGAAAATATCTTGTGACAATACACCAGTATTAGTCTGCAGTCACATCAAGTATCAAAGGAGGTACTAATGCAAGTATGAAGTACCTAAGAATGTACTGGCATATCAAGACCTAGTGTGTCATCTAGTCTGAACCAGAAACTTCTATGGCACCAGTATTCGAATGCACAAGGCATCAATGGATGGTAGCTTCTATGCACAACTGCATTCCAAAAGCACAAGCCTTCGGACCGAACCATGCAGTTAAATACCAGTGGAAGTATTAGCATGTCAAGTACCAAAGTAAGTACTTCCACTTATTATTGTACTAGCATATCAAGAACCACAGGAGGTATCAGTGTATTAGAAACCCCTTTCTGACGGTGAGAAAGTCGAACGGGACAAAGCGCTCGGCTTGTTTCGTATTGGGTTCAAGTCTTCTTTGAGATGGTTACTTTGCAGGGACCTTCCGCAAGTCTTTCACTCACAGTTGCTCAGCACCATCAACTGATACACTAGACAGTGGTGCTTAAATAATAATAATAATTTTAACAACATATTACTATGAGGTCACATTCTGAAGTCCAATTCACTTTGCGATCTATGTCCCAGAAGATGCTGCACCGGAATTCCTGGTACAACAGTGAGTTTTATAAGAACGTTCTGGTCAATATTTGTAATCCTACACTGCACTTTCTTCCTACCTCGGTTAGGAAGTGCAAGATGTACTTCAGGATGAAGTAGTTGTCTTCCACCAACTCCTCGACCATAATCCGCCTCATCTCCTTGATTCTCTCTTCCTCAGAATGACCTGTCAGAAATTAATTTTTTAAAATCATTTGAAAAGCATACCCGGCAGACAAGAAAACATCGACAACAGACAACACCACAGCAACAGACACGACAACATTAATACCAAACATCATCGAACAACAAACATGACAACATCAGCAGACACGGCAACATCAACAACATACAACTCGATAAACAACCACAGAAAAACAGAAGGCCAATAACATATGCTTGTGTCTGTTGATTCACGTAGCATGTTTTTTGTATTACATAAACAGTTTAAAGAAATGAGTAACTAAGCAAGCAGCTGTTATTAGCATCTGTTTCACTTTTCCTGGCCTCACTGTACACTTCGTAAAAGCGGCTTTATCAAATTTCAGTTGTATCATAATATATTCTCCTCACTCTGTACACGAATGATGTGATCGTAGAGGTCATAGGTCAACAGAGGTTCAGGCAGTTGTCGTAAGAAGCTCTTTAGGATTGCGGCTGGAAGATGCACATCTCCGAGTTGACTGAAGTCCACTGGCAAACCTACACAACACATCATGAAACACTTATTGGAAAATTCATCATATCAACAGTAATACAAAGTAATTTAATTTGACATAATTTCACACTCCATAGTCGCTTTCTAGGCACCTTGTGAAGGTGCTCCTTGCCAGACTATATGACATTTAGAGTTCAATGAGAAGGTATGAACAAAGATATTTTCTTCAAGCCTTTAATACTTGTAAATTTCTTCATGAAAACACCAGTAAATATTTTTTAAACTTGTTCACAGAAAAATACAGCAATTCCTGAAAATTTCATTATTAATAACCAGATAGTTATATCACGCAAATTTAAGAATTCATCTAAAAAGCATGGGTAGCTGAAAAATATTACTCTTCAGTTGTTTGTGAAATGAAATAGAAGAAAGAGAAGTATCTCACAAACTGTAACTGGGAGTTTCTTCATGAAAATCCAGTGTTCTTCAAATTTCTTCACAAAACCTTCTTGAAAGAACCCAAAATAAAAATTTCATAGACTGTCATTAAATTACTTGTAGAAAGTTCTAAATTTCACAATACCTTCATTGAACGATTTCTGAACTTTCTTAAGGTCATTTGCGTTGGCCGATCGACGGAATATGCCTTCCGTAGTCATCCCTAACAAAGTCATTTTCAAAGTCATTTCATCAGATTTCTTCATAGAAATTCCTGAATATTTCACTAAAGTGTTGCAGCGGTGTTGGCTGCTCACTGCCTCAACAAAACATACGTATTTCCTTTGGGATCTCACATTATAGCTGCCTTATACAAAAGCACTTTGTAACAGTACATTACTATACAAAGCCAACGTACAACGTTAACGTATGTATGTATGTACATATGTAAGTATGTACGAATGTATTTATGTACATATGTATATATATATATATATATGTGTGTGTGTGTGTGTATTTACGTACGTATGTATTTATGTACGTATGTATCTATGCATTTAAGCACGTATGTATGTATGTATGTACATATGTATGAATGTATTTATGTACGTATGTATATATATGTGCGTGTGTGTATTTACGTATGTATGTATTTATGTACGTATGTATCTATGCATTTAAGCATGTATGTATGTATGTACATATGTATTTATGTACATATCAATCTATGTATTTATGTATGTAGGTATGTATTTATGCATGTATGTATCTATTTATGTACATATGTATGTACGTATGTATGCATGTATCAAGTCACTTAATACAGGACTTCTTAAGTACAACTAAAAATGGCTGCAAATATAAACAAACCCTTCAGAATGATGCAAAAATGTGCTACATAAAATCTCAGGTATACACTAGTAGCATATACAGATGGAATAGAAGCAGTTATGAAACCAGTACTATATAAATGCATTAGCAGAATTGAAAATGAATGGAATTCGGCCACCCACCGTATTCTCGCAGGTGGTCGACACACTGGCGAACCACGGGTGGAATGATTTCGCCGTTGTTGTGTTGCTTGATGCTTCAAAGGCAACAATCAGTTGTTACTCAGAGCAACAAAGAATCCAATCAAATCGATTTTTCAAGTTAGCAAAATTTACAGCGTCAAATGATCAAGCAGAATCCACTAATGAGACACAGGGGTCATATGAGACATAGGGGTCACGTAAGACAGGGGTCACGTGAGAAACAGAGGTCATGTAAGATAAGGGTCATGTAAGACATAGGGGTCATCAGTTGGCAAGATAGGACGACTTATCGTAGCAAATTTGGAGTAGGCTTCTCCACTGGATTACGATTTTTCCTCTGGTTTCATTTGTAGCATACATCGACTGATGCCTTGTGCATTATGATGTAGCACTATAGAAGTCATTGGATTAGTTTAGAAAGTCTTATTAGGAACTGGTTTGTCAGATGCACCTCAGAAGTTGCCAATCTATTACATTACCTTGCCTTATCCGATCCCTTGCCTGTTCAACTGTTCAGGAAACATTTTCCGACCGTCTCAAGAGTTCATTAGGTAGTTGTGCTGTGGCGCCTTTGTGAGTTACTTAAGAGGCACTAGACAAGTTTAGTGATACATACATACACATACATTACCATTAGAATGCATGGTCAACCAGTCAAGAAATATGGCGTGGTGGTGCGCTTGGCTTGTACTCTGATGATTGCAGGTTTGAGCCAAATGAGTGGACTGTGCAAAGACCCTACACAAGTTGTTTCACGAACACTTGTCTCTGTCAGCAAGAGGTAAATTTGGGTACCAGTGTAAGCTCGGAAGAGGTAAAGGGAATGTCCTGCGACGTGCTAGCCCTGCATCTAAGGCCTTGTCCTTCGTCTGTCAGATCAAGGGACAGAGCACGAAATGATGCCTCCCCTAATGCCACTAAGTAATATCGGAGACGCCACATGTCAAGATAAATCTGCACCCTGAGCAAAAGTGAGCAAATGAGTACCAAGGGTCAGTAAGAATGTTTACTGCCACAGTTCTCTGAATCCAGAAGCACATGGTAATCACAAACACCTGAATATACTCACTACTTAAGTTCCACTCCGAACTGCTGCTTGGGAAGTGGAGCATGGATTATGCTCGTTGGAACTGGAATAGGTTTGTTCTTCGCCAGCAAGTAAGCATCATACCTAAAAGCACACAAACAAGGAAGTGAAGATCACGTAAGAAAACAGGTAAGCAGCACGTTACAAGGCAGGTATCCAAGCAGGTAAAGAGCAGGTAACAAAGCAGGTAACAAATCAGATAAAAAGCAGGTTACACAGCAGGTAACATAATGGCAAAGAGCAGGTGACATGGTAGGTAAAAGATACCGATATCACAGACATACAGAACATTTTTTGTCTTGATTATTTAAGCATTTGGCTTTGACTCCAAGTTTCTCTTCAGCTATGGAACTGATGACACAGTTATCAACACCAGTCCAAACACATCATTAATAGCAGCAGCAGCAGCACTGACATCACTAACCCGATGACATCAACAATGCCATAAAACAATGAAGCATCACAAGAGTTCAGCTAATTTGCACATGCGGTCTAGATCATGCAGTGCACATACATGCAAACAAGTGCTACAGAGCATGCAAACAATATAGCACAGTACAACTGATCTATGATAATCCCCTTTAAAACCTGGCTACAGCCATATAAACCTGATGTCTAGAACTGGAAAAAAATGCACAAAACTTGCATGGGTAAGATTTCATAACACAAAAGATTAACATAAAGTGAACACAACGTAATCGATTGGAAATTTGCACACGTTCGCTTGTAAGACTAGCCGATTGGTTGGTTGACTGACTGATGGACTTATCAGGATTGATTGACTGACTGACAGATATGACTGATTGAATGAACCAATGGGCTTCACAGCATTTAATTTTTCATTGTCGCCTGAACTTATGTACAGCGCCCTATTCTTCGGCCTTGGCCGTGTTACGGCGCTATATAAATTGTCTTATTATTATTATTAGTATGCCAACACATCCAGTGCCTTATGCTTTGAGATAATTTTTATCCAAACATATTAGCATGCATGTCCCACACGAACACACGTCAAATAGCAAACACAAATTTTAGCATTTCGTGCAGAGAGAGGTCATCAAGTGCACTGCATGTGGCCGGCATCTGATTCACGAACAGACAACTTTAGGGAAATTTACCTTTGATTTTAAGCACGCATGGCACAAAGTTGTCGCCAGTATGATCCATAAGCAGATCAATCAGAGATCACACAGAACTTTCGCATACACATATCGAATGACATTAAAAAATTCCACAAGAAAACACGAGATGGATAGGGAAAAAGACACGAACAACGCTTGGACAGCCAAATATCAACAGCAGGACAACTGCTATCCACCGATGGTAAACCACTAAAGGAAACGGCAACAGAACAAAAAACTGAGAAGCAGAAAAAACTGGGCAAAAGAACAGAAAAAGGGCAAAAGAAGAAAAACTAAGCAAAAGAACAACACCTGGGTGACAGAACAAAAAACTGGACAACAGAAAAATAATGGGTAACTAAAATGTCAACATTTAAACACAAGTCAAATACTTTAATTTAAAATAATTTAAAAGGCATCAACTGAACCCAGTCTACAACATTTGGACAGATCTTCAGCAAATAAAACCTCTCAGTCATGTCATCTTAATCAAACCATTCAATTGATCAGCGGCTCTAAATACATCTTCGAAATCAACGTCAAAGAATTATTCTAAACTAATCAGCTTATAACAAACATTCGCAACAAATGAGAATTTCCCAGAAGATCAGGTTATACAGACACAGCAAAAAACAATACACAGTAACAACCTCAGAGAAGGCTCAAACCCACAAACCCTGCTCACCCATTAGGCCACCATGCAACGTTCCCTCTTAGCCGTGCCACAGCACAGCAGTTCCGTGCCTCCATCCACTGGTCACGTGAGACATAGGGGTCATGTGTGGTCAAACAATACAAAGTCACAAAAAATCTTTCCGTGCAAAAATTTCAAAAACCTGCACCCAAAATTTTCAGCTCAGAGGGAACGTTGCTACCACATCACAATTGGAAATTAGGAATCTTCCCAAAGAATGCATCCAAAAAATAAACTCGACAAAAGACGAAGGCTGCAGTTGGAAAATATGTAAACACAAGAACAAAACGACACGCCCAATCAAAACAACACAGATCACCTAGTTGTCCAACTGCTCGTCAAAGGAGACATACAGACAGACAGACAGACAAAAAACCACATGCAATGCTTCAACAGAAAAACACGCAGAGACAAAGACCGATGACGTTTACCATGACAGCCGTGACATAAGCTGAGCATCGTAGCTAAAACAGAAGACACGACCTCAGTAGAAAACCAACACTGCTACGAAAATCCGCTGCGCGAACCAAACTCAAATACCAACGTGTCCCAGCTCTCAACAACATGTAGTGTAATGTAATAATGACAATTTGTCTAGGACTGAACGCAGCAGGCTACTTTAGGGGAAGTTTCTTTACAGAAGCCTTCAAATTGGCTAGATCGTCATACAATAACTTAACCCCATAATGTAATTATTATTTCTGTATCTATTAAACACCACCATCTAATTACAAAGCATTAATCGAAGACACTGACCAATTGTGCATGATGGACTAGCTCGGGGTTCCTCCACAGGAACCGTCTCAGGGAAGGTTTAAACCCTGACACCTCACATGAAAAGGTGAGTGCTCAAACCAATCAGTGGCTACCATGTCAATCCGTGGTGTTATCTCTATTTCTATTTCAAATTATCCGAGCAATGGTTGTTTACAGATGAACTTGTTATCTTTAACGAACTTCAACAGACTTAGGCAAGCGAGTACACCGCTTTTCAAAGGTACCTAAAAGGTGTTGTGTTAAGTGTCAAGACACATACATACACATACATATATGCACATACATACGTACATACATACATACACATACATACATACATATGCAAAAATCAACAAGTTGCATATCAATGTTCCCTCTAATTTTTTTTCGTCGTGCGCGCACTGGCCGACCGCGTGAGCAGTGACATTTGAGACTTGAACTATGGTCCGTGTAAGAACGAATATTTGTTGGGCTTAAACTAAAAGGCTATAAATTTGCATTTTATTGAAATAAAAGATGATCAGGACAAGTTAAACTTATATTAAGATTATCTCTAGTTTGTATTTTCGATCGTCCATAGAGGACATTAAAGCAAAGACTTACTTTCGAGTTTCGACCATTCCTACCCTAGTCTGCATTTGGCATTACCTCCCATTTCTATTGCCAACGTCCGCACTCCAACGGAGCACAAAGCACTCTTTATCTTGCAGGGCTAACTGAGCTATGTAGTTGGTTACTTTGAAAGTGCTGCAACCAGAAGTGGGATGTAATTAGATCCAACGCGGCACGGATTGCTGTCGGACTGAAGTTGGTGTTTAAGGCGCAGAGTGTACTGAAATAAATTGGATTGGGGCATCCGCATTGGGCATTGCCCCTCCCCTTGTCTGGATTTGGGTGACCTCTCCTTTCGCCCTTTTCGGAGTCCTTAATGGTCGACCCTTTGTGCAGTTGCCAACGATTGTACGTATGATCCAGGTTGATTTCTTCCAAGGCACGTCTGTTAGGTTTTAGAAAACCTGTATGGTTGCGTCCTGAAGCATCTTGAAAGTCTAAAAAATCTGATTACTTCTATAACGCCGTTATCATAATGCTCAAGGCATCAGCTGATGGTCGCTTCAAATGAGAAATCGTAAGCAAAACCATAATCCATAGGAGAAGCCAGGTCGAATTCCTATGTTTCAGAACAACCAGAAGTTAGCCTAAGTGGGTAAACGAGATGAAAGAGATGAGTCTTAGTTATAGACCCGAATGACATCAAACAACTGACACAACGAATAAACGATTGCAGAAAATGCCGCTTATCTGTATTCCGACTTTCTGCAAGAGAATCGACATAAATTTTGTGTCAGGTGTCTCTTTAAATATAATCCAACTTATATACACTCTATCGTTTACCACGGATGCAGTGTTATATTGACATGAGCTTTAGCTTTCGCGCAAAAGTTTCCCACCCACGAATAGACTACAAAGTCTCCTCACTTACCTACAACACACTTCATGCATCCCAACCACCCTATCTTCGTCACTTATTTACAATCCAGCCACTCCGTTAAACTCGATCCCCTTCTGCCCTAACACTTCTCCGCCCTCCCATCACCTCACCCTGAAAATTTAGAAATCGCTCCATAGTCATAACTGCTTAACCACTCTGGAATAAACTCCCTCCAGAATAACGACAATTATTTGACCCATCATACAAACTCACCATCACTTCACCCCTTGGATTCTCTGCCCAAGTCTTTCACTCAAAACCCAAGACACGCCTTTTCCGCAGATCTTAACCTGATTCCTCTTCTTCCCCTTGTCTATCCTGTAGCTCCAATTCCAAACACCACCCACCGTAGCAGTCTGATACTTGCCTGCTTGCCTACCTACCTGCCTGTCTGCCTGCCTCTTGGATCTTGACTTGGTACCAAACCTTTCTTGCCTATCGATTTTCTCTTGACTAAGCGCCTGTGAATAAGCTGGTTCCCGCGACTTAGCTTATGTTAAGCGCAGTAGAAATCTCGAGTTTACAATTACATTTACGATCACGCTTGTAAGGATTTTCTCAAGCACAGCCGCATATTGCAAACAACGTAGGCCTATTAAAATTTGTCACGATATGTAAAGCCTCCTTCAATACCACGGTCTGCGTTCTGTATCCAGTGACGGCAGTTCAGCCTCGATTTTATTCGTTTAACCATTCTGTCTTAAACAGTTCACAAGTTGTTTTCCAAGCCAAAAATCCGCTGCCGGATACTTTTTGTCTTGACAATTTATTTAATCGCATACGGTCGAATGTAATTAGTATTGAGCTATAGTCAAGTACAATAGTCTACAAGAATATAAAATAAGCCTACTAACCAACGGTTTCTGTACTATATAAACAAAGGGCTACTTACATAGCAGACCGAGTCATACGATATATCCGCGACCACTGACCAGTAGATGGAGGTATCATTCATGCTTTGCCCCTGGATCAAGCATCCCTCATAAAGAGGCTAGAGTTCAGAGTTCAAACAGCGCGCGCACCGTGAGACTGATGACAACTAGTGACCAGCTGTTTGGCCAAATGTATTATGTGGACCAAGCGGGAAGGAATTTTCACATCATGGGCGGCCATATGGCTTTGCAATACAGGGTATATAAAATTTCGCCGTCTGAGCTAAGTGGGGCAACTATGTCAGAAGCTGTAACAGTGAGCTGAATTTAACTTTTAAGTAAACGGAACGCTGACAAAATGTGTGCGCTGACAGAAAATTGTAGTGCGCGCTGTCCTTCAAACTTGTGCGCGCGCGCACGCGCGCAGCTTAGAGGGAACATTGTTGCATATGTATGTATGCACGTACCTGAACACTTTTTTGCACAGGTGCGTGAAGTGTTCAGATTACCGTAATTTAAACTTGCTGTAAAACTGCACCAGATACAGTATGCGATAAACATCTTGGGCAAAACTTCACTAGATATGGTTTGTGATAAGCAATCTTCAGCAAAACTGCACCAGATACAGTAAGTGATAAGCAGTCTTCAGCAACACTGCACCAGATACAGTAAGTAATAAGCAGTCTTCAGCAAAACTGCACCAGATACAGTAAGTGATAAGCAGTCTTCAGCAAAACTGCACCAGATACAGTAAGTGATAAGCAGTCTTCAGCAAAACTGCACCAGATACAGTAAGTGATAAATCTTTGGCAAAACTGCACCGGATACAGTAAGTGATAAATACCTTTGGCAAAACTGCACCGGATACAGTAAGTGATAAATACCTTTGGCAAAACAGCACCGGATACAGTAAGTGATAAATACCTTTGGCAAATCTGCACCGGATACAGTGATAAATCTTTGGCAAAACTGCACTGGATACAGTAAGTGATAAATATCTTGGGCAAAACTGCACCGGATACAGTAAGTGATAAATATCTTTGGCAAAACTGCACCAGATACAGTAAGTGATAAATATCTTGGGCAAAACTGCACCGGATACAGTAAGTGATAAATGTCTTTGGCAAAACTGCACCGGATACAGTAAGTGATAAATCTTTGGCAAAACTGCACCGGATACAGTAAGTGATAAATATCTTTGGCAAAACTGCACCGGATACAGTAAGTGATAAATATCTTTGGCAAAACTGCACCGGATACAGTAAGTGATAAATATCTTTGGCAAAACTGCACCGGATACAGTAAGTGATAAATATCTTTGGCAAAACTGCACCGGATACAGTAAGTGATAAATATCTTTGGCAAAACTGCACCGGATACGGTATGTGAGAAGCATCTGAGGCAAACATGCAGCAGCCATTGTGGCCATACTCACAAAGCAACAAGCAACTAAAGTAGATTTCTTAAAACATTCTTCACTTATATTTTGTCCATGTAAATCAAGGAAGCAACAGAGGTAAGGGTAAAAGGGCAAAGGTAAAAGGGCAAATGTAACACCAGTTTATACAACTCTATAGAACCCCTCACCCATTCCTAGGTCAAGAGGTCATTCAGCTGAAGCACAGACATGACCAAAGGAATACAAGAGAACATGCAAAGGAATGGATGACCATGAAAAATGAAAGAATAAAGATAGACAAAGTATTTTCAAAGACAATTTGTAAGAAAAACAAAACACTTTAAAATTCTTTTCCATGAAAGAATCTCAGGAACTAAGTAACAGGAGGCTAAGAAAGGATTAAAAATTTGGCGTTATTTGTGTCTACTACTTCAGAATATTTTATGCAAAATAGTTTCTAATTATAAAATAAACTGCCACATCATTTTGAAAAAAGTGAAAACAAGATTCAAACAATAGGACCATTATACTAAAAATATGCAAAATTAACTGCTAAATCCAACCTAAATAGGGAACCAAAATAAAACAAACTAAAGAAAAAAGGGTTCACCGATTCCTACTTCGAGGAAATTTACAAAAACAATTTGTGCTTATCAATTTAACTATATTAAAATTATAAACCATAAAACTGCAATTTAAAACCGTTAAAGTGGTTGATGAAAACTGAAAAGCCGTCATTGACAACTGAGCCACATGTAGTGCATCAATGATTATGTGACGTGACATCAGCATAACGCGGCGCAGTTAGCATAACCAAGCTCAACGTGTCACTCACCCATATGAGAAAAACATAGTTCTAACAGAACACATTCACAAGTGTATTTAACACTAAAGATTTACCATCATCTACTCACTAGACTGTAACACCAAATACAACCATAACCTTACCAACTTAAATCCTGATTTAAATAATTACTAGTAGTAGTAGTTCCTCAGTTGAATGACATCTTATGGCATCAAAGGCCGTTGCCGTCAGCCTCCTGCTTTATCCAGGCTTGGGACTGGCACTACCCCCAAACAAGGCAGTGGCAGAGTTAAATAATTACTAACTGTGCCTAAACATTTAAATTATTTCTTAAATACCCTTAACAAGAACCACTAAAATCCTGTTAATAAACAGTAACTACCCAGTAAAGAGTAAAGCCCCTACATCCCAAAGTAGGACGTGGGGTTTGATCACATTTTCACACTCTTCGGCCACTGAGGAATAAATCAACAACCAAAATTTGTAAAGATAAAACCCTTTGTACTCACTCTCTGACCCGCTGGGGGATTATAATCTGGTCAAGCTGGAGATGCTGTGCCAGTTCGTGGAGGTAGTTCATGTACATGATCTTACGGCCAAACTTTGCACTAGAAATGAGAAACGCGGCAAACGCAATTTTTCACATCGACTCTAGATTCGATTAAATATTCATTTCATGTCAGCACTTTTGACAGATTCTTAAAAGGAGCTAAAAACATCCTGATACATGCACACGTTTGCTGGTAAAGACCAGCTTTTATAGTAAAACATTCGACAGAAAACTTAGTCACACACACTCACTTAATGTACTGAATTTCACAGAGGGAAATATATTTCTGGTGGATTACAACATAGGCCTACTGTGTGTTCAGACACTGCTTTAAAACCCATCCTACTATCTTAAATATAAGCGATAAAATTCTTACCAACAATACAGTAATAATATTAATGATAATAATGCAATAAAACAGTACAGTACAGTAGTACAGTAATAATTTTAAAATATAATAATGTTAATAATACAACAATACAATAATAATGTTAATATCAAAAACAGCAATTAACCTGATGATCGGTCGGAAGATGTTCCACAGAAGCTTAATGAAATTCGTTGGATGAACGAGATACAAAGCCTTCAGGTTCTTTTTGTACCTTAAAACAATCAAAATCAATCTTGGTAACAGTACCAGTCTCAGCAACCAGGTTTGGCACCACACCCCTCCAGCAGTGTCTGCTTGCTGCCAGTGCATCCTAACTAAACTCTGCAAAAGTAAGGAAAGCAAGCAACAATGAGCCCCGTTAGTATGTAGAAGAAAGACCACAAATAAAATACTAGATCATCTGGTGCCAACTCAACCTGCCATTTAGATGGGGTCATGAAGCTAAGCAACATTAAGCTAAGTTCTGGCCTACATTGGAGTAACAGATTGTAACTTACTTTCTAAGTAACAAAGCATAACCTACTTTCAGAGTAACAGAGCATAACCTACTTTCAAAAGAACACAGCACAACCTACTTTCAAAGTAACAAAGCAAAGCCTACTTCAAAGCAAACCAGCATAACCTACTTTCAAAGTAACAAAGCATAACCTACTTTCAACGTAACAGAGCATAACGTACTTTCAACGTAACAGAGCATAACCTACTTTCAACGTAACAGAGCATAACCTCCTGTCAAAGTTGAACATAGCATAACCTACTTTCAAAGTAACAAAGCATAACCTACTTTCAAAGTAACAGAGCAACCTACTTTCAAAGTAACAAAGCATAACCTACTTTCAAAGTAACAGTGTAATTTACTTTCCAAGTGTAAACAACTTTCAAACAGATCGTAACCCACTTTAGAACTAACAAAGCATAACCTACTTTTGAATTAACAGAGTGTAACCTACTTTCGAAGCAAAACAGCAAAAGCCTCCTTTCAAAACAGCTAAGCATGACTTACTTTCGATCAAACTCGCTGTAGGCCTGGCGCATCCAGCTGAAAGTTGGTTTATTGCGACTACTGAGACCATAGTGGAAATAGACAAGTGTGTAATCGTTCTCGACGTACTGATCAAGCGTGTGTTTCAGATACCTAACAAACATTTGGGGAGAGAAAACAATAATTAACTCTTAAAGAGAACACATACGTAACTAAGTAACGTATTTGTTAACTCGCCATATGTCCGTCAGCTGAGCAAGGAATCCTATATACTGTTTTACATGTCTTTGCTCAGCATACACTTTCAACCTACCTTAAACCATATAGTGGGACATGGTAGCCAAGTGGATATAGTGCTCGGCTTGTAATGTGGAGAGTACAGGTTCGAGCCTCCCCTTAGACGGTTACTGTGTAAAGACCTTGAGGAAATCCTTCACTCACAACTGCTTCGAGCCTCAGATTCAGATTTACAGATCTTGCACACGTAATAAATGCAAAATAACAATAATTCCGCGAGGTAGTCTAGTGGTTAGTGTGTTGGAATGTCACCCAAGAGGTCATGGGTTCAAATCCCCACCAGGATAGAAATTTGTTTTAATTTCAGCTCCACCTGCACCCATAATGTAGTGTCTAGTAACCTGGCAAATAAAATATCAAAAAAGTGTGGATGAAAACCGTACTTCAGCAGCCTCTGATGATCTAGCTCCTCCCGCGGAGGAAGACGACAAGCGGAAAAAACAATTACTTTACGACCGTACGCATCATCGCCTGTAACATAATGTAATCTAACGTAAGCATGTATTTACATAAGCTTTTAAAAGCACAAATAAGCTTTAAAAAAGCTGTGAATGGAATGTCGCACTTATCAAATTAATGTTAGCTGGATGAAATAACCCTTGTCATATGCTGCCTGTTGCAAAGAAGTACAAAGTTTCAAAATTCTTCTATTGTTTAACCAAAGTCTAACACCATCAGTTGATGCCTTGTGTATTACACGCCAGCACATTACAAGTTACTAATTATTACTTATTACTATTATCCAGATGCACAAAAGAAAGGCTGTTCAAAAGCAAGAGAGCAAATAAGTACATAAGTTAGAACTATTTTCATATTATTATCATCTTTCTGCTTCTTTGCATGCATCGAAAATAAGCTGACACAGAATGACGCAAAGCGACTGACGGATTCTGTTTCTGCCTTTCTGATATGAACCTCACCAGCTAATTGGACGATTCCAAACTTGGCAATGTCTCTGAAGGGTAATTCCGGGTCATTGTCGTCCTCCTGTTTGACACAAAAACTCATCAAGGTCAGTTCATCTGTCATAACTGGTCCAATTAATAACACTTCACATCTCAATTGTAATGTCAGCAAGTGGTTTTTTATTATTAGCGCCAACGTCTAATGCACAAGGCCTTAATGATGGCGCACCAAATTCTGGTAAATACCCAGCATTCAGTCAAGGTAAATGTCCAGAAAGGTAGATGTCCAGAAAGGTAGATGTCCAGAAAGGTAAATGTCCAGAAAGGTAAATGTCCAGAAAGGTAAATGTCCAGAAAGGTAAATGTCCAGAAAGGTAAATGTCCAGAAAGGTAAATGTCCAGAAAGGTAAATGTCCAGAAAGGTAAATGTCCAGAAAGGTAGATGTCCAGAAAGGTAGATGTCCAGAAAGGTAAATGTCCAGAAAGGTAAATGTCCAGAAAGGTAAATGTCCAGAAAGGTAAATGTCCAGAAAGGTAAATGTCCAGAAAGGTAAATGTCCAGAAAGGTAGATGTCCAGAAAGGTAGATGTCCAGAAAGGTAAATGTCCAGAAAGGTAAATGTCCAGAAAGGTAAATGTCCAGAAAGGTAAATGTCCAGAAAGGTAAATGTCCAGAAAGGTAAATGTCCAGAAAGGTAAATGTCCAGAAAGGTAAATGTCCAGAAAGGTAAATGTCCAGAAAGGTAAATGTCCAGAAAGGTAAATGTCCAGAAAGGCAAATGTCCAGAAAGGTAGATGTCCAGAAAGGTAGATGTCCAGAAAGGTAAATGTCCAGAAAGGTAAATGTCCAGAAAGGTAAATGTCCAGAAAGGTAAATGTCCAGAAAGGTAAATGTCCAGAAAGGTAAATGTCCAGAAAGGTAAATGTCCAGAAAGGTAAATGTCCAGAAAGGTAAATGTCCAGAAAGGTAGATGTCCAGAAAGGTAGATGTCCAGAAAGGTAAATGTCCAGAAAGGTAAATGTCCAGAAAGGTAAATGTCCAGAAAGGTAAATGTCCAGAAAGGTAAATGTCCAGAAAGGTAAATGTCCAGAAAGGTAGATGTCCAGAAAGGTAGATGTCCAGAAAGGTAAATGTCCAGAAAGGTAAATGTCCAGAAAGGTAAATGTCCAGAAAGGTAAATGTCCAGAAAGGTAAATGTCCAGAAAGGTAAATGTCCAGAAAGGTAAATGTCCAGAAAGGTAAATGTCCAGAAAGGTAAATGTCCAGAAAGGTAAATGTCCAGAAAGGTAAATGTCCAGAAAGGCAAATGTCCAGAAAGGTAAATGTCCAGAAAGGTAGATGTCCAGAAAGGTAAATGTCCAGAAAGGTAAATGTCCAGAAAGGTAAATGTCCAGAAAGGTAAATGTCCAGAAAGTCAGTCCACTGAAACTGAGAAGTAGCTATGGCTGCATACATACATATTATTATTAGTAGTAGTAGTTAGAAACTGTCTAGTGTCACACACATTCCTTGCTGCCTACTGCCCGTCATTTCTGTCTAACTGCTATTAAATATGTTGTCCCTGGTATGTGTTTTGTCTTTGCCCGACATTCATTCACAGTAGCTGGTCCCTATAAAAATGCTGCTTTATCGTACTGTATTAAAAACTCCGCCACTGCCGTGTTCTGGTGGCGCCAGTCCCCAAGCCTGGATAAAGGAGGAGGGCGACGTCAACGGCCTTTGATGCCATAAGATGCCGTTAAACAGTGGAACTACTACGGTATTAATTAAAATTACTTTAAGGTATGCATAACATCAAATTTGAAAGACAAAGATGAGACAAGTCGTGAACGATGACCTGAGTTGGGGAGCCGAGCTCTTCTTCAAAGTCTTCGTCTATGAGACCCTCTGGGGTTATTGCGCCCCCGCGGTGAAATGGATGGTCCTGCTCTTCTCTGGCCAACTCTGTCCATAACATCAGACGATTCATTATGCAAAACTCCCCAGTCATCAATTTAGCAAAGCATTTAAAATGTTTTTTAATATTTGGAAAATGAAAGAAAAAGCAGAAATCGTGTTAATTTTAGTGTAACAGAGTTAAACAAATCAACTGCTACATCGGCTGAACCAACCTTTTTAATAGCCCATCTGCTTGATAAAAACTATATCTATAAGTAAAATATTTTGCTAATATTGTAACACAAATTCTGAGATACACGTAATGTGTTTGGTGATATGAACCAGAAATTTCATTCAATCCATCTTGCTAAAATGAAAATCTGCTAATTATTTAAGTCAAATCAAATTTTTCTAAGTTCCCTGAAACACAAAAAACTCCTTAGACTGAATCTGCAGTCCTCCTCTTTCCACGCCAAACTCCATTCCCATTGGCCAACCCAAATCCATCCCACCAAATCCCAATTCAGTTTCCCCATGGCCAAGATTCATCCCACCAAATCCCAACTCGGTTTCCCCATGGCCAAGATTCATCCCACTCAACCCAAATTCAGTTTCGTTTGGGACAAAATTCATCCCACCAATCCCAACTCAGTTTCCCCATGGCCAAGGTTCATCCCACCAAATCCCAACTCAGTTTCCCCATGGCCAAGATTCATCCCACCCAACCCAAATTCAGTTTCCTTTGGGCCAAGATTCACATTCCCACTACACCCCGCCCTAACCCCAAACTCTCCCCGCCGTTTCTCTGAGGCCAAGGTCCCCAACATGACGCCTCGATATACATGTACTAGCCTCCCCAAACTCAGCATAGCCGCCTTCAGTGCAACTGAGCCGACAGCTCGGCTGGGCAAACAGTTCCTTCAACATCTGACAGGTGTTTCACGAGCAAACAGAACGAGAAGTCATTGCGATCAATACAAATAGGAATATTGTTCAAAACAATGTCCCCTAATTTCCCCAATAAGGATGAAAATTTAAAAAACCTTCACCGTTTTACGCCAACCGATCTCTAAACCTTAACTAATGAACAAAGGTTTGCAGATGTCATGCTCTAAATTTAACATCATTCACTTTTGAAACCTATTTATGTCGTAATCAATAATACGGTGTTCAAGTTGTCAAGCCAACCTATACAAAAATCTAATACAATCAATAACTTCGTATGTATGTATGCAAACACGCTTATACATATGTATGTATGTATGTTTATAACAGTATGCATGTATCTATGCATACTGTAATAAACATACACATACGAAAGTATGTATATACATATGTATGTATATATGTAAGAATCTATGTAAAGCATTTAAATATAAGAATGTATCAGTGTAAGTCTGTACATATGTATATTTGTTTATAACAGTATGCATGTATCTAGGCATACTGTTATAAACATACACTTATGAAAGTATGTATAAACATATGTATGTATATATGTATGTATCTATGTATGCATGTATACATATGTATGTATCAATGTATGTATGCATTGTTGCCTACAGGTAGAAACCAGCAACGTTATAAGGTTAAAAACATCTTTTTCCTGGATTGCATCAGACATTTGACTTCTAAAACATTAGAAGTCCCTTTCTACAGTTTAGGCTCCCTCTATTATATCTTTATTTCCCGCTCAGCGAGACACCACTCCTTCAGACACTCCTTATAACCCAACTGCCCCAAGCACCTGTTACTTCCAAGGGGTTGCACGGACACGTGTCTCCATTAAACATATATATTCCTCCCGCTTACAAGTGAACTTGTAACAGCATATATATATATATGTGTGTGTGTGTATATATGTATATATATATATGTATCTATGTATGTATGTATAGCATCTATGTATGTATGTATGTATGTATGGGTGGATGGATTTAGATATGTATGTGCATAGGTATGTACAATGTTGTACACAAGGATGGCTGGATGGACCTATGTAAAAACATATCTGGACAGTCATACAGCAACTTTCTGAAGCAGCACTGTTACAAAGCATGTCACTTGTAAAAACCTCTCGAGGGGTCGCAGTAGGTTGACATACCAGTATGTTCAGTTGGTCGGTTGGGTAATAAAATCAGAGCCAACTGTTCTGCCCTCATCTCAACAATGTTCATCCGGTTTCCTTAGCTTCATACACACATTCTCAAATATCAGACAGATTTTAAAACATGCAAACAAAGAAAAGCCAACTGGGATTTCAAACAACGTTCTGAGGCGTGGTGGCCAAACAGACTGCCTTAGCTCTCTCAAACGGTGTCACACCATGGTGCAGTTAAACTTTATACGTATTAGTCTTAAGGGGAACACTATAGAAAAATGCATACATTTACATGAATTTTGACTATAATGTACCGGTTTATACATAATTGTGTATATATATGTGTGTATATATATAATATATATGCACTTATGTGTTCGTATGTATGTAATTTTTGTGTGTTCATGAGTTCAGCAGTAAGTTCGTATGTGTGTTCAGATGTATGCGTGCATGTACGTATGCATTCGTATATACGTATGTGTGCGTGTATGTGTTGGTATGTGTGTTTGGATGTGTGTGTATGTACATATGGGTGTGAATGATAAGATATACATGCATCCTTTTCTGTAGTCTATTTCCGGTAGGAATATAGTGCAGCCCAACTGATAACTGTAATTATACTTGGAAAGTCTTCAAGGAGGACCAATAGCTAGCTGTCTGTGGTTGAAGCATGAATCACGTGAGACAAATGATTGACAGCATAAAAGGCCCTAGGAATGACGCTTAATGTATGGGTAGTACATTCTCCCTCCCTCTCTCCCTCCCTCCTTTCCTCTCTCCCTCCCTCCCTCCCAGGTGAAATTAAATTTGCCTTGCGTAAGCATCCGGGTTTCAGCCATCAAATAAACCCTGAATACATGGCCGTATTAGGACATTTATATAGCGCCTGTTTCGAGTCTATCAATAGAGTATTGCAACATAACTAGGCACTTCCATAGCGCCTTTATGGAGCCTCACAAAAGGACTCTGTGAAATTAACACAATAGACGAGTTCATAGCTAGTTCAGTCAAAAAGAATGCAGGTACAAAGCTCTAAGAGTGCTACAGGGTCATTCCATCTCAATTCAACATATTTTTCAGAAAGTTCCAGCTCGACCATATCTCGGATTTCCATAAAAATTTCACAGAATGTTTGTTTTGGTATTAGAGGAAGCATCTGAACGTCATTACAAATTTAGACGCGAGTTCCAAAATGGCAAAAACGAGGTCACCCCATATGTCTGTGAGACTCAGTATCTTCAAAACTACTTATCATATTGATCTAAAATTTTGCATAACTTCCTCTAATACCATAATAAACATTCTGGGAAATTTTCATTGAAATCCGAGATGGTCGAGCTGGAGCCATTTGTTGAATTGAGGTGGAATGACCCTATATAAATGTTTAGACACATACTGAGAACCTGGTCAAGATTCCGACATAATAACTGTTGTTTGACCAAAGCTCGAGCCCGCACACTGAGGGTTAAAAGGTCAGTAGTCTACCAATTAGCCAACATAAACACTGAATTGATAAGCTCAAACAATGGATAATAGAACCGCTATTCGTGTGCTGTTCAACCATTGATAGCATAGCAAACATCAAATAGCATTATCCGGTGATAGATGAACCATAAGCTTTGAGGATATTACTAGACATCTGTCATTTTCCCTTTTCACTGCTAAGTCAGAAATCATAATTATTGCTAAATATTACGTACTCTTTCAACACAATTTAAATATTACTATGCTTACGTTGATACCTGACGAACAGAAACCGAAATTACTTAAATTTCTTTTGCTGACCCGGATTTGAATCCGGGTGCTCTGTGGGCACAGGCTGCAGGCTGACCACTGTCCCCTTTTGAATATTAAATCCCTTAGATTAAAGTCCTGATGACAAGGTAAGGTAAGGCAAGGTAGGGTAAGGTAACAGGTATGAAAAGGTAATTAAGGTAAGGTAACATAAGGCAAGGTGAGGCGAGCTAAGGTATGATAAGTCAAGGTAAGTTAAGGTAAGGTATGGTGAGGTAAGGTTCTGTAATGTAACGTCAAGAGGGATAAAATTGGATAACGTAACATCAGCCCAGGTCAACTGATGTAATAGTCCATATACTGTATAATGAATTCTCAGCAGCAGAAGCCATCCCAAGTGTCTACTTTTCTCAGACACCAGTCTAAGAATACAAAAAAGAGATACTGCTACCATTCTAAACATTTCTTGTCGGAAACGTTCACCTCTGAAGATGCCATGAGAATGTAAATTTAAGCAGAATTAAAATGCCAGTCACCATTAGTTTCAGCCATCAACAGCAAATGTGATGCTTAGCAAGTCAAGAATAAATATGATAATTATTACATCAAGAATAATGAATATGATAATCAGTAAGTCATGAATAATGAATACAATAATCATTAAAACATGAATAATAAAAATGATAATCAGTTAATCCTGAATATTAAGCACCGCATTCCTTTTTTTCTCTGGACCATAAACAGAGAATGAGTTAACCTCATTAATAAACCTCATGAACTTAATGAACATCATGAATTTAATTAACCTTGCGAACTTAATAAACTCCACAAAACTAACAAACCGTACGAACTTCATAAACAATAAACAAGACTCATAAAACATAAACTGTCGCTCTACAATAAACAAACGCTCCAACATTGCAGCCTGTACAAAAAACATACCATAACCAAAGCACATACTTTGCCCAAGGGTTAGTAGCAGGTTCTTGTCTTAACTAACAGTCTCAACATAACCAACAGGTTAGTCACTTCAAAAGGCAAGCCATTCGCATTTCACTGGCTGCTAACGCAGTCAAACCTTACTGAAATAAAAGGTCTTTTCATCCAGAAGCAAGTACAGTAAAACCTCATTATGGTGCACAATTATGAGATGCAGCAAAGTAATGAGCCCTGCAAAATAACCAGGTCTGAAAGTTTGTATTTATACGTTATGAACAGTAACGATTCCTACCAGCAAACACCAGTGTGGCCAGAGTCTGGAAATGAATGATACTTGTAGCGCTCGTCCCATATTATTTGATCAACCAACTGTTGCCTGGATATTTTGTGGCCAAGCAAATTTCTGCCTGCAGGCCACAGTGACTATGTTGGGTATGTTCTAGCGTCTGTAAAGACTGCTGTTACTAGACATTATTTCTTGCAACATACAACAGTACATACTACAGATATATCCACAAATACACACAAGCATACATTTATATACATACGTACATTTATCTATGTATTGAGACACTTCATTTAGTGCCTTCTAAATACTTCTCAACAGCATTGCATATATATACCAACCTACGTAATATGTGTATACCGGTATGTGTGTATATACATAAACAATATGCATATAGCCAAATCTGTGCTATAATCGCGCACACAACAATGAGGTTTCACTGTACAACCATAAGATACTGCATTCGCTAGAAGAGCAGTCTCGGGCAACGAATATGTTGGATTATTTGGATTATTCATCGCATTACGAAATGCCTTATACCTTCGTCAGCCTCCCATTCAGCTGCTGTGCAATTGCAGAAAAACATTTCAATCAGACAACTCACACATAATTTTTTACCATTAAAGAAACAACACATTTAAAATCACGATGCAGGAAACATATTTCAATTTGAAAACTCACACATAATTTTTTACCACTGAAGAAACGACACATTTAAAATCACGATTCATGAAAGACTTCCCATCCATCTTTTAAGAGTCACTGATGAATAAAGTCCTTAAGAGGTAAATGTACACGGTTTTAAATAGCGACTGTATGGCCTCGACCCTGCTCATTTTCAATGAATTTATCGGGTGAGATAATTCACCATCGCAGCATGTTTGAGTGGGCACCACGCCATTTAAGGTCCCATGGACAATGCTAGCCTGAGACTCAAATCTCTTAAATAAGCCACAACCGGGTTGCAAACCGGGGATCCTCATGCACAGGTAAGTTCCCAGTTATTGTAAACCCATTGCTGATAAAATTATATTAAAATTATCGTTATTATTGTTATCATAATTATTAACTAATATTATTATTATTATTAAAATTAAATAACATATAATAAATAAATAATAATAGCAAATCTTCAAGCACATTCAATACAGAAATACTATTAAAGGCGCTATATATTTGCCCAAATACATACATTACATCAATGTACAGCATCGTAGAATATCGCATTACATTACATCCGAATCTCCTAAGGCAGCAGAGAGAGACCCCAACCACAGCACCACAGATGCTAGGCCAGGCACAACGCTAGACGGTGTAGTCCAAACAATGCTTTTCAAGTCAAGTAGGCAAATACATAAAATCAGTAATAAAGCTGAAGCAGCCAATGCTGCATAGCTACGCAAAAAAGCAGCTGTTGTTGAAATGTTCAGCCTGAATGACCATAGTTCACTATTCCATGACCCAAGAGAGATTGAGGAAACAATGAGTTTTGAAATATAAAATATTAAAAGCATTACTGAATTTTAACAGCATGCAATGCATAAAAAGTTATGCTACAGAATTGAAAGCCTTCAAAACCACAGCTTGAAGACTAGTAAAGGAGCTCAAATGTAAAGTATTAATATTAAACTGTATCAGTTGATATGGTTTAATATTAATTAAAATATAGAGAGTTTAATACTAATTGAAATATATAGAATTTAATACTAATTAAAAAAATCACTTGATACAGTTTAATACTAATGCTTTTGGTTTCAAAACAAAGAGGTTGAAATGTCATAGCAGAAGTTCCCTCGTTTCAGAAGGGAAATAGTTGTTCTGGAGCCATTAGCAAATAAGTGTTATTGCTATTAAACTGAGAATTTAACATTAGCAGAATTACAGGACAAAACATTATAGAACTTAACCAATGCAAAATTTCAATATAAATAATTTTACTGTTAATACTGGAATCACAAATCAGCATTTTAAAAAAATCAAAATTAGCAAATATCCCACATGGCCACAATCTTATTATTAATAATTGCCTTAAATCAAAATCAACTGAACAATATAACAATCCTAACGTACTTGTACGTACCATTTTAAAATGGATTTAAATTTAACTAAATAAAACTGAATAATACTCCTAACCTTCACTGGATGCCAAGTCGACGCCAGTTTCGTCATATTCGAGATCGGGTTCTTCCCATTTGTAATCTCCTATGCTCTCGCGTTTTGTGAAGCGGGGTCGCTCTGAAAACCATTCAAATACCCATCACCCACACAGCCACAGTCCGGGTTTCTTAAAGGATGTTCATGTATGTGTGTGTGTGTGTATATATATATCTATATAGCACCTTTTAAGAACCTCACAAATATTCATGTACTATGCCAGACAATAGCAGGGCAAGGAGTGCCACTATATTGTTTTATTGTCCAACAGGAGCTACATAAATTCAGACTGATGAGTCACTTTTGCTTCCACAGATGACAATGAAGAGGTTTCTAGGACAGAGATGACACCATAAGTGTCTGGTGATATACAGCACATTTACTGTGCCCTACACAACACTAACACAAAGGAAGACCAAAACTATGCTGAAAAGACAATACATGTATAATCAAACACCAGACATTAGTATATAAACAAAGACTTGGACTTGACAAATGACCAAAATGATTATGATTGCATTCATTTGTGCCACTTGCTGGTATCAGGATGACAATGTTTTTGTTGCTGCTGCTGCTGCTGGTGATGATGACGGTGGTGGTGATGATGGTGATGATAATGGTGATTGTCATTATGATGATTAATGATGACAACAATGAAGGAACTGAGAAGACAAAGGAAGAGCCAAACCTATTTGTCTGACTTGATCTTCAGCTAAATCCCTTGTCTGCGCCTCAGCCAAATTCCCTCTTGTATCTGTATCAGTCTGACTATTGCCAACATCAGTCTTAGGATTTTCCATACTGTGAAAAGTCATTTTACCAATTCATATAGTGCTGATGCAGTAAACAGCCCCTTGTGTTTACATAAGCTTCCAATCTCTAGATTGTTATTTATACTTTTCAGCATCCTATTTTGCCTGTTATTTTTCCCACACATTTTAACCAACACAAAGGAAGACCTAGGTAAAGCAGGTTGCTGAAGATGAGTGGGTTGGATGGTTTAAAGCTGGGTAAAACAGATTGTGCTGTTTTACCCAGTTTCAGCAACCTGTTTTACCAGCTTTTAACCCATCCAGCTTCAACAAACTATTTTTATCCACTCATTTTAACCCACCCAATTTCAGTAACCTGTCTAATCCAGCATTTAAACCACCCAGCTTCAACAACCTATTTTGTCACCCATTTTAACCTACTCAGTTTCATCAACCAAGTGTAACTCATTTACTTTCAGCAATCTCTTTTCCCCTAAATATCCAACTGAATAACAGGATGCAGCATAAATAGCAAATTATCTCTAGTCAAATCCTCCCGTGGTATTCTATACAAAGAGTCAGCTTTAAAACAATGCCTGAAACTTGCATAAACAAAACGAAGTTAATACGCAAAAATCCCACTTGTGGCAACGTTTAAGAGATTTGTGTAACGGACTTAAACGATCCTTACGAAGGAAACTAGGATGGCCTGTAGCCCACTTAACGTGGCAGCGATGGTGAAGGACCCTAACCGTTAAAATCAATGAATAGTGAATAAGGTTGAAGCAACACAGCCGCTATATAAAACATGTACAGCCCGTTAACGTATTGGGATCGCCGATGGCACAACATGCATGCGACCAATTGGTGATCGTTTAGGAGTCCAGATTTAAACTCGTATTAGAGTTCACCACCTCCCCAGTTTCAGTGTCTTTGTGGCATGATAAATATTTAAATTTATTATATATTTACGTTTCCTTCTGTGTGAAATCGGTAAGTTTATCGGGCGACTTTTAAATTCCACTAATAGATATTTTTGTTGTTTCCGGTTGAACAGATGACCAACTTCCTGCGACCGTGTAGACACAGACCACATATCAGTTGATAGAGATTCTTTGCACGCAACGTTAAACGCAATCGTAACCGTAAACTCGAGTTATCTAAGCTTCCGACGAAATCTAAGTGCGGGAATTAGCTTATTCACAGGCGCTCAACCAAAAAATATTGTTAGATAGGAGGGTTAGAAACGATTCCAGGTCAAGATCCAACAGGCAGGCAGTCAGACGGCTACGGTGGAGTACAAAGTCCTGTCACTCACCTACAACACACTTCAATCACGACTCTAAGATCTTTGCTTCAATCCTCCCAACCCTCCTATTTTCTTGAGTTATTTACAATCCAACCGCTCCCTCAACCCGCTCCTCTTCTGCCGTGGCACTTCTCCGCCCGTCAGTCACCTCAACCTTAAAATTTGGTAATCGCTCCATAGCCATTGCTTCCCCACCACTCTGGAATAAACTCCACCCAGAACTGCGACAGTTATCTGACCCATCATACAAAGTCATAATTATTTGCTCCACCGCTTGCAATTTCTGCATTGGCCTTTCACTCTAAACTGAAAACATTCCTCTTTCACACATCCTATCCTGACTCCCCTTCTTCCTCTTATCCCTCTTTCCGCTCCTGCCTGACTCTTGGATTTTGACCTGGAACCGAACACTTTTGCCTATCGTTTTTGTTTTGACTGAGCGCCTGTGAATAAGCTGGTCCCCGTGGCATGGCATTCGTTGGACGCTGTAGAAATCTCGGAATTACGATTACGATACGGTGGATGGTGTTTGGAATTGGATCTGCGGGATATATAAGGGGAAGAAGAGGAATCAGGATAAGATTGGTTCAAGAGGAATGATCTTATTTTTGAGTGACAGAGATTACAACAGGGTGAAGTGTTGATGAGTTCATATGATGAGTCAGATGATAGTCATACTTCTGGCGGGAGTTTATTCCAGAGGGGTGGGGCAGCTATGCCAATGGATCGATTTCCAAATTTTCAGGATGATGTAACAGGAGAGCGGAGAACTGTTAGGGCAGGATCGTCCCCATCGGTAATCAGGTTGCACGATCTTTAATAACATGTCGTGTTAAAAATATAATCATAACATACAGCATTTAAAATCATGCGCGAGTGTACATAATAATACAAATAAAACTCACGAGTGTATGCGTGTTTAGCTAAGTTCCTATGACAGTGTAAATCTCGAGTTCACGATTTCGATTATTTAACTTATATAATTTTACTTTTTGTATGATTTTATGATAAGTTATTTATATGATTTTATTCGCTAGAGGTCATCAATGATGATCATGATTTCAATAGCCAACTGCGCTGCAGTGGTTCACTGTTGGACAGCAACCAAGCTGTTCACACTATCTTATCCTGCATCCGACCTGGCACGACAATCCTTGGCAACACAATCGATTTCTACCTTAGCACCACGCTTTCTCCGCCGTCATGACTCGGAATGTTGACCTGGTACCGAAACTAACCTCAACAGTTTGGCTATTTTGGACCTGATTCGATATAGCACCTGCCATTAAAACTAGTCCCACTGACGCAGCTTTTGTGCGGCGCTTAGAAATTTTGGAGATTTACATTTACATTACACTACAACAACTGCTAGATGTCGCGAAGCTAAAATTGATGCCGCGTGTTATTGTCATCATAGTAAATGTAATCCAAGAATTTGCCTCAACCGTCTGATCATTTCCGGTGTTAAGGGATGGTAAGGAGGTTGGTGGGTCGCTGACCGAAACGGAGTTGGTTTAGTCTTCCTGTCGATATTTAAAACTTTCTGCCATTTTAAATCTCAAACTAGCATCAGCTCTTACACCGGCAAGTCTTTTTCGAATATTCGACATGTCTACTATGCGCCAGACTCCGTTAACGTGCAGCGGCCATACTCGGCCTGTGGTCCATCTTTCCTTCAGTGACATCACTGCTGACGGCTACTTCATGATAAGTGCCAGCAAAGGTCTGTTCGCTTAGCGTTTTTATACTTTTTTAACGATAAACATATCAATTTTATATGGTCATTCAGTTTGATCATTCACTGATGAAAAATTGACGAATAATTGCTAAAAATTGATGTGTCGGTTTCAACTGAGCGCTTTTATGGTTCAGCCATTTCCGTATTTTATCATTCAGCTAAGATGCGTCAGTTGAATGTGTGTTAGAATAATATATACAGAAAGATGTCTAACATACATAAATTGGAACCTGTTAAAGACATCCAGTACTATTCTGGTCATGTGTATCTCATTCGTATATTACATCTACGTAAATTAAACCTTTTTGGTCGATTATTGTATGGAAGCTATAAAAACGGTGTTCTTAGTGAGTGCTGTAAAGGACTTTGTTACAATACGGAACTGTTATCGCATTATTGTGATTTGGTATTGATGTGTCTATGTTACATCATAGAAGTGAACATGTTATGTTTGCCAATTTTGCATCTGTATGTATGTAACTTTTTGTTTTCTGCATTTTTTACCTTTGTGGTGAGTAAACATATATATACGCACACATACATATGTGTGTGTACATATACAGTATATTCCAGTTTTGTTGATACGTTACAATTACAGACATTTCGTAGCGCACGCAGCCACACTGAACATAACCTAGATGAAGATTTATAAAGCACAACTTCAAGAACAAACTCATCAGCAGTGCTGTTTTGCTGAAGTGTGAATCTGAAATGCAGTTAGTCTGTTAAATGCAGTTAGATATCCAGATGTTTGAAAGCTAGTGAGAAACAGGAGTTTTGAGGTGTTCTGAAGGAAAAAAGAGTTTGAACACTGGTGGTCATACTTTGGTCATTGGTAGTCGATTCCATTCCTTGGGGCAGCAACGTGGAATGTACGAGAGTCCTTGACAGGGCTCCAGTTTGGCTTAGCCAAAAGTTTGGACTGTTTTTAACTTAGGAATTGTAGTCTTAAGTCTTTTGTTGTCATCAGCCGTCCTCGAGCCGAGGGTTGGCCACACCCCGGACAATTCTGAACCCTCTGCTTCTGTCCTTCATTTCTTGTAATTACTGGTTGAATGATAATTCAGTCCATGACTCGATGTTGTCTATCCAAGTCATCTTGGGTCTTCTCTGAGCTCGGGATCCAGGAATTATGCATTGGACGATTGCTTTCTCTAAACATTCTCCGCTGTTCTGTAGCACATGCCCGAAGTAGGACAGCTTTTTGATTGATAAAAATAAAAAGCAGTGACATAACATGAGCTGTGTGATAGTAAAAGTTTTGATATTTTAGGGAAGCAAGCACACATGGTAAACTCAGAAGACTATGCTAATTATTTTTGTCTTCGTATATTTTTTCCTAACGGCAGATTCTGTTTTCTTTGGTTTTTACAAGAGATTTTGTTATTCTTGCAGATGGAAAGCCCATGTTGCGACAGGGTGACACAGGTGACTGGGTGGGTACTTTCGAAGGTCATAAGGGCGCCGTCTGGGCTGCTACGCTTAATCGAGATGCCACAAAAGCGGCCACAGGAGCTGCGGATTTTAGTGCGTAAGTACTCTTGTTGGTTATCCTAGGCTTGTCTTCGAAACGGAAAAATATGCAACTTGGTAAATTCTAGAACCTGGAGGTTGTGGGTTGGTATGGGTTATTTGTGTGTGTGGCCATGTGGGGTATGGGTGATTTGTTGATGTGGCCCATGACCTACAAGGCCACACCCACAACACCCATGACCTATAGGAGTGTTCGGGTTTGAGCCCCCGAGAAACGGTTACTGTGTGTGGACCTTGAGCAAGTCCTTCACTAACAATTGCTCAGCACCATCGATTGATGCTTCGTCATTAGATATTGGCACCTCATAAGTGCAGAAATAATAAGTAATAATAATCAAGCTATCTAGAAGAGGCAGCCTTGAGTATGAAGCATTATTCTCTCTTGGCCGTGGATAAATGTAACTTTCATTTGTGTCATTTACAGAAAAGTTTGGAATGCGATGACAGGAGATGAATTGCACTCCTTTACGCACAAGCATATCGTAAAGTGTGTAGACTTCACTCCTGATAGCAACCGTCTTCTCACTGGTAGCAACGAGAAGCTGCTACGAATTTATGACCTTAATAAGACTGATGCAGGTCAGTGAAGATGGGCCAAGTATCAGTGAAAAAATTTGTTGTTGTTGATGCTTTGTTGCCTTTTGTACCTGGATAGTTACACTGGTGTAATGTAATCTGTTCTAATGACTTATATAGCGCCATTATCCAAATGCGTAGAGAATAGAGTGATGGTCATTGTAAGCGGAACTGTAGTCGAAATTGAAATCCGTTGGATGATTCCAATTGACAGCCAATAGCTCAGGGGAACCAGATGTCAGGTTTTGATGGTTATCATGACTCGGACACTGTTGATTCCTACCGAGTGATTCTTTGATGTGGCTATTTCTTTCTGGACTGTTACAGGAACCTTGCTCAAAATGCAATATTTGGGAGCCATGATCAGTTTTTCATGTTGTACCCCGTACCATGATTGATGATGCCGGTTTGCAGCCCAATTGTGGCTTATTTAAGAGATTTTAATCTTGGGCTTACACGGTCCGCACACAGGGACCTTAAGTGGTGTGGCACCCATTCAAATGGGCAGCGGTCGTGAAGGATCTCACTCGATAAATTCACTGAAAAATGAGCAAGGTTGAGACCATACAGTCGCTATAGACAAACATGTTAATTTACATTTACCATCTGGCTGACTTTGTAATGCACTGTTGGTGACTGTAGGTGTAAGTGGCATGCTAGAAGTGCAGTTTTGTATTGTAATGTACCTGATAAACTTTGATGGTGATGAGACTCAAGGCAACACTTGATGGGTGCTTCCTTCGAAGCAGTCATCGCCTAATGTGTATTATGATAAAGGCACTATAGAAGTCTTATATTAGATTAGACTGACTGTTACTATTGCCATATTGGTAACTTACTAACGCCCATTACAGAAAGCTGGGCAGCTACAGTTGTTGACGTTGCCAATGCCTTTGTGAGGTTCATAAAATGCACTGTATACATGTTAGACACATACATACATACATACGTACATAAATACTTACATATATACACACACACATACAGTACATACATACATATATATATATATATACACACAAGTTCTGTCATGATGTTTTGGTTGGAACTACTACTGTTTGTCTGGAGATGTTGCCATTGTGTGTCAAGCTCTTTGTGTAGATAGTGCCTGTGGTCTCAGTTGAGTTTGAGCTTTGACTGCACGTCTGCTTGAACACTGAATAGGTGTCAATCAATTCATTTGTCATCGTTGACACTGTATTCTTCACCTTGTTGCTTGGTGTTCAATAGAACATTCAGTCAGTCTGTTAGTTGGTAGTTCTGCTGTTTGATGATTAATCCCGTTCTTTCGACAGAACCTGGTGTGCTGAGTGGACATACGTCAAATCTGAGATGCTGTTTATGGTTGGATGGAGGCAGAAGAATCGTTAGTTCCTCTGATGACAAGACACTCAGGTGAGAATTTGTTGTTTATAACCCTTACAGATTTTATAAGCCTAAATTGTGTTGTATGTTGGCAGTATATGCATATGTGAGAAGAATTTAGTAATCCTTTTAGATGATTGCTGTTTAGGAACCTTGAACAAGTCCTTCACTCATAATTATGAGTGATTAATTGCTTAGCACCATCGATTGATGCCTAGTCATTAGATAGTAGCACTTAATTCCACGCCACAGATTCAGGTTTAATGATCTTGCACGTGTTAAAAGTGCTGTTGGTAAGTTATAATAAATAATAATAATAAATAAATAACAAATGTAGAAATAATAAATAATTTATTCATTCAAGGCATTCATCTAACTTTAGGAAGTGTCATATGTCTGTAAGAATGTGTGTATGTTTATATCTCAACATTTATATAGCACTCTGTAAAAAAATGAAAGGTTTGGGTTGTTTGTTTAATAGGTTCTGGGATGCCGGAAACACATCTGAAATCAAGAAACTTGATCTGTCGGCTCCTGTCAACGATGTTGAGCTTTCGCGCGATGGAACTACCTTGATCATCGCCTATGGCAACCACGTTGCGTTTTACGATGCAAACACGTTAGTTTTTAATCTTATTTTTAATAGATAGAAAAGTCGTGTTCCTTTAGCATACAGTGCACTTCGTGAGCTACCTCTTAGCTACCTTGCTGAACTGTGCATTTCACTCTTAATTATTCTTACTTAAGATAACTTCCTCGGGCCAACTGTTTTGTCCATCCTACCAAACTTGTGCTTGCCAAGCCTATCACACACTGGTCCTCGTCTATAAAATTCACTGCCACCAGGTTTGGGGATCCTTCTCTGTCGCTTATTACATTTCGCAAACAGTTGAAAAAATATCTTTATCCTGATATCCTTTATCCTTGATACTGCTTTTGAGGTGAATATCATAAATTAGCATGATTTTGATATCTTATCAATAATAATTATTAATAATTAATTAATAACGATATCTTATCAATAATAATATTATTATTATCAACAATAATAATATTACAAATAATAAGCAATAACTCGTACACCAAAACCTCCCTATAACATGTTCCATTGTAACAAATTCCAATGTGGCTTTCCCGTTTGAAAGCATGACCTCATTGTAGCAGTAATCTCATTATAATGTGGTGTTGTCTATGATACTGCTCATAAAGACAACAGTATGAGGAGTTCCAAGTTGTAGTTTTTTCACAACGGTTACAAATTTGATTGGATTTTGAAGGTTGACAGAGGTAGCGTCACGATCACTGATGAAATCAGAACTGACCAAAAGAAATAGCACCTCGTTAATGACTGCCTTAGAATCTGTTTCTTTTCGTGTGTTTGCAGATACGAAATCGTGAAGGAATTTCAGATTGCCAGTCAGGTCAACTCGGCTTCTCTGCACTGTGACAAGAATGTTTTCGTCTGTGGCGGTGAAGATTTCAAGATGTACAAATGTGATGCGAAAACTGGCCAGGAACTGGGTGAGTCAAGACCATCTTTCGGCAGCTGTAGAACGAGCTTCCATGCCAAACCACTGTGGCATTCATCATAATGCATGTAGGAGAAGATCCTTAAATTCATTACACCGTATGCGACTTCTAAGTAGGTTTTGCTCGGCTTAGTTGGCCAGACATTTAATACGGAATTCGGCTGATGCAGATTGTTCACACTAGTCCCCTGCATTTCAAGTTTAACGATGATTGCACTGTAATTCAAGGTTTCTGCTCTACTTGCGCCCCCTAGCAAACTCACTATGACATGAGTACACTGAATGTGTGCTGTCAGTGCAAAGATCAGACAGACGGGGAAGACTTGGATATGCAGAGGCAAAGAAATTGAAGCCGCTAACACCTCATGCCCATGGCTGTCTCTCATATTTAGCTTAAGCTAATCTAATAATGGGCACGGTAGCTGATTGGATAAAGCGCTCGGCTTGTAACACAGGGAGTACAGATTCGAGCCTCCCCTTAGACAGTTACTGTGTAGGAAGAGCAAGTCCTTCACTCACAATTGCTTTGCGCCTCAGATTCAGATTTACTGACCTTGCACACATAATAAATGCAACATAATAATTTTAATAAGCAACTGCTCATCTTCTGCTAATGATTTTCTCTGAATCTTCAGATTGTTATATGTTGTGTTTGGACTGTTTCATTCAGAGTGTTTTAAGGGTCATTTTGGACTGTTTCATTCAGAGTCTTTTAAGGGTCATTTTGGACCGGTCCACTGCGTTCGCTTCTCCCCAGACGGTGAACTTTATGCGAGTGGAAGTGAGGATGGTACCCTGCGTCTCTGGCAGACAACAATCGGCAAGACATACGGTCTGTGGAAATGCGTCATGCCAGATGAAACGCTGATGAATGGTGATCTGCCTACAGTCAGAGCCGAAAGCTAAAATCGATACGCTTGTGGAGGCCAGCTTGGTCCAATTCTGGTTCTGATACTGAAGATAATTTTTGATTACCAGTTCACAGTACATTTGCGTTACTTTGTTTTTAATTTATGTGGTCATTACTGTTGCCGTAACTGTCTGGTGGACGAAAGGAAAAATGTAGAAATTTTCTATGTGTGTGTTTGCGTATTGCCCATTTTTAGTAATTGACCGTCAAATTCTGTCGGATTTACTTTGCGTTGCTCAAGTTTGTCCATGTAAATGTTCCAAAGAGCTAGCTTGAATCAAATTTGGTCAAACAACATTTTGCCTCTGTAAATTCTAACTCATGGTTTTATGCGGCATGACTCGGTCGATTTAATTGAACAATTAAGTTTGTTGTTTATCTGACAATGAATCTGTTGTGTCGTTCTGTGGCTGGAATTTAACCACACTGCCTGTGATAAGAAATGGCGTTAAACTGTCGACGCTTGTGTTTTGTTGTTTTATGTTGAGATGCGTTTGTTTGCAACAGTAAACGAAGGTGATCTTATTGCAGTTCCATGAGTTATAAATGCCTTTTTGTGATCAGTGTTTCGTCCAGTACCTTGGGATTCGTCCACTGCTGGCTCAAGGGCTGAAGAGTGGGAACTCAACACCTCCCCTACTTTCCTTCAGATTTCTGCTAGTTGCAAAAAGGTTGAATGTACTGTCCAAAATCAAATCAGCAGAACATTGTGTAAGTGTGTGTGCATGCGTGTTTGTGTGTGTCCATTTAGTGCAGTATACGGGGCAGTAGCTCGGTCAGTCCTTTGTCCATTTAGTACAGTCAGTAGTCAGTTGAAGAGGAACTGGGCAAATTAACCAAGAGAGAGCAACAGTGGATTTTCTACCAAACGAACGTTTTTCAGAAGTAGCAAGCAGAAGTTCTGCGCTGAATAGGGTAGTATTCATTTCTCCATTTATACAGTGCTGACCCTCGTCTTTCCTCGCAGGCGAAATCCTGGCCTATTACTGGTCTGTTTCCTCACTCTTGAGTCAGTAAGGGCTAAGCTACTAGGACAGCTTGCAAAAGAATTGACGGTGTCTAGGATTCGTCCATTAGGGACTTCCGCAGAGTGGAGGGAGGGTCGTCCAAACGCGGACAGAGAGAAGGAGGGAGGGTTTTGCCCCATGCAGAGATCCCCGTCTAAATTTGGTTCATACATTTAGTCCAATAGATCGTGTTCCTTAAACACAAACTTGAGTTAGACAGCAGAAAGTCTATTGCGTTGTGAATGTATTGTAAATCGTAAACTTCCGATGAAGATCCAGGAGTCAGGCTGCTACGGTGGGTGGTCGGAATTGGATCTGCAGGATAGATAAGGGAAAAGGAGGAATCAGGGTAGGATCTGCGGAAGAGTAGTGTACACGGTTTTCTATTGCAACCGCATAGATACAGACTTGCTTATCGAATTAATTCAACAAAACTCTCTCAATACGTTTTAGACTGATGTTTGGTAGTTGGTTACATGAGATTTCAGCGGGCTTTTTGGGACTTCTTAAATTCTGACGATATGCAAAATTCTAACCACGAAGATTGAGTTGAAGATAACGAAGAATTCGAATCCGTTTTTGTGGCCCATTCCTAACTAGGATTGTATCGATACTTAATGCATCTATGAGCATACCAAAAACGTATTCTCAATAGTGAATGCGCCAAAGAAATCGTACGAGACGTTAAGCGAGAATGTCGTGTGAATAGAAGCTGAAGTTTTATTTTTGTAAAAATAAAGTTGTTAAAATGACTTGATTATGAAAAATAATTTCGGTTATGATTAGAATTTCTGCTGCTGTGTTGTTTATATCTTCAGTGTTTTATAAGTACAATTTAACGAAAATATAATCGGCTACCGGATGCAGATATATCGATTCTCAGGTAGCACGACTATACGTGTTAGGAATGTTAATTTTGCGTGTAATAACTCGCTGTTTAAACGAGTATTTATTGTGAAAAGATATTAAGATGTTCTATCATTTTGTACAAAAATACTTAAAATGAGCACAATTTAAGTAACACTTGAGTTTGCTTAAACTGAAACAGCGCTAAATTCTATGCCAAAAATCTAGTTCTGACCCCAGTCCATAATGCAGAGTGCTGAATTACTGGGAATCCGTTTTCCACAAACGGAAACCAACTTTTACAGAAAATGAATGCTACAATAATTTTCTGAGTCATTATATGACAGCACCTTACTTCTTGTGTAAATTGCCTTTTACCGTTGTAATAATTATATAAAATTGTAAAGGTAGGCAGCAGCTTCCTTGGGCAACAGTTTGAGGCATTTCTTTATGCGTTTTACTGGTTCTGAACCATTATCTATGTAGGTGAACTCTGAGTTCTAGAACAAAAATCTGTAGGAGTCCAGGTTATGTAATACATTTAGATGTATGCCATTTAGATGTAAATGCCTTGCCTCAATCAGCACCTTAACATGCTCGAGATATGCGTCCATCAACAGACTTCCCAAGCAGGCTACCCCTGTTGGTCAGCCTTCCAAACTTCTGGAAATTGAAACGAATGAGTATTCTGATTGAGTTTGATTATTAAATTATTGATTGCTGGTTGGAGTGTTGCAGTGTAATTTGAATCTGTGCAGCAATTAATAAATTTCGTTAGTGATTGCTCATAGAGTCTTGAAGTATAATCTGAATCTCCATGTACTTGTAGGAATACGAATAGAAAATGCCGCTTGTCAAACGATCCATTGAACCGCAGTTCATTAGTCGTGTTGTGGTTGTGCAAGGAGTTCGAAATGAACTCGAGTTTGTTTCAAACAACACGCTGGCAAATGTCATTCAGCAGCTGAGTTCGCTGAGCAGACATGCCCAAGACTTATTTAACGAACTTCACCGAGAGACGAGTTGTGTTTTCTACAGAAACTGTAAGCTCAATGAAAGAATCGATCGATTGAAACAAAAGATTCAACAACTCAACCCAGTCAAAGATTCAGGTAGGATACGCTTCTCGTTTAACAAGAGGCTGCTGTTAATTGTGCACGTTATAAATGTCTGTTTAATAATAATAATAATATTAATAATGATAATAATAGTATTAATAAGAATAACATCCATAATTGTGTTTGGACTTGTGTGTCGATCACAGAAGGATGGTGGGCTGAGTTAGCTCTGATGGTCAATTTCATCAAACACAATCCAAGTACTGATTTCACTCGGCATTTCTTAACTCTAATAATCCCCTTGCTGAGAAATAACCACTGCTTTTCGTGCGTAATTTTGAGTTGTTCAACCATGTGAATGATGATGGTCAACCTTCTGTGGAGAATCTTGCAGATATACTTCTTTAGGAGTGCTGCAGAAAATAGACAGGCTTTTCTCATTGGGGAGAAATGATGTACTGGTATCTATTAACAGTAACAAAAGAGTTAAATGCCCCAATAAAGATGGCTTTGTGTCTCCCTCCATTCATTCCCATTTCCCTCAGCTTTAGCACCACCCACCTAACAGCTCCTCTCCCCTTTCTCTCTCTGGTCTTCTGGTAACCAGACTTGGTTCTTGACATGGCGTCTTTGGACAACTCCACTGACTTGACGCAGCGCTCGTGAATAAGTTGGTACCCTGTGCTAAGCTTTTAAGTAGCGCTTTAGAAATTTCAAGATTACAGTTATGAACGGTTGGTAATTTTCCCGAAGAATTGTCATCTAACACTAATTTGTCAGACTTTTTCAGCCTTTGGACAATGTCTCCAACAATGGATTTTCTAAAAGGGCAGAGAACTGTGCCGTAGCATTTGCCAGCTTATACCGGTACTTGAATTTGATTAGGGAGCCTGCTATGGGATGACCAAATTTTTTAAAACGGTGTCACGTGAAAACAAAATACATCTCACAGTTTTGAGATATTTAACCAAATTTCATTGAATTCATGATACAGTCTACTAAATTTTTGCTGCTGAGAGTTTGTAATTTGGCACAAACAACATTTTGTTTCAGAGTTTTGAATGTAAATGTGGTGCTTTTGGGGGTTTGTTCAGTTTGTGGTGCTTTGGTTTGCCCCAGTTTTTTTGTATCACAAAACTGAATGGGCTATCTAGAAACTGATAACAATTGCAAACGAATTATGTTTGAATTATGAAATATTACAAATTTTTAATGCAAATTATTGGCAGTGATATCATGAGTTCACTTTTTTCGGTTTATGGTTTTTCTTCTTAAAAACCCTGTTTCTCAAGAGCTTAGGAATTATTATTTTGCTGGAAGTAGGTGATCTAATCATTAATTATTTCTTAAGAGGAACAGTTTTAACTTCATTGTATCACAAGCACTGAGCTGCCACAAATTGGAAAATAATAAAACTCCATGTATAAAGATAAGATTCTTCTACATCATTTCCCAAAGCTGGTGACTACGAAGACAGATATAATGTGAATCTTGTTAAATAAACATAAGAGTTGTGTCCGTGCCAAGTGTTTTCTGCGATATTTATCCTATGAATTGGTTCAACAAGCAACAGGTTCGTGCTTTCTTTGCTGAGGGTTTAATTCCTGTTTGTTTCCAGCCCTATTATCCATTAAGTGTTATATATATCATTTAGCTATTAGTAATTATTAGTAATTATTTTAATTAGAGAAAGTATGCTTTAGGTAGTGTCCCCCACTCCTCCTCCTGCTCCTCCTCCTGCTCCTCCTCCTCTCCTCCTCCTCCTCCAGTGTCTCCTAATCTTTGTCTCCACCTTCTTCAGTTACTAATTGTTTATTCCTTTGTTCATCCTCTTCCATCCATTCCTCTTTCTACTCCTTTCCTCCTCTTCCCTCCACCTCTCTCTCTCTCTTTGTCTGTCTGCGGTCTGTCTTTCTCTGTCTCTGTCTCTCTCTCCTGTTTCTACTCCTGTGCCCTCACCTCGTTCTCCTAGTTTTATTCCTGCCTTTATCCTCCTCTCCCCCTATCTCCTATCTGGTACAGTTGTAATTGCAGGGGTGTTTTCCATCATGAGTTGTCTATATATTGAATAGGGCAATTTGCAAAATTGCACTGCCACCAGGACCTGAAATTACATCCTTCATAACAATAATAACTGTCCCAAGTGATTCATGTATGAATATATATATATGTATATATATATGTATGCATCGTTATGTATATGTATATTGACATACAGATGTATGTACTTTAACCTTTATATGCATTTTATCTTTATATATCATTGCGCATAAATATTGTTAATACACAGCTGTCTGGCATTGATATATATGTATATTTCTACTTGTATGTGATATGTAATCCTATATATATTTGAATATGTATAAAACAATGGTTAAAACAATGGTACATCTAGTTGGGAGCATGATAAACTGGTTATTTATATAGCACCTGTTTAGGACCTCTTGAACTGCCTGGATTGGTGGGCAGATGGCTTGTAGGTATGGTGGGGGTTGAGTAGCATAGATTTTAGTTCACTAGTCAAGCAAGACAGGTTGTTGCTGCTCTTGCTAGGGTATGGCTGTACCCCTGAAAAGGGCTGCTGCCCTTCTAAGAGCATTTAAAGTGTACCAGACCTTCCTTATTATAGGCATAATCAGAATTTTGTTTATCTGACAGGGCGGTTAATTGGTTGAGGGTTTGTCTTGTTACACAGGGTGTGTCTGGTTTCCAGCCTCCCCAGACCTTTACCTTTGAGGCATCTTCTTTTGTTGTAGAATGTGAACCGATATTGATGCTACATGTATTTCAATCTAAGTAAATGAATTGATATTCATATAAAAGAGCAATTTACATATTTATATATCAACTAATTTTTATATATGAGACTTGGGTCCCCTATTTGTTTAAAGAAAGGGAAAGAAGAGTAATATTTTAAGCTTATCTCGAAAACCATGTAACTATCAAATGTTGGTGATTTCATTTTCCTGTCCTTGGTTGAGACTCAGATCCCCTGTTTGTTTAAAGAAAGTGAAAGAAGAGTAATATTTTAAGCATATCTTGAGAGCCATGCAACCATCAGATGTTGGCGACTTCATTTTCCTAACCCTGGATGGTGAGGTGAGGTGAGGGCATGCTGGTGGCCAGTCTCTTCTTTTCCACCATAAATATGTTCCCACTGACATTGTACTTTCAATGCACTCATTTCATAACCAAGTTTGCTAGGTGGCTCTAACATAAAGAAAACTTAAAGTTGGGACCTGAACTCCTGACTCTAAGTTGACAGTCCAGCATGCTAATCACTAGGCTGTCAAACTACCACTTCGTAAGTATTTAAGTGATCTCAGGTTTATTTCAGCTTCAGACAATGAGTGCCCTAAGGTGGTGGTGGTGGTGGCGGTGGTGGTCGGCATGGTGGTCGGCGTGGTGGTGGTAGGCATGGTGGTCGGCGTGGTGGTGGTGGTGTTGGTGGTGGTTGTGGTGGTGGTGGTGGTGTTGGTAGTGGTGATGATGATGATAAAGATACAATACTTCATATTGCTGCCAAGGCAGGATTTGCCATATTACATTATGTTGAAAGAGTTCAGCGTAATGTATTGTCACTGGGTATATATGCAGGTCCATTATAGTGCCTCCCTAAAGTGGTTGTTGAGTCGCGTGAGTGTCGAATTCTGGCTACAGCTGTACAACTTCTGCGTTGTAATCCGTCACTGTTTACACCTTGAGCAAATGTTTGCACAAAGACCTTCCAAGTTATAGATGGACGGACAAGTATGAATGAATAGACGTCATCGATTCCTTAACCCTTTCAATTCCTTAACCCTTTCAATGCAGCTTCATGTTTATTATTATTTCTGCATTTTTAAGCACCATTTCCTAGTGACTAAGCATCAGCTGATGGTGCTGAGCAGTTGTGAGTGAAGAACTTGCTCTTCCCTGGTCAGCAACCCTCGTCGGGAGGCTCAAACCCATACTCTCAGTGTTACAAGCTGAGTCCTCTAACCAACAGGCTGCAAAGCCCCATCTGTGTTTAGATGTGCTCTTGAAATTAGTGTCTAGCAAAAATAGACATCAATGTGGGCAAAATGCTTAGCGCTTTTGAGAGGTATTTAAATGAAGCTATATATATAATAGTGTCTTTATACATACATGCATACACACACATACATGCACACATATATACTTATGTGCAAACATACATATGCACATGAATTCATATGTATATACACACACCAATATATCTGGGTCTCGAACACTTTTGGTGTGATAATTTAGTTATTAGCATGCCTGGCTGTCAGCAATAAGGTTGGGGTTCAATTTCTTGCCTGGAGAGAAAGATATTCCAAGAGTTCTGTTTCACTCATGTGCCATCATGAACTTGGCTGTAAAATGAGTACTTTGACCATACACTGTTAACAGTTAACACTGTAACAAATTGAATTAAGAGAAAAACAGGGATATGTATTTATGTGTGTATGTGTGTGCATATGTTTGTACTTGTATATATGTATGTATGTATGTATATATGTATGTATATATGTATGTATGTATGTATGTATATATGTATATATGTATGTATGGATGTATGTATGTATATATGTATATATGTATGTATGGATGTATGTATATATGTATATATGTATGTATATATGTATGTATGTATGTATGTATATATGTATGTATATATGTATGTATGTATGTATGTATATATGTATATATGTATGTATGGATGTATGTATGTATATATGTATATATGTATGTATGGATGTATGTATATATGTATGTATGTATGTATATATGTATGTATGGATGTATGTATGGATGTATGTATGTATGGATGTATGTATGGATGTATGTATATATGTATGTATGGATGTATGTATGGATGTATGTATGTATATATGTAAGTGTGTATGTATGTATGTATGTATGTATATATGTATGTATGTATGTATGTATATATGTATGTATGTATATATGTAAGTGTGTATGTATGTATGTATATATGTATGTATGTATGTATGTATGTATATATGTATGTATTTATGTGAGCAACTTTTAAGAATCTCTCAGGATGTTCTCTGCTGGCTGTTGAAGTTCTGAAAATGAAGAGTTCATCTAACTGATCGATCAGGCATAGCTGGAGAAGGTCTTCGCTGATAGTCCCACGCAGACATGTCAGACTTCTGCTTGTGAGAGCTCATTCATGGTTGATGCATTTGGGTGTATGTATGCAGCCGTAGTTTATTGAGACTTAATCAGGCGGCCATAATAAATGACAAGAGAGTCAGCCCACCAATGAATAGAAGGCGAGTGGGTGGTATGGGAGGGTTGGGGGAAGGAGTGATAGAGTGACAGAAGGAATGAATCAATCAATAAACGAATGAATGGGTGCATGTATGCATGAACGAATAAGGGAATGAATAAATGAGTGCATGAATGAGCAATGAATGAATGAGGGAATGTCTTGGCTTGTTGCCATTTGTAGTCTGATTTAAAGGAATGAATTCTTTCCTCTTGCCCATTGGCGAGAAGGTATTTTTCTTATCTGGCGTTTGTTAAGGCAATTTGACAAGCGCTTATCAGGCACTTAAACCTTCATGTGTGTGTGTGTGTGTGTCTGTCTGTCTGTCTGTATTTGAGTGTGTTTTTGTCTGTGTACATGTTTGTGTCTGTGCTTTTGTGTATGTCAGTGTCTGTGTGTGTATGTTTGTGTCTGTGTCTGTGTGCATGTATGTGGCTGTTCATGCGTTGTATTTTGCTGACCGTTTCCTATGTGTATGGTTCGTGAAATTGGAAGAATTTCCAAGTGGCTTCATTGTTTATCATCTCCAGAATCTGCCGCTCAATTATCCCATCTGACCGCCTCAGGAGACAGTTTGATTCCTCACACTAATACATCTTGGCAGTCTGTGTGTCTGTCTGTGTGTCTATGTGTCTGTCTGTGTGTCTGCCTGTGTGTGTGTCTGTCTGTCTGTCTGTGTGTCAGTGTGTCTGTCTGTGTGCCTGTGGGTGTGACTGTCTTTGTTATTGTCCGCTTCTCTTTGTGTTTGTAATAACATTTGTCTGTCTGCTATTGGGTGGCGCTGTGTGTGTGTCTGCCTGTGTGTTTCTGTCTTCCTTCCAGTGTGTGTATGTGTGTCCGCCAGTCTGTCTCAGTTTTTTCTAGGAGTTTGACTGCAACTGTTCATATCCCAGTACATATATGTATATAAATATCAGTTTGTACTATAACACAGATATATGTATGTATGTGTTAATCCATTTCACGAGGAAATTATGGCTCAAATGTGTTACATAATTATATATATATATGTATGTATATGTGTGTGTGTATGTATATAACGTGTATATATATATATGTATATATATATATATGTACTGGACGTGTACTGACGTGTTTAGAATTTGCCTACGGAAATTCTGATAGAGTGTTGTTTACAGACCTTTTATCAGCTTTTAATTGAGCCCTAGAATGCAGCCTCATTAGAAAGCGGTCATATATATATATATATATATATATATATATATATATATATATATATATATATATATATATATATATATATATATATATATATATATATATATATATATATATATATATATATATATATATATATATATATATATATATATATATATATATATATATATATATATATATATATATATATATATATATATATATATATATATATATATATATATATATATATATATATATATATATATATATATATATATATATATATATATATATATATATATATATATATATATATATATATATATATATATATATATATATATATATATATATATATATATATATATATATATATATATATATAGCATATATAGAGTTACAAGGATGTGTTATATATAATGCATGCAAGATATTATCCTTATATGTGTAGCATATCTCTGTATGTATATACATGAAATATTAATTTATAGCTGTGTATATATAAGCATTAGATATACATTCATGTGTGTTATGAGTAACCTTTTTGTATAAGCAACAAGTCCCATGGTCGGTCACACAGTGATGTATATTTACATGTACATGCAGCTGTGTTGTGAGCCTTAAGCCTTATTACTTATTTGCATGGCATTTCATGTCATGGGGTTGCCTTTCTGTAACCCTATAATTTCATATTGTCTCAAGGGTTTTAAACAATATCTGTGTGTGTGTGTCTATATGTGTGTGTCTGTATGTGTGTGTATCATTGTGTGTGTCTGTATGTGTGTCTGTCTGTCTGTCTGTTCATAAGCTGGTGCTCCCTGGTGAAGCAGATCTGTGCCTATGCCTGCCTCTTATAGTCGGGGACTTCACGGGTCCTCAGTGTATGTTTGTGAGAATGCAATTTCCCAGCCCTTCTCAGGCTATATGCGAAGTCACAGACTTTTACAATTTGTCAACATAAACATTTCTTTATCAGCTCCTGAACGGCAGCCTGGACTAAGGTGATGCTGTCATTTAAGTGAGTAAGGAAAAAGAACAAGCCGTAGGAAAAAATTTAGATAAGTAAGTATACAGAGAAACAAGTCATAAAATATTTCACTTGATTAGCTTAAGGAAAACAAGCTAGAGTTTCTTGGGCTTGTAAGGAGAAAAACAAGTCTAAATATTTCAGGCATTTAATTCGAGAAAACACAGTTTAGTTTTTTGGTGAGTAATGAGAAAGCTAGTCACGATGTATTGTAAGCAGTTTACTAAATAAAAACCAGTTTTGCAGAATTTTTAACAGAAAAAAAGAAAAAAACTAGGAGCATGGTATTTCAAACAATTTTTAAGGGAGAAAACAAGAGCTGATATGTGGTTTGAAGTAAGGGAAACAGAAAAGGAGCTGTGTACTGAAGAATGCCAGAGGCAGAAAAACAGTACATCGGCTGAAAAAAACAAGTTTGCTTAAAAACAGCTGTATGATGTTCCCAATATCATATTTGTTGACGGCAGACATCGTTATGGCTGACCCACTAACAGAGAAACAGTCTGGAAACAGTTAATCTGGCCTTTCGTTGGCCACTTTCTGCCCTTACAGCTTAGGAGGTAAGGTACCGTGATAGTGCTTAGGGGCGTTGTCTTGGGAGTTGAAAGATATTTTGGCTGATGCGCCAACACCTGACGACTGCAGGGCAACAACTGGACTGTTTCTCCTAACAGGTTACAAAGCTCAACAATGACATGTCAGTTTTATGTGAGGCACTGGGATTCAAACCCCAGATGTTGAGATGAAGGGCAAATGCAGTGGCGTTCTTCTCCAGATGTAATGCATAAAGGCTATGCTGAAAGGACGACTGTTAAAAATAATCTCCTTTTGACCCCTCTCTCCCCCTTGTCCGCATTTGTCTGCTGTAGGAATGACCCCCCCCCCCTCTTTTCTCCTTTGTGGGCATCTGCACTCCCTCCGGGGGAGTACTAAGGTCTAGATTAAACCACCATGTTGATCTTGCAGGGCTAACTGTGCTACGGTGTTGGGTATTTTGAGACTACCACATCCTGCAGAAAGTAACCCTAACAGGATTCGGTGCAGTACAGGCTGTCTGCTATCTTACTGAAGTGGATGTAGTAGTAGTTCCTCAGTTTAACGACAGCTTATGGCATCAAATGCCGTTGTCGTCGCCCTCCTCCTTTATCCAGGCTTGGGACTGGCACTACCCCCAAACAAGGCAGTGGCGGAGTTTGAAGTGGATGTTGAAGGCACAAGGCTGTATCTAGTTGAGATGCGGACGTCCGCATTGGGCATAACCCTCACCCCTTCTTCACATTTAGGTTGCCCCTCCTTCCCCTCTGTGCAGACATCCTTCATGGACGACCCATTGTTGTAGCGTAGACTGCCTCCTTTTATCAATCTACCGGTATATCTGAGTATATTTTCTATTGGTAGACATTGTTTTTAAGAGTGTGAATAATCTAGAACTGTAGCAGCTGACAGAATATCAGGAAGATCCTTAAGAACTGATCAACAGGTGTTTTTGACATGACCGATGTGCACTTACAAAGTGGGAAACATCAAATTAAACTCCACCAAGCGCTCAATGTCTGTTCTTAGCAGAAACCATCATAGCTTGAACGCTCATTGACGTACATTGTCTGATATTATAGCTTAAGACCATTTATTTGGTGCCGTTGCGAGTTATGGCATGCTTTGTAAACCCTTTACTTAATAATAACAGGTAGGGTATGATATGGTATGGTAATTGCTTGATTTTTATCCACCTTTGTCGGTAATAGTAGAACCATGTTTTTTTGGGATGTAATTATCTTTTTGGCTGAAGTTCAAACATGAAAACGACAGTTGTACTACAGGACAGCCATATCCCAACAGGTTGCCCGACTCCAGGAAATAACTTACTATTTCACTTGATATGTTTGATACATCTGGCATTGATATTAATAGCTAATATTAATTAATATTAACAGTTGTTATTAATTGATTATAAGCAGTTAATTGATAATTGTTATTATTAATTGATAACTGTAATAATTGATTATTTGGGTTATTATTATCAATTCAAAATTATTGTTAATTGTACATACTGCTAATTATTATTAATTCGCAATAATAATAATTATCTAATGATAGTGTTTACAAATTTAAATGTGCTTTTGTTCGATGTCAGTGTCGCTGCAAGATATGAACCAGCGCAAGCCGTTCAAGAGTTCCGTGACAAAGGAACAACAGATCTTGACGCTGCCGTCACGGCCGCAAGCAATAGCTGAAAAATACGCCGAGTGCGAGCCTCCACCTCCACTGAACAAACTGGACATCTTCAGGTAGAGAGATTGACCCATGTCATCTTGCTGACTTGATTCAAGAGAGATATTTTTAATTTGAATACGTTCGTGGGTGTTACAACTTTGGCTAATCTTAAGACGCACCTGTTTAGATCGGTTAGACTGCCGTGTTCCAGTGCTTTTGAGAAGCACTTAAAGATCCTGTGCAATTATTCGAGTGCATGCATACATACAATGTTGTGTATCTTTGTGTACCTGATTTAAAGAGTTACTTGTAACGAAAAGTATTGCCGTGGAGGATTAACCCAGGTCGGTAATGGACTTCCTTAACTTCTTTGTAGCCCCGTCTTCTTTCTTTATCCATCATCCAGTCCAACAGCAATATTTCTTGATCTCCCTGGGACCTTCTTTCTTTCAATTCTTCCTTCAATCACTGTCCTCAGGAGAGAATTTCCACACAGTATGTGACAAAGAAGTATGCTACAAAGAAATTAAGGAAAGGGCACAGAAGAGAGAAGAGTGGTGTTGTTGGATTCTTGGACCTGTCTAAGGGCAGAACACTGAAGAAGAAGAAGGTAATGGACACAGGATGTCTTTTAAGCTTCCAACTTCTGCTGGTACTATTTTCCCAGCCCCAGAAGAATGAAGTATTGAGGTGGTTGGTATTCCATGTACATCCACCCTTCCAAGTACTTGTTGGGTTCTGTGGTGCTAAACTTCGCTGCACCTCCCATAATCTTTTACTGTTTTGTTTACCTCTACGTTTACTTTTGTAATTACTTTCATTGTTAATGAAGGTAAACTGTAAACAAGCAATAAAGTTTAGTTTTAATTACCTTAAAATCTGAAGTGCTAACGATTATATTAATCTGAAACTTCATCATCATCTGTGATACAGAGAGGATGGCAAAGACAGCCTCAAGTTCTACACAGACCCTGGATACTTTCTGGAGCTGTGGTGCCAGGAAATGGTCAAGGATGCAGACAACCAACCTAAGAAACAGAAGCATCGAAATAAACGCACTGTAGGCTGCCAGTTCATTGCTTGTCTTTAACGTGATGTTAACTAACCTTCAACAATGATTGAACTGAAATTTGATTAGTACCTAAACAGTCCTGGTGTAGACTGACTCATGTTATCAATCTATGTCTCTGTGTATATTTTCTGTTGGCAGACATTTCGTTTGACTCTATTCATTTGATATTCGAATGTGATAAATATTCGGTTTAAATTGGTTTAATTTTTTTTTAATTTTTATTTTTTGAAATTTTAATTTTGGGTTTAGCTAAATCATTCGGTTCAGTTAGATGTTAGATTTAGTGATCTCTGATAATCTGTTGATTGGTTTAATTTGATCCATCGGTTTAGTGATAATCATTTGGTTTAACTAAATCTGTTGGGTTATTGATGATCGTTTGGTTGTCTTTTGATAATCAGAGACCTGTCAAGGACCCAAGAACTATACGAGCGCCAAAGAGCCACCTGGATGAGTTCAAAGAGCGACGTCACGGCCCGGAATTTGTGGGCTTGATGATCAGTAGGGACCCACATTTTCAGGGAAATGTTCCTGTGAATGGTCAGAGTCTGAACCGACCGGGGAGCCTCGAGATTACAATGCTGCCCAACCAGTGGGATATCGTAGGGCATGGTTTTCCAGCGTCTAATTTTGGTTTAGGGCCTGCCAGTAACGGGCAAGTGCGGAACAGCCTGACGGAATCAAGCCTAGGACCTGTTATACAGAATAACTTGCCCAACTACAACCAAGGTGGCATGGAGTATACACCCAACTCATACCCGGAGGATGTAGTACCGAACCACATCGACAGTCCAGTTTCCAGGGGCACTCCCAACAAGCGGAAACAGCCGACCGATGATTCAAGTCTCCGGCCGTACGCGAGCCCTTATGGTGAAAGGTTTGTTCCGAACGAAGCCAGAGGCCAGACCTTGAGGGACGTAATGAGTCCAAGGCCAACCATGCCACCGCCTGCACCTCCAGAGGCAAGCGACCAGCGCCGTGGAAATGCAGCGGCCACGAGGTCGGCAAGCACTGTGAATCGGGACAACCTTCCACCACCGCCACCCACTCCAGTGCAACACGTGACTAGGTCAGAGTCTTCCGCCAGCAAATCGAGCCGCTCAGTGTACTCGCCCGTGAGGAACGACTACGGCGGTCTTCCAGACCCCGTCCTGACAGCCATGGCTACTAGTCCGAAGGGAAAACACAACACCAGCTTCGACTTGCCGCCTCCGCCAACTCCTCCTTCTCCTCACACGATCGATCAGATCCCCAGTCCTCCTCCGATCCCTCCTCCGCCCATTGACGACCTGAAAGATGCCGGAAGTTACACAGTATCACCTCCACCACCTCCTCTGCCTCCGCCGCTTGACCTCGGAGACAGACTGATCCGGAAGGATATGAAGCCGACGGTTCCAGACTGGGAGAACAACAACGAGGTTCCAGCGGCCGACAATGCCTCGCTCGCCTCAGACACTAGTTCGGCGACTGCCAGTTCAAAAACGGAGGAGCAGGGAAAACTGGAGAAGCCGGCCGTGAGGGACACGAGATCAAATCTGCTGTCTGCTATTCGAACCGGTAGGGATCCTCGTGTTATACTTCGTTTACATGTTGCATTTGGCTGGTGTTTATGCAGTGTATATGTATATGTGTGTATGCGTTTATGTGTGTATGTATCGGAACCTTATGTGTGTATAGCACCTTGTAAGAAGTTCAGAAATGCAATGAGACAGCTTTGTAACAGTTTGAAAAAGATGCATCTTAAGGTTTGTGTGTGGGTGGGTGGGTGTGTGTGTATTGGTGCGTGTGTATTGGTGCGTGTGTATTGGTGCGTGTGTAGGTGTGTGTGTGTGTGTATCATCATTTTTGTGTATGTATGTATGTGTGTATATATATTATGTGTATGTATGCATGTATGTGTGTATGTACCATCAGTTTTGTGTCTGTATGTATGTGTACATGTCCCTTCATTCTGTGTATGTCCCTTCATTCTGTGTATGTTTGTAGGTGTGTATGTGCCATCATTTTTGTGTATGTATGTATGTGTGTATGTACCAATGGCCATTTATGTCGCATATTTAAGGAACTACTAAATTTCCAATTAATTTGAAAGATTTAAACCAACTTTGCCAGCAAGCGCTGAGATTTAGTCTGTGTATGGGGCCAGTGCTTTGCTGTTTACTTCCAGGCTTATGTGGTACCAGATTATACTGCTTTGTAACAGAGGCACATGTTCATCAACAAGTGTTAATGACATTTTATGTGTATTAGGTGTATTAATAAATGAATAAACTAAATATCGACAGATAATTCAATGCATTACATTATGCTGTACAGATTTCTTCAGGTATCCAGCTGCATTAAGCAGAACAATAGTAAAATAGTAAAAGGCGCTATATAAATATCAAGATGTAATTTTTTATGTTATGATGTTAAAAATCTTCAGGTATCCAGCTGCGGAAAGTGGAAGAGCGACGGTTGAAGACGGAACAGAAGCAGAAAACTGCAGTTCGGTTGGACGTTCAGGCGATTATGGAAGCAGCATTCGAAAGACGCCGGAAAGCCCTCGAGGACGACGACTCGGAGAAGGACGAGGACGAGGATGCAGAGGACAATTGGAGCGACGACGGTTAGGGGTGTTCTTGTGCCTTTGTAGCGCACGTTTCGGGGTGACTCTTTGCTTGCACGTGCGTTCAAGTACATTTGAGTTAGCACTGTCTTTTAAAAGTCTACTATTGCCGTTGCTGCTTCTTGTTTAGCGTGATTTCTGGAACCTTCTGTGCGATAATATCGGCGTTTGGGTCATTACCGGACTGGTGAATTATCACCAGCTATGCTTTTTTGCAAATATTTCTTCCATTGGTTCGTCAGTTTTTTGAATGAATTGTAGAAGTATTTCCAAAGATGAGGAATTTTGTTTCTTTTTATGCTTGTTTATCTAACAGTTTTGTAATGAGTGGTGGTCGGAGGTTTGCGGAGTAGCCAGATAGTAGGTAAAACTGGCAGCTAGTGTAACAGCTAAGGATAGAAAGTTACTTAGTGTTCGAGAAAGTTTTTCTGTCGTTTAGTGTTTCGTAAGTTTTGAATATCATAGGTCTACTGATTTCTTTCAGTTTAGCTAAAAAGTTTGTGTATTTGTAAATCCTACGCAGCGTTTGTTTAGGCGGATGTTGCATAAGATTTTTTATCTTGTTTATTTTCGTATGCTTCTTCAAGTTTATGTAACCGAAATTATTGTTGAAAACCTGCTTTGTTTAAGTATCTTTGCCCTGATGTGATTCAGTTGACCTGTCTGCTGCCTCGTGAATCGAAATTAGATGTATTTCTGTATTTAGTCAGTTGTTCATTAGTTGTCTGCGTTATTACAAGTTATTATTTGTCATCCATTATTATTATTATTATTATTATTATTACTACTACTACTATTGTTATTATTATTATTATTATATTATTTATACTATTATTATTATTTATATTACAGTATTATTATTATTTTTATTATTATTTTATTATTATTATTATGCTGTTAGCATTGTGCCAAAATGTCATGCAGTGGTGTATGAATGGTTGCCAGTAGATTAACTTGATGTACAAATGGAAATGAAAAAAGCTATCAGTTCTGATGAAACAGTAGATATTGGCTGTTTTGGAAAGGCTTGTCTTGGTATCTTTCTTAACTGACAGAACTGATTTTTGGTTTTGACGTGAGAAGTCAGATAATTCTACACTTCAGTCATGAACTCCTCACAATGTGGTTTGCTGTGGATTGAACATTTTTGTACTATTTGTGGGTTTGTGGTTTAGTTACTAGCTTATTCAAAAAATCGAATTTAACTGATCAGTTCCTGTCATGTGTGGATGTAGACGGACTTTCTGTCAAAATTACCAGCCATAATTGCAGCAACACCTTGGAAATTATTCTGAAAGGTGTATAAAATGTTAAGATACATATATACTGGTACAATCATGCAAACGTATACATTCTTACATCCAGTATACCGTACATGCATCCAGTGGTTTTGTCAGTTTTTTTCAATGAAGACTGATTTTAGGAGCAAAAACAGATTAAGAGAGTGACAGTGGCATTGATGAATAATAGCCAGGATATTAGGATGAAAATAGGTATGGTATTTGGGCACTAAGAAACATAAACTTGGTATTTGTCTGACTGACTTCATATCAGAAAAAGTCACTTGAATTCATATCACAAAAATGGTACTCAAAGCCACGGAAATTATTTGGAAATATACGGAAAATTGTGTCCACCGGACGTGCATGTATCTTCTTAGATTTGGGGTTCGTTTGTGAAAAGAGTAGGTGGTGTTTCATTTTCATCAAGACTGACTGGTTTATAATTTTTAAAAACATGGTGCACTTCCCTTTGCTGAAGTATTGTTCATCGGGCTGATAATTATCCACTGAGTCTTGCGTCGAGGAAGAATCCATCTTGTAAAATTTCTTTAGCTTGCTTGTTTTAGAATTTTTATTTGCACAGTTTTGTTGATTATTTTGAAGTCCTGTTTTGTCTTGGCAACATCGTTTGCAGGTTGATGAAGTGACTTCTAGTACAATATGCGAATAATTCCAGAAACTAAGAAACTGCTCAAGTGTTTTAACAGAACTTGTGATATCTGAGCAGTCAAGTTCTGCATCTGTGTATTATGTGTCTGCACTCAGTCAGTGGAGAATTCGTCTGTCTTCCAAGTGCACGAGGCGTCATGTCGTCAAAATCCACTAAAATCCCAAAACAACAACTATTGATTTTTAGGCAAATGACTGTAACCAGATACACTGGAGGCTCATTATACCATGCTTTGTTATTTATCAAATTCTGATATAATGCGGTCAAAGAAAACTCGGATCACAACATTAGTTCAGCATTAATAAAAAATGAATAGGTTATTGCATAACCTTGCCTTGACATGGCTCCCAGTGCTGTAATGAGTTTTTGATGTATCTAAATGTTGTTAAACATTTTAACAAAATTAAGATACATTTTTATCTGTGATGTCAGGATAGAATTGTAGTTAAGTTGTTGTTCCCTCTCCCTCCCATAATTTCCCCTTCTATATATCCCTCTCTTGCCCAAGTCCCTCACCCTAGCCAGTTGGAACAAAGTTTGCTATCATATTATTTGCATGATTCCACAGCATTATTTGTGGCCTGATCTAAACATATTAAATTGACCTGGTATGAACACATCTAAGCATGTCGATTGCTCTAACTTTTGGCCTTGGTAGGTTGGTAGTTTTATCTTTCAAGGCTTCCAGTCCTGGAGGCGGTCCTTAATCAAAATATAGCAGTACTGATGTTCTGTCCACTTTCGTTTATTTTTTTGCAGAGCGACGTTCAAGATGTTCTGTTATATAGTGAATCTTCTGTACGGTAGTTATGTTTATTGCTGTTTTTATGTAAAATGTTAAAATTTGTTTTGCCTGCTGTGCCTAACTCTTATGTTTGAATATTGTTTTCTCTTTTGCAGTGGTAATGGTTTAACTGCTCTGTTGCATTGACAACGCGTTGTCAGTGCAACATATCATTACATTGTAAGTATGATTACAGTTGCCAGACCAACAAAGTCGTAATAAATACTGTAAATTTACACTTGGGGTAGTAGTACTTCTGGATTTTATGTAATCAGTTTCAGTCATTGCTACAAAGGGTTGTGGGATAGAAAATGTGTGAACCCATCACAGTCATTTTGTTAAACATACCTTCCCATGTTTTTACTCAGTTGGTGGTATTTACACAGCACTTGGCTTTTGTCTTTGTAGCACCTAGTAGAAAGGTTGCGCTGAGGTGCTGTGCTGTATGTTTCAGTTTGAGCTATATAACATGAAGTCGTAATCACAGTAGCAAGTGAACGATTCAGCGGGTTTCTTTAGTAGCGTGCTCAACTGTAACCCATGGGCCTGATGAGTGTACCTGTGTTACGATCATGGGAAGGCTATTTACGCACAGATGCTTCTGTCACCCAGCACTGAAATTTGGTACAGGCATAACCAGGGAGCAACTGTCCTGATGTGCTGGCCCCATATCTGGGACCCCCTCTGTGTTCTGGCTGGGATGTGGGAACTTGCTTTATACGGTTGTCGAGGAATTGGAAATCAATTTGCACCAGTCAGAAGAAACAAGCATCTATTATTTTACATTTATACTGATTACTGGCGATTCTTAATAGTAGTTTACATTTTGATGTTGCTGAATGTAGGGTAGCTCAGTAGGTGTTCAATGTTGTGTAAATTGGTGAGAATTCTAGAAGGTACATTTACTCTTGCACTACTTAAGAAAGCACACAAGCATGGTGTGTCATTATCCTCATTATGTTATTATCGGTATCGTTATTGAAATTTACTGTTTTTGTATGCTGTGTGTGGAGATCAAGGCTCAGGGCAAACATGTGCTCTGGAAGTGGTCGTGTTCTCATAAGATGAAGCTACCGAAGTGAATGTTGTACAGCACAGTGGTATGTGTCGGTGCTTAAAACTGCAAACATTAGTCTCATATTGGTAAGTTTTTTGATGGCAGTGGAAAACTACTGAAAACAACCTTGTAAATGCTGAGCCATATGTTTTCATTATTCGTGAAATCTTTACATGTAAATTGGTATCGTGATTATTCAAAGTTATGCTACTTGTAAATTCGTATCATGATTATTCAAACTTATACCCTAATGTAGCTATTCCGAGGCATATCGTTGCCACAGGTAGCTTGTCCAAATGGTTGGAACAGGGATCCTGCTATTGTGCTGAATATTACCACCATCGATAGTAAAGTCTCTTCTCTGAGGAACGAAGTCAAGTTTCATAAAGAATTGATTTAAGTGACTTGGTGAACTTTAACTGATTACTGTCAATGGCTGTAACATGCTTAAGTTCAGTAACATTGCTGAAATGCATAGGAAATAATGAGCTGTAAATGCCTATAATTTCAGGGATTAATTTAATTTAGATTTACAAATTGATTTCAGCTTACATACCAAAGCTGATTATTATGTTTTAATAATGAAACCGAGGAGCGAATCAGTACCGGAAATCTTAGTGAAGAAATCATGCAGGTGCTTGACTTTCAATGGCTCAAATGAATACTGCACCTCGTAGTTAGTGCTTCCTTATAGTTTGTCATGTACTGTTAACACATTGAAAGGGTGGAAATGTTGTCCAGTCTATCTGTCTGTCTGTATTTGAAGTACATCTTGTTAACTGCGCTGTAGATGGAGTGCGAATCTGTTATTGCATAGCTGTAGAGAACAATGTCAATTGGAATTTTAAAAGTTGTATGGGAAATGCAAAGTATTCATGCAGCTCCAGTGTTACCATCTTCATTACAATGTCACATTTTTCAACCTATTGGTGACACGAAGCACGGAAAAACGGAAAAGAAACAGCTACATTCTCCTTTTCTTGTAGAGTCCTTGCAACCATATCAGGCCTTTCTACACACATTACAGAAACGATAATTCACAGAATTGTGACAAACCGGGGGTGCCGCTTCCCCTGTCTAGGTGCTGGTTCACTGCTACTGTAGCCGAAGGCTCCCTATCAGCGCCTATCTACTGCTAGCCCGCGAGGTAAGGCTCTTGAGGTCCCCAAGAGGCTGAACATGAAGTCAACCGATCGTCAATCGCACTTTATTTCTCACAACTTAACGAGGATAATACATTTAGCAACTAGTCTTACACTAAAACATTAGCTCATTTACGTCATCATCTCACCAGCTCGTCACGCATCACACCAGCTCGCCATGCATACCGTGCATCAGCTCGCCATGCATCCCGTGCATCAGCTCAGCTCGCCATGCATACCGTGCATACCGTCATACCACGTCATCCCTTTATATAGACCCCTCATGTCTGCCGGCGGAGAGGGCTCAGACACGGCTGCCGCCGCGATGTCTGCCGGCGGAGAGGGCTCAGACACGTCCAAGTCTGCGTGCGGAGAGGGCTCAGACACGGCTGCCGCCGCGATGTCTGCCGGCGGAGAGGGCTCAGACACGGCTGCCGCCGCGATGTCTGCCGGCGGAGGGGGCTCAGACACGGCCAAGTCTGCGTGCGGAGAGGGCTCAGACACGGCTGCCGCCGCGATGTCTGCCGGCGGAGAGGGCTCAGACACGGCCAAGTCTGCGTGCGGAGAGGGCTCAGACACGGCTGCCGCCGCGATGTCTGCCGGCGGAGAGGGCTCAGACACGGCCAAGTCTGCGTGCGGAGAGGGCTCAGACACGGCTGCCGCCGCGATGTCCGCCGGCGGAGAGGGCTCAGACACGGCCAAGTCTGCGTGCGGAGAGGGCTCAGACACGGCTGCCGCCGCGATGTCTGCCGGCGGGCGGGGCTCAGACACGGCCAAGTCTGCGTGCGGAGAGGGCTCAGACACGGCTGCCGCCGCGATGTCTGCCGGCGGGCGGGGCTCAGACACGGCCAAGTCTGCGTGCGGAGAGGGCTCAGACACTGCCAAATCCGCTACAACACTCCTCCCACCAAAAAACCCGAACCTCCCGGTTCGGAACCCTCTTCCCTCCAAGTACACACAATCATCGTACAACAAAATTAGCTCCATCGCAGCAGCCAACAATCATCGCTCACCAAAAGTTCACAATGTTCCGCCATTAAATTAAACAAGATGATTCACACAAAACATGTAAACATCATCATTCATCCAAAGTCTCATCACTGCTCACTCACAATTACAGCTGCAGCAATCAGTTATTAATTACTTGTTAACAGAACTACTCGTTCACAATTATCGAAACAGTTTCAGCTGCAATAATCGGTTATCGGTTATTACTCATGGCCACAATTACTCGTTAAAGCATACAAGTCACACCTGCAGTTGCATCAAACAAAATTGCCCATCAAAACCACTCGCATTAATAACGGTTATCACTGATCAGCCACCGTCATAGTACTTGTTAAAGCAAACTGAAAGCACAAGCAGTCTCAGCAGCAAAGAATTACAAAACGTCTTACAACAGATTTATCAAAACAAAACATTAAGCCACATGGCTTCGAATATCCGCATCTCACGGTTATCATTTAGACAGTACATTAAAACATAAAGGCCACACTGTGCGGTTATCATTTGCAACATATTTTTCAGTCTAGCAAAACTAACAGTTAGGACATAACAGTCCACATTGGTACACAATGTCAGTCCAACACAACCAAATCATCGTCCTCGTCCAGGAATGACTGCAGCCGCTTCGTTCACAGCGTTCGACAAAGGTTACAAAGACGACGACTGCAGCTAACGACGCCTCCTTAGTGGAAGCGTTCTGGTCTCCGGGTGACACGTAATGGCCGCCCAGTAGTCAGTTCAGGCGTTGGGTTCACAGCCGTCTTTGACGAAAGGCTCTCCGGGCTCCAAACCCCCGGGTGTCGGTCGTAGCACGGTCGCAATTTGTCGACATGAGCCACCAACGGATTCGCCCTCAAGGATCGCTGCAGACGGTAGTTCACAGGACCGCATTGTTCCATGACCATGAAGGGCCCGGTGTACAAGCGCTGCCACTTGGGACTGCGACCTGGATATTTCCGAGGGGTATAATACCACACCCAATCACCCACCTTAAATTCAACTGGGAGGACCCTCAAGTCATAGGTGTGCTTCCGCCGCTCAGCCACCCTGCGCAAGCGTTCCCTTACCACTCTATACGCGAGTTCCCTGCGTTCGCCAAGGCTTTCCACATAGGAAGCATAGGTCCCTCCCCTTTCCGCTGGGCCTGGCGCTCTTCCATAAACTAAATCTAGTGGAGCCCGATTCTCTTTGCCGAAAATTAATAAATTTGGCGAAAAGCCGGTGGCCTCATGAATGGAGGCCCGATAGGCTGCCAGGATGTGCGGCAACAACTCCTTACGGGTGATCCAATAACGCCGCTCCGCTGCCGAGAGCAGGCGACTCCCATAAACGATCACGTCATCATTATATACCAGGCAAATTTCGAAGTTCAGCCCCGACAAAACAATATCCATAAGACGATGGAATGTTGCCGGCGCGTTGCAGAGGCCGAACGGCATAACGCGCCATCTAAAAATTCCCCTGCGGGTAACAAAAGCCGTCTTATCTGCATCCCTGGGATCCATTTCGACTTGGTGGTATCCGCTACGCAAGTCCAGGGTGCTGAACCATCCCGCATCAACCAGAGCATCTAAACACTCGTCAATCTTTGGAAGCGGATATGAGTCTTTCCTGGTTCGCTCGTTCAACTGGCGGTAATCAATGCAAAACCTTAGGGTACCGTCCTTCTTCCGGGCCAGGACCACGTTAGCTGCCCACTCACTCACAGCCGGCTCTACCACTCCTTCCGCCAACATCTGGTCCAGTTGCTCATCAATTGCTACCCGGTACGGAAGGGGTTGTCGCCTCAAGGGCTTACGGGCGGGGGCCGAGTTCCCGGTATCAATTCGATGCTTACACAGGGTTGTCCTCCCTAGGTCCCCTTCTCCCTCGGAGAAAACATCCTTGAACTCCACTAGCAAGCTCGCTAATTGGCTCCTGGTTTCCTGGGTCACTTCCTCTGGAAGTCCTTCCATTAAACCTGCGATGAGGGGTGTTTCACCCTTTTCCCTGGGACCCACTTCTTTCCCATCACACGCTTCCACCTCTACAGGGTGCAGTTTTCCCAAAAGCTGGTTTTTAGGGAGCGTGGCGGGACCTCCATTAAGATTAACGACCCGAATTCGGGCAGCATTAGCATCGTCCCCTATTAACACCCGTGCTACATGAACTCCGGGCAGGACCTCCTTCGGCTCCGTCATCCATGCAGGGGCCGTACTTGATAAATTTCCATATTGCGTTTTAGCGGGTATATCACACTGGGTTCTAGGCGGCAGTGTCATTTCCTCCGCGACCATCACCCGTCTGCACCATGCGGAACCATCCCCCTTTTCTAGCGGGATCCGCCGGCGACCTATAAACAGGGCTCCATTACCAAACCCCAAACGACAGCGATGTTGCCGCAACCAGTCCATACCCAGCATGGGCTCTATGATTTGGTCCGACACCAGGAAAGCAGTATCTATCTGGAAACCCGGCCTGATTCTAATTGGGACACACAGCTCCCCTACCACATGGATCGCAGTCCCGTTGGCAGCTAGCAGTACCCGGGTGCTGGGACGCAGCGTGAGACCCTCCACAACAGAAGACGGTACGAGGCTCACCTCCGACCCGGTGTCGACCAGGCACATTTCAGTCCGTCCGTTGATTATACCGCGGATGTAGATTGCGTTGCCATTGGTGCCGTTCGATGTCCTCTGGCGAGTGTTGTGGTTGACCGCGGCCACCTCCGGTACTGTCTGCTCTTCCGGACCAACCGGTGCCGCTTCATCGGTATGCGCACGGGGCCGCCGAGGCTGACGGCACCGACGGGCGATGTGGCCTCTCTGTCCGCAGTTGTAGCAGACCACATCCCGTCCTCGGTTTCCAGGCTGCACAGTTGCCGTCTCGTTGCGTCGATTGGCTTCCCCGTCGATTTCGAGATGACTGCGGAACGCCTCCAGTTGCCGTTCGATCTTTCTCTCCATGTCTCGTTGCCAACGCTGCTGTTCCCCACGTTGTGCTTTGAGGAACTGGTCCAGTTGATTCTGCAATGGCACGTTCATGTCGGACTCCTGGGTTCCTCGAACACGGTTTGCTGGTCTCCGTCGCTCCTCAGAATCCGCCATCCTTTGGTACGCTTCCATCCGTAACGCCATCCGGTATGCTTCGTCCAGCGTCTTGGGTTCACGCTCCCGGACCTTCAGAGACAACTCACGATCCCGAATGGCCTCCAGGAAAGCGTCGCGAGCAATGATCTCGGTGGTCTCGTTGGAAGGCACAGGATAAGCAAGTACCACTAACCGACGGATATCGTGTAGGAGGTCGCTCAGGTTCTCGTCGGCCCGTTGACGTCGGTAGTAAAGTTGTGCACGGAATGTCTCTGCTTGTCCTTCGGTCCCATATCGTTGTCGCAGCCTCTGCGTCAACTCCTCATACGTCACGTCCTGCCGAGCTCCAAAGTCCCACAGCAACTGCGTGGCGGCCTTATCGAGGGCACAACGTAGAAAGTCAACTTTATCGGAATCAGTCCAGTTATTGTATTTGGCACACACCTCGAATTGAGTGAGGAACGACTCCAGGGATCCTGTTCCGTCGAACTTCCCAGGCTTCATCGTGCTTTTGCGGTAGACGACGTTCGCCAACGACGGTCGGTTCGAGGCCGCTTCACTTCCACCCTGCGTCTGTCCTCGTTCGCCGCCGTGCGTCACCGCCGATCGTGGGCTGTCGAAGTCAAAGTTCTCCAGAAACTGGCTACGGTCGAGTCTGGAGGCCTCCATTGTCGCTCTTCGTACGCCAGGCGTCGAACTACTCAGCTGGTCGGGTGACACGTTCGCAACGTCCAACAAAGTGTAGATGATGGTGTCGTCCTCGTCTCCCATGCGAGTATTGATCGGTCTCGACTTGCAGTTGACAGGTACCCCACTTCTGGTACCACTTGTGACAAATCGGGGGTGCCGCTTCCCCTGTCTAGGTGCTGGTTCACTGCTACTGTAGCCGAAGGCTCCCTATCAGCGCCTATCTACTGCTAGCCCGCGAGGTAAGGCTCTTGAGGTCCCCAAGAGGCTGAACATGAAGTCAACCGATCGTCAATCGCACTTTATTTCTCACAACTTAACGAGGATAATACATTTAGCAACTAGTCTTACACTAAAACATTAGCTCATTTACGTCATCATCTCACCAGCTCGTCACGCATCACACCAGCTCGCCATGCATACCGTGCATCAGCTCGCCATGCATCCCGTGCATCAGCTCAGCTCGCCATGCATACCGTGCATACCGTCATACCACGTCATCCCTTTATATAGACCCCTCATGTCTGCCGGCGGAGAGGGCTCAGACACGGCTGCCGCCGCGATGTCTGCCGGCGGAGAGGGCTCAGACACGTCCAAGTCTGCGTGCGGAGAGGGCTCAGACACGGCTGCCGCCGCGATGTCTGCCGGCGGAGAGGGCTCAGACACGGCTGCCGCCGCGATGTCTGCCGGCGGAGGGGGCTCAGACACGGCCAAGTCTGCGTGCGGAGAGGGCTCAGACACGGCTGCCGCCGCGATGTCTGCCGGCGGAGAGGGCTCAGACACGGCCAAGTCTGCGTGCGGAGAGGGCTCAGACACGGCTGCCGCCGCGATGTCTGCCGGCGGAGAGGGCTCAGACACGGCCAAGTCTGCGTGCGGAGAGGGCTCAGACACGGCTGCCGCCGCGATGTCCGCCGGCGGAGAGGGCTCAGACACGGCCAAGTCTGCGTGCGGAGAGGGCTCAGACACGGCTGCCGCCGCGATGTCTGCCGGCGGGCGGGGCTCAGACACGGCCAAGTCTGCGTGCGGAGAGGGCTCAGACACGGCTGCCGCCGCGATGTCTGCCGGCGGGCGGGGCTCAGACACGGCCAAGTCTGCGTGCGGAGAGGGCTCAGACACTGCCAAATCCGCTACAGAATTACTAAAATAATCCTACAAGGTGAGTAATAAATCACTAAATCTGTCCTATACTGGTCTCATTCACTTGGTCCTGTTTCGAATTTTCGGCAGTGTGCTACAAAAAATGTTCCATGAAACTAAATTTTCTTCTGTTTACTAGCAGAAAATGACATAACCTTCAAGTCATAGCAAAGATCCTAATCATTACCAGAATTAACAACTTGACTATTTTTGGGCACTAAACACAAAACAAGGCAGAAACACAGAGAACCATTTTGCTTAAAATTTACAAGCGGTTACAGTCAAACAAACTAACCACGACTTGCGATTTATTGAAAAGTTCTTAAGGAAAAACTTGCAGCTTGTGCAGAACAATTTTTGCTTTGAAATAACATGGCATCGTCCATTTAGGACATCCGCAGAGGAGGGATGTTTAACCCAGATGTGAGGAAGGGGAAGGGGTTAAGCCAATGTGGACGTCTGCATCTGAATATGGTGCATCCAGTTGTAAGTACAGTGCCTTAAACACCAACTTAGTAAGGCAGCCGTCCGTATTCCCTAGGATCCCTTTGCTCGACGCTCTCCAGGGTCACCATGACGGCCTGATCAAGACCTTAGTACCCCTTTGGGGCAGACGGACGTTTGCAAAGGGGTGTGGGAAGGGTAATGCTACAAGCGGACATGGGGAGGAGTCCACAGTAGGTCATTTTTCTGACGTCCTTTATGAACGACCCCCAATCACTTAACCATTTAAAATTTAAAATTTAACATGACTTGTGATCAGTAATCTGCAAAAGGAAAAACACCTCATGTTAGATCATCAGCAGATAAGTACGAGTCACAGTAAAAAAGAAAATTAAACATGTCTCATCAAAAGCATTTGTCACTAATCCGTGACACAGGATCTAAATTTTCACCTGTCTGAAAAGTGTATAAAATTCTTTTTAACAAACAAAATCAATACTATAGAAAAATGAAATTCGTCTATTTATTCACGCTTATGTTAATATGATGCTTTACATAGATATTTCTAGACCAGATTTTTCATACTGTGAATCAAACTGATTGAGAGAGAGGAAACACATTCTGTAATTATGCTACAGAAAATTTAATTCGAATCTGCTGTAATAAGATCATTGCCAGGAAGGACTGCAGCATAAGGGCCAAATATTGGAGAACTGCCCAGGGGTAATTGTTGGAAAACGAACCAGCGCAAAACATTGGAAACAAACCACATATTGGAAATACAGTAAATATCGAAGGCTAATTTTAGTTCATATTCTGTCACTTTAAAATAGCACAGTAAAGATGGAATAGCAGAAAAGCATTGAAATGTATACAGCTAATCGCAGCAAGACTGACTTCATGAAATACACTGGCAACGAGAATTTCACGTAAATAAATGTAAATGTATTTATGTATGGCCTCAACTCTGCTCATTTTTCAGTGATTTTATCCAGTGAGATCCTTCACCACTGCCCATTTGAATGGGTGTCACGCCACTTAAGGTCCCAGTGTCTGGACCATGCTAGCACAAGATTCAGATCTCTGAAATAAGCCACTGCTGGTATGCAAACTGCCATTTCCGCACACAGAGGCACCTTGACATACGCTTTAACCAACGTAGCTAACCAGGTCAGCACTGTAGCACATGCACCCTAACCTTTTCAACCTGAATATCACATTTTAGCATATTCCGTATTAACCTTAACAAGTCTCGAAAGCACCTTTGAATAAAAGCTCATTAAAGAGCTTTTCTGAAATTGAAGTACAAGGGTAGACAAAAAACAATATTTTTACAGCTGTCATCTGTAAATACTAAAATGCTTTAACTGCTTCTAGCTAACAGTGCATAAATAGTCTAAAATGAATTAATGCCATTGGCCGGATCCATAATCAAGAATCAAGATCTGTAAGGACCTGGTTCTGCCCACTGCTTACGAAAAGGGAACACAATCCACATAAACCCAAAACATAATAAATAATTTCTCTGGTAATTGGAACACATTGGCAAAAGCTGAACCCACAGTGTCTTTGCAAACTGAATCACACAGCAAGTCTGAACCAACACCCATAGCTCAATGCCATTGTCATTAACAACAGGATCTACTAAAATGTTGATAACGGTGAAACCAAGGACTTAGTTTAACTTATTAACAGCAACAGCTTGTACAAATTTGCAGAAATTGTTAGCCTTGTGAAAGTAGTTGCTTATATAAAGCTCAAACTTACACTCCACAAAGCAAATGCAACATGATTCCATTTCAAAATAAACACCTCTGTTTCTCAGTGTGCAATGCCTTGGCCTTAATTTCACCCTTTCACACAATGAACACAACTATTTTGCCTTGTTTAGAACTGAACAACATTAGGTTGAGCTCACTGCAATGGACGAATTCTGGGTTTGTCCTTTTGCTACCCGGGTAAAGAACTTTCAACTAATCAGGATGCAAAGAAAATCGGACAGTGAGAAGCAGGTTAGAAGGAAGGCTGATTTTGTTCCAGAACTTCACTGGCCATTGCAAGAACAAATGGAGGCAACTCATGGAAATACACCTGGAAAATCAAATTTAATCCAGTTCTGTGCTATGCCAGCGGTTTTAAAAAATACTGAAGAAAACTTTATCAACAGCAACAGAGACCATGACACCCATTCATGTAGCATATGAAAGCAAGTCAAACAAGCTTCCTTAACCCAGGGATAGCATTAACGTTAGCAGTCCTGATATATGCTACAACTATATATAGTCTATGTGCTAGAATTTATCTTCTGTTTCCTTCACAGGAGTCAATTTTTCCTTAATTTACCTCCCTAAGGCAAACACTTTCAACTATTGACACAACAACAGTAGCATCAAATATTGCGTGCTGGCATTGGGTGTCTCTAAACAACACTGCCACAATACAGCTTAAATTACTTCTAAATGCAAATCGCTGATTTTATCAGTGAGAACCCAATTAATAGTATTAATTAATCAGAGGTGTCTTTTCAAGATCAGCATTTGTAAATATCATGAGAATAACAGCATTAATCAAGCTGTGCAAACGGAAAAATAAACACTTCAACAGATATCTCAGGATCACGTCTCAACGTCTAATCTACTTATGATGCATAGTGATACATGCGCAACTTATGTACACAATCAAGTGACCTAGTTACTAAATACTCAACAATGTTTCTTCGCTACTGACATGGAGGCTTGCTTCAGCAGTCCTCACATTACGTCACAACTAAATGCACCTTGAAATGTAGAAATTAAAGGTGGATGTAAACGGCTGTGGTGGGTCATATACTTTTAAAAGTGAAGTCTGCTTTAAGAAGACACAAAGTCGACCAAAATAAGCAGAAACAAATTCTCTGTTATTGAGACAGTTATCTTGTCTGACAGCCAAAGAAAAACATTCCATGTTTAACAGATAAGTAAGCCACTACTATGATGATTCTGTTAAGGGACAACTTCTTGACGAGATTTCTAAAAGAGCTACTCCTAAGAACGTATTGATCTGCAAAATGACTGCTTGAGCACGAATTCTAGCAACTACAACTGGTCTTGTTGGAAACAGCAGTCTTACAACGTCCAGATCTTTAAAAAATCATCACTTCAAAATGTTTGTTCCACAACTCCAGAACATATTCATCACACTCGCCTAGGAATGACAAATGTTACTTGAAAGCATCCTATTTCTGCAGATGCTGTCCATATAGATCATGTTTTTCAACTTAGATTTATTCATAACATTCATAAATCATTCAACTTTGTAAAAGTTTCTTACTTAACAAATAAGAACAATTTTGAAACCAAAAACAAGACAATCTTTCTAAAATTTTGACAAGATAGCTGAAGACTGAAAAAAACACTATCTAACAGCAGAGAAAGACCACAATTTGTTCAACAGATTCCAAATTTCAATAAGCTGATTTCCCATAAAAACAACCACCAGCAAAACGTTTCCTAAGAATTCAGAACATATAGCAAGTTGTAAGAGAAAATAATTTAAATCATAAAGCTCTCTAAAATAACAAGTAATATCATTGTCGACTAAGACTGATGCATCGTGAAGTTTCTTTGCTGTTTCTTATCACACGTCCTAATGCCACACAGCCTGCAAGTAGAAACAATACAGAACGCAAAATTACTCATCTATACAACACTTTTAAGAGCCTTTCAGAAGTTCGAGGCTTTAATGGGCATGGTAGCCGAGCGGATAGAGCGCTTGGCTTCTAATGCGGACAGTACGGGTTTGAGCCTCTTCCCCTTAGACGGTTACTGTGTAGGACCTTGAGCAAGTCATTCACTCACAGTTGCATCATGCCTCATATTCAGATCTACCGACCTTGCACGTGAAATAAATGTAAATAATAATAATATATAGCACTATTAACAGCCTTTCAGAAGTTTAGGGCTATCAGCTGTATATCATAATCAACAAAGTTAAAATTAAGAAATGTGGAAAACAAATCATGTGCTGCTTCAAAGCCATCAGGACATTTGAAAATAAGCTGCACAATACACCTATATTTTTGTGCCATATAATTTATAATACAAACAAATTTAGCACTAAATCAATATTTACAAATACCTCAAATTGGATGTGAAACATAACTACAATCCAATGGAACAACAGCCAATATTATCAATAGTTTTTTAACATCGTGTTGTTTACAAACACAAACAATGCACAAAAGACATTAATAAAAAAAGCTGTTGAAAAAAATTAAAATACTTCATAAACTAGATCTCTTCGTACTTACTTCAGCACCATCCCAAAAGGATTCGAGGAATTCTCATCGGTAGAACTGAAAGTTTGAACAACAAAATTAATCAAAACTGCACTAGAGTATTTGCGCATTCTTCTGAAATAAGACTCAGTTTCCTTCACTGTGACTACAGCAAAGGCCATAGAATTTGCTACAGCATTTTCATCACAGAAGTAGCAGCATTAGCACGCTGATGCAGGGTTAACAGAAAATCCCAGACAAAAATCACGAAAATTGGATTAAGAAGTATTATCAATAGTTTACTACCTTGCCAATGCAAAAGCAGCTGCAGCTACGCATACAGTTAACCTCTAAGTAAATCCTGAATAATGTTATCTTATAGTCAGCTTTAATACCAAACATTTACAGCTGGATTTTAGGATGCATTCATTTGGAAGATAACTGCCTGCAAAGTTACACAGTTTAACTATGTTAGTAAGTATGTAATGCATTTGTTAACACGCCATATGTCCATGACAATGCGAGCCATGTTAATTTCACATAACTTGCCCAGGATCTGAACTCAGCTCACTCAACTGAAAAGTCAATTGGCCACGAATACAGGTACCGGTAACAGAAAGTTAACCCTGGGTAAGTTTAGAATAACCTTCCATCAAAATTATTTACAAAACACAAACAGTAACAGGTAACAGTTAGTTAAACTCTGGGTAAATGTAGGATAGCTTTACCTTAAAGTTATTTGTTCCCGGACGCCCACTTTTGTAAACATCAGGCATTGAACCCATTGGATAAACAACCAATTTAACAGACGCTTTTCCTCTTACGTCGATCTCAAAAGAAATTAACTGTCTCCAGAAACCCTCGTTGGGGCGTATAATTGGTCGCCGACCCTTTAAGTCAAAGTATGCCTCCCGCAACGTTTTGCCCTCGTACTTCACAAGGTAAGCTAGGCAGATGGTCGCTGATCGACTAACACCGAATGCACAGTGAACCAGTGAATGGCTGCCCGCCTTCTTCACTGCGTGGATCTTGTCTGCGCAAACATCCATAAACCGCCGGATGTTTTCTGCAGGTGAGTCGTAGATATTGAGTTTCATGAACTCGACGTTTGGAAAGTCCAGATTGGGTTTTTCCATTGTCGCGTTAACGATGAGCGAGATGTCTCGAAGTCGAATCTTCTCCTCAGTCAGGGAGTCAAAGTCACTAAGGTAGAGGCCATCGCACACCGCTGTTATGTCCATACTCTGTGGGGTGTGGCCACGGTGAGTAAACGGTAAGCCGGTTGAATCTGCAGTGGGCATCAGGTTCTGCAATTTGTCCAACAGAACCCAAAATTCAACATGAGGACATTTATGCATTATTTACTGTGCAAGATCAGTAAATCTTAATCTAATGCATGAGAAAAGCGTGCGAACAATTTCTTTAGGGTTGTTACCTTGAAGTTCACAGGCTCAATTCTGTCTAACAGCTTGGGTCAAGATGCGAACACGTATGCAAATACTGGCTTGACCAGAAAAAATTTAAAAACCTTAATTACCATACAGAAAAGTTTTAAAAACCTCAATCACCATACAGAGTAAGTGGTAATTTGTTAATAGCCACTGTGATTTATCACTAAATTTCTTTGTAGTCCCCTATGACAAAAGTGGGCAGAAGTAGTGAAGGATCTCACCCAACAAATTCGTTGAAAAATGAGCAATGTTGAAGCCATACGATCGCTATAGAAAATCATGTACATTTAGATTTACATTTTACCCAATGTACTGTCTTAAATCACCAACAGCAATAACCCAATCTGCTGAATATTGGCAACTGATTCACTGGATAATAGTAGTGTCTCAAATCAAATTCAATTTGAGATGTGTGTGAAGACTGATTTAGCACTAAATTTGTTTGCAGTCATCTACAGGAAATTAAAATTAGCCAACCTCCTTGCCTTAGATACACGAACAGCAATAGAAATTCCCATTCAAATACAACACCACTTACCATATATTTTCGGAATACTGCAAAATCAATTTATCAGTACATACCATAAAACAATCTTTGGTAATGTGATACTGTCAATATACATAATTCCAAAAAAATGAGAACTTGCTTTCACTGACTGAATTTGATGAAGCCATTCTGAATTTCAAGTTCTGGAGCTGAGGAAATAAGCTGATTGACGGAACAATGCAAAATTAGGAAGTTTCCGCCAGATCTTAGGAAACCATAGCTGTCTGACCTGCAACAGTCAAACGCAAAAATTATACTTACAACCACCCACTCCCTTACCAAGCACATGAAACTACAAGTGTCCACCCTAAATTAAACTGCTAGTTTTCAACAAAAACTGTGTTGTCTTGACAGTAACCTTCATCAAAACAAAGTGCTGCAATATTCAATATGATGACCCTAAGAGCTTAGTATTGGGTTATTTTCTTCACAGCAAGTTATTAGCTCAGGCGTGATAATTCTATTGCTCAGGTTACACAACATTACTTCTGTGTTTACTTAACATTACTGTCGCATTTCCGTCACGTATAACTTTCAACAATTCCGACTTTGTTAACCAGAAATCATTAGCACAATCATTCCAAAGGCATTACACTCAAAGCTGATCACAAACTCAAGCAAACAATATCCCACACAAACACGCGTCCAACGTCTCACGTTTCATTATAGGAAAAACCATCGCTTTGTCACGCGCCGTATCATGGCCCTTCGGCTTCTGTTATCGTCCTGTCATCAATGAATTGATACAAAAGCCCTGAGGCCTCATTGTATGATGATCTAACTGAAGCTCGCTACAGATTATTTCAGAAATCAATCACTTGCTCTACCTCTCAGATTTCGTCACCAGCATGTCCCGCATATACTTGAGTTACAAATCAGTAAATGAAAAACCGCAACCACAAAATTATCAAGAATGCAAATACCGATAAACCACTACAAGGTTATTAAAACAGTTTCATCGCTTTTTAACTGAGTAAAAGTATGGTTCAGTACCGTGCCAAACACCGATTCGGCGTTACTTTGTGATATTACACATTTAAAGAACCAACTATTAAGTTTTTCCTGTTTTGTCTTGGCAAGGACACTTCAAGAGTGACTGACGTCACGTTACTAAGCCTTTGCTTACCGCCAAGCCAATTCTGACAAAAACTTTAAATTAAAGCGCTATATAAAGTACGTCAGTAAGTAGAATGTAAAATCGGCTGTTCCGATCGACAGTCGTAATCGTAATCCCGAGATTTCTACAGCGCCCAACGAAAGCCACGTCACGGGGACCAGCTTATTCACAGGCGCTCAGTAAAAACAAAATCGTTAGGTAAAAAGGTTCGGTTCCAGATGAAGATCCAAGTCAGGCAGAGAGACAGAGCTTATAGGGTAGATGTAAATGTACAAGGTTTAATATAGCGACCACAGGTCCTCGACCCTGCTCAGTTTTAAATATCCGTTTACTTGTGCTAAAGGAAATTTTTTTCTGTATTTTCTACATTTGTTGTGAACAAAAGTATACATATAAAATGACACAGAGAAGCTATTGCTGAGGGTAGGGAAAGCTGTGAAATGTATGGATCAGGGTTAGATTTCTTGAAAATGCAAAACTCCAGTCTTGAATGCAGTTACTTTCAAGCAGCATCAAATTCTGCCACAACATAATTATACTAGCTTATTCAAGGCCTTCAGATAACAATCATATCAAATGCTTCTTCAAAGATCTGTCACTTATTCCACCGCTTGTCGGTACACGCAGTGCTTCAATGCCATCGCATTTTTGGGCCACTGAGTTAGGTAGCTCGACGACACACTGTCGATTTCACGTGATTTATTACAGTTCCAAGTTTTGAGTGCTTATATTATGGATCTAGAGCAGACAGATTTACCCACGTTTGTGAAATCTCTTCGCCAGATGGCAGCATTGTGCCTGTAGTCAACTGTTAGTGGTACCCGCAATGGAAAACAGAATATACAACTCACTCGAAAGGTGTCACCAGCGTTCATGTCTGCGAATGTCGTGACTGGTGGCGTTTGCCACAAAATTCGAAGTTTTACGGCGTTACTATTCCAAATCTCCGCCAAGGCAGGAATTGGTTTCGAGATTTATGGTACATTAGAGATTGCAAGGGGTGAAGACCTAGTGTAGGTGAATTTGTAAAATGGATCAGATAATTGTCGTAATTCTGGCGGGAGTGTATTCCAGAGGGTGAAGCAGCTATAGCTATAGAGCAATTTCCAACTTTTAAGGATGAGGTGACGGGAGGGCGGCGAAGTAATCATAATCGTAATCCCGAGATTTCTACAGCGCCCAACGAAAGCCACGTTACGGGGACCAGATTGTTCACAGGCGCTCAGTCAAAACAAAATCGATAGACAAGAGGGTTCGGTACCAGGTCAAGATCAAAAAGTGTGACAGAGAGACAGCGTGGCAGCTACGGTGGGTGGTGCTTGGGATTGGAGCTGACACAGAGAGATAAGAAGAAGAAGTGGTGTCAGCTGTGAAAGAGGAATGGAAGTGTTAAGGCAGAAGAGGATCGGATTGAGCGGATTGGTTGGACTGTGAATAACTGACGGTGCTAGGACGAAAAGAAGGAAGAAGAAGAGAAGGAGAGAGAGAAATATATATATATATATATATATATATATATATATATATATATATATATATATATATATATATATATATATATATATATATATATATAGAGAGAGAGAGAGAGAGAGACAGACAGACACACACAGACAGACACAGAGGAGGACAGAGAGAGACAGAGAGAAGGAGAAGAGGAAGATGAGAGAGGAGAGAATGAGGCGAAGAATAACTAAGACGCAGAAGAAGAGGAAGACAATGAGGAGGTTAGAACAGAATGAACAAAGAAGGGATAGAAAGAAAGAGTGAAAAGTGCAAGTCATCGGCAAAACTTTCGGAGCTTCAACGAACACACACACCAGCGAAGTCCGCAGTTAATGCCCTTCTTTGTGCGGGCAGTTGGAAAGGGTGGGGTGGAGTGGATGGACTACCCAACCGATTGGGGGTTAACAGCATAACGACCCCGTCCTTTATAACGACGAAATCATCGCCCTCAACGTCCCCCCATTAGCGAACGCCGCAAATATACGCCGCCCCTTAATAAACGAGAGACCCCCAAGTTCACACCCTCTGCTGAGGTGTTTAAATAGGGTGGGGGTTAAGTACTGCGCCCATCTGGTCCTTGCTTGTGGCGTTCCAATAATGCTGGCACGCCCCTTACTCTATGTGTACGCGGAGACCGATTTAAAAACGCGTTTGCCCACACGCGAAAGGCCTATAAAGGTGGAGGCCTAAGGGCGGAGGGAGGCCACAAGGCCTTGCTTGGGTCACCGTCATCATTGTAATAGTCGGCTTCTTTTCCTCTTCCATCTTTCATCTTCTGTTCTTGTTCCCTTTGAAGGTAAGCCGTCCGCCAACGAAGATCCGCCCCCTAATTTTGGAGTAAGAGTTAAACAGCTAAGAAGAGGGAGGGGTTGTCACTACCCCCTCTCGAACCACTTCTGGCTTAATCAACCAATGCCGATCAAATCAACCGTAAATAAACATTACAGACAGACAGACAGACAGGCAGACAGACAGGCAGGCAGACAGGCAGGCAGGCAAGCGGATTTATTATGATATGCAGGCGGCCAGCTGTCTGCCTGCCTGTTTGTCTCTCTGCCGATCTGTATGTATGTATGTATGTATGTATTTATGTATGTACGTATGTCTGTCTGTCTGTCTGTCTGTCTGTCTGAATGCCTGCCTGCATTTTCTTAATTGAACATCTAAGGATTTACGTGGCGCCCTCTGCGCTGATTAAAGAGAAATGATAACTAATGAAATCGCGAAGTTCTATTAAAACATAAAATCATAAACTTTATTGCAATTGTTCTAATCTAGGCGTGTGCTAATATGGTTCTCTTCCCATTCCCTTCCTTCCCGCCCTCCGCTCATAGTTACTGGACGGAAGCAGACGGCACATTCCAGCAGAAATCGATACCAAGTGGACACTGGCTCTCCGCCTTCCATTAAGGTCACAGGGAGGAGATACGGTGGGAGGAGACACAGTTGCCGCCGAACCGTTTGATCTCCGCCCAATAAACTCGTGAGTAGCCTTTAATCTTCGCTCGATAACCGAATTCTCATCGCTTGTCGCCTCATTGTTGCTCGTCAGGGTGTGTGAAACCCCACACTGAGTCGGCTGCCCGTCCTGTCGTGAGGCACAAGGGTAGCGACCGTGCCAGACCCCCTCGGGCGCTCTAAACTGGTGCTAATATTGGCCGACCGAACGCTAATGTTACCTGAAGCCCATATTGACCAGGGCGGTCAAGCGGAACGGACCAGAAGCCGAGCATTACGGTAATTGAGTCGTTAAGGTGAGGATGGATACCTGAGCAGTATGAGGAGACGGAGGAGGAGGAAGAGAAGGAAGAGGAGGAGGAGGAGGAAGAGAAGAAGGGGGAGGAGGAGGAGGAGGAATGATTCCAATCTGTCTGTCTGTCTGTCTGTCTGTCTCTGTCTGTCTTCGTTTTTCCCGGTCCCTATTCGTTTGTCTGTTCGTCTCCCAACTGTTGTTACATACCTTATATGCGCACGTTTTACTTAGGCCTACATACATTGTATATATATATATATATATATATATATGAAATATATATATATTACATTAGGTATATACATACCCACAATGCCACAAAGTGTATGCATGTCTATAGTTTGCACATGTGATGCATTTCTATATTTATATTACATATCTTAGGTATATATATAAATATATATATATAATATATATATACCTAAGATATGTAGTATCATATATATTGAGAAATATATATATATATTGAGAGATTATATATGTGTTATATATGTATACAAAATACTCGGTATGTTTGTGAAGTGAGGCGGTCAGCCAGAGATGGGTTTGGAGTGGAAGAGAATAAGAGAGACACAGAGAGGAAGGAGGAATAAGGAAAAGACAAAGATAAAATGAAGCCTCTGTGTATCTATATGTTATATATATATATATATAGTGATATATTTATGTGAATATATTGTGTTTGAAACGCTGTTTCACCTGCCCCAATCGGTCCGATTGTTTACTGCCCGCCCGGTGGGAGAGCAGGTAAGCGGGAGGCAGTAATGGGGCAATTATTCGACTTCGAGAGGGTTCACGGCCGTGACCAAGTCGTCAATTCTACCCTCTGAACCGTTGGCGCGTATTGATGGCAACAGTTGTCTAATGACAACGAACGGACAACGAACGGACAACGAACGGACGCAACAGCGAATCCTCAGTTAAATAGCATTGAAGACAACGAAGCTAAATGTGCAGGGAGGATGGTGGAATGGAAGAACAGCCGGCTGAGCGGATCAGACGCCCGCTGCGAGCATAATAATTCACGCGTAGGCAAAGAAAAGAATCACAAATAAGAGCAATTCCGTTAAGAACAGCAGGGAGACAGCGTATACAATCGGGGAGACAGTCTCATTTACTCTTCTCTCTCTCTCCACACTTAGGCCTATACGAGTGATGTGCGTGTGCAGTCATCCGGGGCCGGGGAAAAGATGAGCGAACGAATGATGTATGGATGAACCAGTGAGGTCCATCGGTTCAAAAATGAGTTCGGGGCATGACCACCGTATAATAAAATCATTAAAAACATTAACACAAGAAATATTTTCTGCCCCTCGCCTACGTCGCTATAAATGTAAATGTATATTTTTCCAGTAGTGCCCGCATGGTCTCAATCCTGCTCGTTTTTCAATGGATTAATCGGGTTAGATCCTTCACTACCGCTGCCCGCGTTTTTCCGATTCTAGTACGAGGATGTCTAGTATAAGGATGTCAATAGTTAGGGTTAGTGTTAGGGTTAAGGTTTAGGGTTAGTCTTAAGGTTAGGATAGATACAGTAGGAATGGGAAATACGCCGCTAAACCCTATTCCTAACTCTCACGTTTACCACTGACATCCTCCTACAAGCGTGGGAAAAGGAAAGACACCCGCTGTCCATTTAAATGAGCGCCACGACATTTAAGGTCCCCGTGTACGGACCGTGTTAACTCGAGATATATAGCTTAGTTAAAATGCGATTTAAAGGTGTCTAAGCACAACCTAATATTTGTAAAATGTATATGTACACGATTTCCTATAACGACCGTATTGCCTCGATCCTGCTTATTTTCAATGAATTGATCGGGTGAGATTCTTCATTCCCGCTGCCCGTTTAAATGGGCGCCACGACAGGTAAGGTCCCCTTATGCGGTCACAGTACAGTAGGCCTAAATGACACATCACGCTGTACCGTGAGATGCGGTCACAGTACAGTAGGCCTAAATGACACGTCACGCTGTACCGTGAGATGCGGTCACAGTACAGTAGGCCTAAATGACACGTCACGCTGTACCGTGAGAGGTCATCGGATTGCGTCCGTGGTGGTGAAGGCTCTCACCCGATTAATTCATTTTAAAATGAGCAGGGTCGAAGCCATACGGTCGCTATAGAAAACGTGTACATTTATATACATAGGCCTAATAAATGGTTGGATCTAATCAATCGTAGCATGTGGATTATAACCTCTGCTTTAGAGACCCGTCGTTTTACCCTGAGGGTCAGTTGAACCATGACACGCTTCAATGACTGAGGTATGCACGCATCAGTGACTTACGATGACCGCGTTGTTTAATACCGATGTGAACTCAGTCAAGATAAAAGCGACCTGAGTCTTTGATGGCTTTTGTCGAGGGCAGTCAACCGTTAAATGAGCTATTGTCTGTTGATCGAAGCTTTTAACGTTCAATTTTATCGATACGTATGATTGCGGGCGTGTTTTAAGTGCTATTAAGGTGTGTATAGTTGGCAACAAAACCCCACAAGGCAGACACTCCATTAAGTTGTCTTCGCCCCACGAAGACCCTATCGAAATGTAAAATGTTAATGTACTTGTTTCTCTATAACGATCCTGCTCGTTTTTCACTGAGTTTATCAGGTGAGATCTTTCACCACCTAAAGACTAGATGGAATCAAATGGCGATGAGGTGAATGTTTCTGCATCGTTATGACTAACCGCCATGGAGTTAGTGGAATGTTATGTTACTTCCAAGGAAATTGAGGCAGGTTCATCCCCTTTCCAGCACAAGCAGCAATTACACTGGCCAACAGAAAATTTTTTTTTCTTGTTGCCTTCGGTTTTAGACCTGTTCTTGGGGTAATTTTGGGCGCTGATTCAGAAAATGTCATTGGATTGAGTGCATCAGGTCTAGTTTCTGAGATATCGTCGATTTTGTAAAGAAAACCCAGTCCACTCTTTAAACGATGTCTTTGGCAAAACTAAAATGTCATAATAAGCTTTATTTATGGCTAATTATAATTCTTGCTGATTCATATAATGCCTACATCCTTATAATGTAAAATCAGCATATCTTGCCGCGTGCTGAGATATTGCTGATTCAACGAAATAACTATTCCGTAGCCTACAGCTTACTCAGCACTAAATTCATGGCCTCATTTAGAATTCATTTGTGCTTATACAGCGTTTCATGGTTTCGAACTATGTAAATAGATTATGCTGAAGTCAGCATTTATAGCCTATATAAACCGCCTCCTGAAAGCTAGAGCAGCCACAGTCGTCTTAGGGCATATTAAGAGTTGGTCGCAAGAACAATCTGTGAATGTGAGCATTAAATAACTACATGTTCTTACTATTTTTTAGGTTAGTCATTTAATTCCTCAGATGCGAACATCCTTAAGGTTATGGCTACTTCCAGACGGAGCTGCATTAACCATCCAGACATATTCTGCTACATTTGTGGGGAATACACACTAAAAGCAAACAGGAAACCGATTTCTGAGTTTGTAAAAAGAGCATATGTAGGTTATTTTGGTGTCAAACTTGGAGATCAAGATAAGCAATGGGCTCCTCCTACAGTATGCAAAACTTGTATTGAACAATTGTGCCACTGGACAATTGGAAAGAGAAGCTGCCTGAAATTTGGTGTACCGATGGTTTGGAGGGAACAGATAAACCACTTCGACGACTGTTACTTTTGTATGGTTAATATCATAGGCATCAATCGAAATAATCGTCACAAGTTGTCTTACCCTGATATACCTTCAGCCAGGAGACCTGTTCCGCATTCGGATATTGTACCAGTTCCACCTTTTCGCGAACTACCTCAGCTCTCAGACGATGAGACTTGCATGTCCAATATCGGACAAGATGACGAAAGTGAAGAAAGTGGGGGCAGTGACAGTGATTTCCAATCAACTTCACACAGTGAACTTTTTGACCAAAAAGAGTTGAGTGATCTGATCAGGGACTTAAATCTTTCCAAAGAGTCCTCTGAATTGATTGCGTCCAGACTAAAGGAAAAGAATGCACTTCAGCCTGGAACGAAAATTACAATTTATAGAAACAGAGAAAAGGATTTACTGCCATTCTTTACCGAAGACAACAACCTAGTATTCTGTAATGACATCAGCAACTTATTGAAGAAAATTGGTCTGTCGGATTACAGCCCAGATGAGTGGCGTCTTTTTATCGACAGTTCAAAACGTAGTCTGAAATGTGTGCTTTTAAATAACGGCAACAAATTTGGTTCTATTCCAATCGGTCACTCCACCAGGATGAAAGAAGAGTACAATGCCATCTCTTTAGTACTGGAAAAGATAAAATACAAAGAACATCAATGGGTAATTTGTGTAGACTTGAAGATGGTAAATTTCCTCCTTGGTCAACAAAGTGGCTACACAAAGTATCCCTGCTTTTTGTGTCTTTGGGACAGTAGAGCCAAGCATGAACATTGGACAAGAAAAGATTGGCCTTCGAGGAAAGACATGGTGGTTGGAGCTCAAAATGTAATCAAGGAATCTTTGGTGGCACGAGATAGGATCATACTGCCACCACTACATATAAAGCTAGGCCTGATGAAACAATTTGTCAGGGCTTTGAATAAAGAAGGTTCATGCTTCGAATACATAGTACACAAGTTACCAGGAATTACAATGGAAAAATTGAAGGCTGGAATCTTCGATGGTCCACAGATCAGGCAACTTATGAATTACTCACTTTTCATACCATCAGTGAATGAAATCGAATTTTGTGCCTGGTCTTCCTTTGTTCTTGTAACTAAAAATTTTCTTGGCAACAAGAAGGCAGACAATTATGCACAACTAGTAGAGGATATGCTTCTTCATTTCAACAAGCTTGGCTGCAACATGAGCATTAAAGTCCATTATCTCCACAGTCACTTAGATCGCTTTCCAGAGAATCTTGGTGACTTCAGCGAAGAGCAAGGTGAAAGATTTCACCAAGACATCAAAACAATGGAAAATCGATATCAAGGAAGATGGGATGCACACATGATGGCAGACTATTGCTGGAATATTATGCGCGATTGTTCCGGCAGATGCCACGCTCGGAAATCGTACAAAAGGAGCTTCTTCGGTGTCGAATGACTTGAAATTTTTATAACAAACTTGTTCTGTTTGGTATCATATAAGTACAGTTTCAGGTACTACCATTTTCTTTTAAGTATTTGTATTATTATGTTTATTTAGTGTATCACATAATAAATTGAGCACTACATAATTATAGCTATAGCCTTATGTTTTATGGGCGAGCAGAGGCAAGGACTGGTATATGGCATAATGTTCTATATCTCGAAAACTAGACCTGCTGGGAGAAAACTGGTGCCTTTTCTGGAATCAGCAGGTCAAATATACCCAGAAACAGTTCTAACATTTGAGGCAACAAATTATGTGTTGGCCAGTGTTATTGGACTTCTACGTCGAACCTTATTTGCAACCATTGATTATTAGTATCGATTTAGCCTCCGTATTAGGTAGAAATGATCCATCAGAACTTGAAAATTTTCTGGAGCACAAAAAGTTCTGGAACGGCTATAGAACTCGGCAAGATTCGGCAGATTACTTTTCCCCGAGGTAAAAATGATCCCTCGGCTTCTTAACAATGTCGGGAGAAAATAAAAATATTGTTGTCGTTATAATTTTTTTTAAATCCGAGGTAGAAAAGATATATAACGAAAGAAATTCGCGAGAATTGTTCTGGAATGTCTAGCCTTCTGTGATGTTTTGTTTTGAATCTAGGATGCATTGCAATATCATGAAGTATTTTTCAATTTACAACCAGCATCAACAAGATATAAACACAATGAAAATATACTCTTTTTTTAAAAAATCCTGTAAAATTATACAAAATCGAATGCACTGTTCAATTATGAACACATTATGTTCAGAATATAATTACAAAACCCTATCGTTTCGTCTTGATTGAGACAATAATCAACATTTAGACAGAAGGCAAACAATCAACTCCAAAACCGTGTGCAAAAACTTTAGAATCTGAAGCTCAAAACAGTTTTAAATGAGCTAATTATCGATTAAATTGTCGATACTCCAAGAATTACAAAGATGTAGAAAAATAATTATGTGTAAGGTAAAGTAAATGTCCAGCTCTTACTTACTCTCATCTGTATATATATATAGTTTGCATCTTCTTATAAATATGAAGTAAAATACGGTAGGCCCTAAGTTAAGTTTGGTAAGGTAAGGTATCAAATTATTTTAAGTGATGTAAAGTTTAAGTTATGATAGGTAAGGTAATGTGAAGAAAAGTAAGTTAAGGCATTGAAGAGATATCTTTAAAACTGTCGTTCCAGTGGGCCCTCTCCTGGGGCCTAAAGGGACTTTTTTTAGCTGAGAAACAAACATGCCAAACATGGAAAATCCATCTTGCACGCGGATCCAACTGTGAACCTTTCATTTCATGTGATGCCCCTGGATTCAAACCCCAGATGTCGAATGTATAAGTCAACCTCAAGGCCAACTAATCAATCACTAAACTGACCTACAGGTCAGTTTGAATTCCGAACACTACACTGACCTAGGTTTACAAAACCCTGATGTTGGATAGCGCGCAGTTAAACGCGTTTCGCAGATTACTTGAACACTTCACACACTCATTTCATTTGTAATATATAGCATTTATAGGGGCCTATTACAACGCTACACATCAATCGTTACGTTCATGCTAGTCTTAATTACAGGTAAGTCTTATTATGAAACTTGCAGTACCGTTTTAAATAAAAAAAATCGGAATACCAGTTGTAACTCCTTTATGAATTAATTTACTTGAACAGTAACAAATAATAGCCACTCAAAAACATTACCAGATCTCTCGCAAAAATACATAGTACGAAAAGCAGATAAACAACGGTTCTGCTGGAATGTAGTATAATGCAAAGCTGAACAAAAGCAGAGGTACTTATACAAGGTGTGCATAAAATATAGCCATAAAACGACTTTGTACTCAAACACATATGCAAATATTTGAAAAAATACTCAGAAATACTGATCATTATAAAGAATAATAATTTGAAGACAAGTCTTCTGTTGACCAAAGAACTGAATGACAGCACTTCGAAATCTATTAATTGTTAATAAAAACAATAAAAAGAATAAACGAAACCACTTCATCAGAATTATTCAACGTTTCATTAAAATCTGCGATTTTGTATGAAAATAAGTGGTACTGTCATGTTTCATAACATTCTATGTGAGTTCCTCTGATGCAAAACCAAGATTATTTAAGAACATCCGACAGATATAAGAGCTAAAAATTCAAACTGTGCCTGTCACCATCGTACGAAAGTAAAATTCAAGAAACAAAAGTTTCCATGATTTCCAGATTATCTAAAACTTTTGCACAACTATAGAAATTGCCTCTTTTTACTTCACACAATGTTCGTAATATCATCAATTCGTTTTGCGTCTTATCCGAAAAACTGCAAGATTTATTTTACAAAAATAGTCGGAACTGTCTAAAACTAATGACTTTGGAAGCACCTTTTTCACAAACTAGGCCACCATTTGCACCAGTCACGAAAAGCATGAGGTATCTTATAAGACTATCGTGCATATTCGTAGATACGCCAAAACTCGACACCGGAAAAACTGAGATCAAACACCAACCATAAACCAGTTTCTCTGAAATGTGCCGTTGACAAAAACTGAACCTGAGCGTCAGTTCTGAAAGACTAGCGTCAAGGCACATGCAGCTTCTATAAGTGATAAAATGTTGAACGGACACAACTAGCCATCGAAGGGGCTAAATAAAGTTAAACACACGTGTACATGCTGAACAGCTGATGGGCAAACTGTTCGGCTGAACATTTGACAAATAATTTTGCAACGTATTTCACATTTTGAAAGTTTATTGACACGAATCACACCTTTATAAAAAATACAAAGACACTTATTGCATCAATGGCAGATATACATCATATACCTGCATCTGCCCTTGCTTAACTTATTGGCCTCTGACCTTTTGAGCGGTATCAAAGTGCTTTAAAATGTCCGGATAAGTACAGCAGATTCTCAGGCCATTTACTCGAGATATAACCTCGTCTTCAATAATATTTGTTAAAAAATTATCTTGTCACTCATAGTTTTGACTATTATTTATGATATGTTTGCTAATTAGTAGTAGGGCCTAATAAGTGTATTTCGGATGTTATACTCCTATGAGTGCCTAATGCCAACAACTCTTAGTAGAATTCAGCTGCATTTGGATTATATTTTAAATTCTTTTGCTCTGGACTATCGTAATCATATACTCGAGATATCTACATCGTACAACGAAAGCCAAGTCGCGGGAACCAGCTTATTCAATCGATAGGGAAGAAGGGTTCGGTTCCAGGTCAAGATCCAAGAGGCAGGCAGGCAGGCAGGCGGGCAGGCGGGCAGGCGGGCAGGCAGGCAGGCAGGCGGGCAGGCGGTTTATCTGGATTGTGTCTATATTCCGGAAGAGTGAATTGCAGAAGTCTAGTTTTGCATTGACTATGGGTGTGGCGATGGTAGGTGTTGTTTTGAAGGCTAGAACAAGGAGACTATCAAATTCAGGTACATAACCACTAAAGCAGTTAAACTTAACCACGAGTAAACTCAACAACGAGTAATTACGCAATTGAGGAAATATAGCTGGCAATTACAAATGCGCCTGCTGAATGAAAGTGAGACGTTTCGTACACACTTCAGAGTTCAGAACTACAGTAACTAAGAAGATAGAGCAGAGAGTCTACACAAAAAGTACAAACATGAGTAAACAAAACCAGGAGAAACAGTCATTTTCCCACAACAATATCTACAGATGCAGTTTATTTCTGGAATGCACTGAGGTCTACTTCGAACTGGGGAATGCTGATTCTTCGGGGAATGCTCAAAAGAAGCTTGAAGGTCTACTTCGAACTGGGGAATGCTAATTCTTCGGGGAATGCTCAAAGAAGCTTGAAGGTCTACTTCGAACTGGGGAATGCTAATTCGTCGGGGAATGCTCAAAAGAAGCTTGAAGGTCTACTTCGAACTGGGGAATGCTGATTCTTCGGGGAATGCTCAGAAGAAGCTTGAAGGTCTACTTCGAACTGGGGAATGCTAATTCTTCGGGGAATGCTCAAAAGAAGCTTGAAGGTCTACTTCGAACTGGGGAATGCTAATTCTTCGGAGAATGCTCAAAGAAGCTTGAATTCGTAGTGGGTTGGTTTTGAACGTCGCCATTGGCAGGGCTCCACGGACTATGCTCAGTTTCGCGTTGAAGCTCGTGTTCCGAATCACTTCTGGTCTGGTTCTGGAAGTCACGAGCAGTCTGAGTTCGGTGTTGTGTCGAAACTGATGTGTCGAAGATCTTTGCATTTCGTGGAAGGCTCCCTAAGCCGCACGACTGTCTGTGAGTCTTGAGGTGAATAAGTTGGCGGAACTTTTGCTGGCATCGTGAACATGAGTGCGAGAACTCGCCACTGTGCTGGCGAGAATGCGTTTTGAGGTTGCTCGAACTGCTGAAGCACTTGTTACATTCGCCACACTTGTAGGGTCGTTCACCCGTATGGACCAGCTGGTGCTTTTCGAGGTGGGCCAGCTGAGTGAAGGACTTTCCGCACTCCTTGCAGACGAACGGGCGTTCTCCGGTATGAATTCGAATGTGCACTTTGAGATTGGACAGTTGTGAGAAAACCTTCTTGCAGTGCCGGCAGTCGTATATCGTCTTACCGTCCTTCTTGTATAGCTCGTATGGAAGCGAGCGATGTCCGCGAAGTTCCTTCTGTCTGGGAGCGTGAGGTTTTGCAGACGCGTCGTCGGTTTCGTGTTTCACGCTTTCCACTTTGGGTCTTTTGGCAACTGCCTCTTTGGAGTCAGAGCTCGTCGCTATATCCGTTGTGAAAGGCTTCTTTTTCTCGGTTGGCTTTTCAAACGCAGAATTAAGACTTTGGAAAACTGGAATCGTTTCAGGAACAGCATCTGGTTGATGATATGCGCTGGAAAACGGAGGACGACCACCGGCCAAGTTCAAAGTGGTTAACGGAAAAGGCTGGAATTTTGAGTACCCGTGAAATCGTTTGAAACCGACATGAGAATTTCTGGATGACAAGTCCATTTGATAAAACGACGAGTGCGGTTGAATACTGGACATGTAATTCTGACCGAAGTTCCAGTGCAGCCCTGAGACGTTCAGATCAGAATGAGGAATCATATTTGCCGATTTTACTTGTTCAGACATCAACCAGTTTATAAAAATACACGGATCAGGAGCCATTAAACCAGAAGTTCGCGAAGTCAGATGCGGTCCAGAGACTGTTCCATCGATCATCTGGTGACACCGTGATGATGCCACCATTTCGTGAGGTAACAGTCTTGAATTTAGAGGTGGAATACCTCCAGAAGGCCAGATTGGTGGAAGAAAGTGACCTGGAAGGCCAGGAATTCCTGCAAAGAAAAAAATGAATATGATGATCATTCTTTCTCAAATTCTTAACAAATAGTACATTCAAACAGTTGCTTATTGACTTAAATTCACTGCTAAGCTATACGCCATGATGCCCAATGAAAACGTTTATGTATATGGATATTTTGTGAAGTAAATAAAAGCGCTATATAAAATATCTTGATATATGCATACATGCAAACACACATAGATTCACACACACACATACTGAAAAACAGACTACATACAGTTACCTGAAACTTCTGAAATGAAGTTATTACATGGAGAGAAGACTTTAACGTTTAGTCCTTAATTGCAAGTAATTTCCCCAAGTCAGAATTTAGCAGAATTTAGCAGGAATGCATGAAGACAGACAAGTAATGTTTACGTGTGTATGCTTATCATTACGTATTTACATGTTTTTACTCTAACTTTGCGTTAATGCCAAAGCACCATCCATAGATCAGTCGGTGTTGCCAATGGATGGCCAATATCACAAAACAAATCAGGTCTGAACCTAGGACATTGTGGTAAGATCCCAGAGCATTTTATATCAGTCATTATGTCATTAAAACCAGCAGGGAGTACAAAATAACAGCAACTCAATGAACGGTGAACGTTACGGTTGGCTGAACAAGGACACAAACACACACAAGCACACACAGACACACACAGACACACACAAACACTCACACTCAAACACACACAAACACAGAGCTTTGGTCATTCAGAAGCTGTCTGTTCAACCCGACCAGTAATGAGTTTTCAGTTTCAACGAATTTTATTCAGCGAACAATCAATTGCCCAGCATGAAGGCAGAGGTCTCAACATTTCCCCTCAGGGTAACAACTTGCGGTGGCCCTTCGTCTGGGCCGGCCCCGAACGAGAAAGAAAACAAGACAAGCCACGCTGCACCCATTAACACGGGTCCCAGATAATGGGAGAGATTTTTACCACAATGCAGCAAATCAATAGCCCCGAATAGGAATTCTAGTTAACGGCTACTCAATTATCGCCTCTGGGGCTTCAACTTGCGGCGTTACGGTAACAGTCAGAAGAAGAATAAGAAGAATAAGGCCACTTTAATTTCATTCTATTCTATTCCAGACAGGGCTGGAAGGCCAACAGATAGGGTGGAGCAAGAGAGGCCTACAAAGAGGAACTGAAATCCAATACTCGCAAGCGACCACTGTCACTGATTGCCGAATTGCATGCGCGTTCAACGTTTCATCAAAGATCACAGACGATCGTTTGCCTGGTGGGAATGAAATAATTTATCCTCGCGCAAGAAGCGATCAAAGTTCGGGGAAAATGATCGCAGAACAGCGGCCATAAAGTCCCTCTGAAGGAGACTTCACAAGAACGAATAATTCCCAGAGTTGTAAAGTAACATCTGAGCCGACAATGCCACTCTGACGGAGCTCTGGGATGGGGTGCCCTATGGCCCTTCGTGGTATTGCGTCAGAGGAATCTATATATCTCGCGCCGACTACACACCTGCCTAGGCCCAGTCAGACTAACTGGTTCCTTCAATCAGGCGTGAAATAAAACACGGCAATTTCGTTTATGAGCCGTGCATTATTGCCCCCTTTAAAGGCCACATTAATTGCCCTTTAGCAAGTCTCCGAAAAGGAGACAAGCCAAACCGTTTCTGATCACAGATCAAAGGCCTGTTGTGTAACACTAAGTGCCTAGCAACCATACCGACGGTATTTCACGGGAGTGTAACCTGGCTACCATCTCCCATTCAACCACCTTATCTAATGTAAACATGTAACTTCAAAAGAGAGAAAAACCTGGTTAGATCACATCGGATTCAATAATTCGACTAAAGCAAACATCTTACGTTGAAGGATTGCAAAAATACACACATGCGCAGAATAACTGCCAATTGAACGCCGCTGACAGGTAAACTTCAGTTAAATCAAAGATAAAATATGAAAACATGAAAATAACTGTCGACAACGCACATTATTTCAAAGAAAAATATTTCTAGCACTTTGTACCTCAGACTCTAATGAACAGGCGCTATATTAAATGCCTACATATATGCGTTCATGTACGCATGCATGCATGCATACATATATACATACATAAATACACATATACGTATATCTACATACAGAAATATGTACATACGTACAGACACATGCCTAAATACATACACACATACATACACACATACAATGACACTAAAAATGATGCACTATGTGCTAAGCAACGGACAGGTGTTAAGCTACTGTGCTTGTAACACCAAGCCTACAGTTCAGTGGACCGTAAAGGAACATAGTTTCACACGGTATACCATGGTTACATGCATAAATTTTGATCAAAGACTTATGCCAGGGTTACACAAAGCTATCATAACCAAAAGCAACGATTTTGCAAATTCTTACCCATAATATTCTGCAGCGGACTAGGGTTCGGACTACTGAACGTTAAGATGGTTTTCAATCGCTTTTCAAACTCCTGACAGAACCAGACTCCCATCTCGGTTTTTGCTGGAATCGTGATAAGCGCATAGAAGAAGATTTCGTCCTTGATCTGACAGGCAACGAGATTCTGCAGGTGAGGAGAATAGGTGAGCGTGACGTAAAGCATCCAGTTCGAGTCGGCTGGGGATGACTGATCAACGAAGTGTGAAATTTCGTCACCGTTGAAAATCTAGGGCACAAACGCAATCATACATTTAACATTAAATGCACATTTTACCATTTAACATTAAATGCACATGTTACCATTTAACATTAAATGCACATTTTACCATTTAACATTAAATGCACATGTTACCATTTAACATTAAATGCACATTTTACCATTTAACATTAAATGCACATTTTACCATTTAACCCTAAATGCACATGTTACCATTTAACATTAAATGCACATTTTGCCAGAATGTGAACATCTCAAGGGAACGTCCCAGACCTGCCCAACATGTTGCAATGTTTTGTAATATAAGCATTACATAAAGTAATGTCATACGTAATTATGTAATCTGTTGAGGACATTTTTTCTATAGCGCCGTTACTGTAATGCAAGCGGCATCAGTCAATGGTCGCTTCTGAGCAAAACCGCATTCCGAAATCACAATCCATTGGACAGAAACGCGCAGTCAAGATCCGCGAGATCTCGGAGAACGGAAGACGAGCTGTGGAGGATAAGGAAAAATTATCAAGTGAACCTTCAATCACTCAGATATCAAGACACCTGCCTGCCTGCCCGCCTGCCCGCCTGCCCGCCTGCCCGCCTGCCCGCCTGCCCGCCTGCCCGCCTGCCCGCCTGCCCGCCTGCCTGCCTGCCTGCCTGCCTGCCTGCCTGCCTGCCTGCCTGCCTGCCTGCCTGCCTGCCTGCCTGCCTGCCTGCCTGCCTGAGTCTTTGATCTTGACATGGAACCGAACCCTTCTTGCCTATCGATTTTGTTTTGACTGAGCGGCAGTGAAAAAACTGGTTCACGCGAATTAGCTTTCGTTGGACGCTGTAGAAATCTCGAGTTTTCGATAACGATTACCTGAGAGGGACCTTCATACTAGGCTGTCTCTGTGTCTTCTGGACTCCTCTTTGGCTTTTCGACCCGGCCTCACTGTGGAATTTGGCTTGGAGAATGTTTTTGCTTAGCAGCGACCATCGACTGGTGCCTTAAGCATTATTACAGTGGCGCTAAAGAAGTTCTTAGATTAGATTAGATTATTAATGCTCAAAGCAATACCAATCAAGAGCTTTTAGCTAAAAATGCATCGAAGCTGCGTAGAAACTGAGGGAACTTACTGGCCAGAGATCTGGACGAGAGTGGCGTATCTCTGTCGCTCTTGTTTTCTTTCCTTTGAGTGGTCCAAACCGAGTACCTTTTGGAATCGCTTCCATCGTCCAGACTCCAATCTTCTGTAAAACAATAGCCATCTTGTGAATTTTTTACAAATAGTACTTTGAGAATTTAAGACATAATAAATTAGGTCAAATTCAGGTGAAGTTTAGGTTAAAAATTGGTCAAATTGCATATAAATTTAGGTTAGAGTAGGTTAAATTATGGTCAGATTAGGTTTGATTTATGTTACAATTTGACCTGACGTCTTTCCAAGCAGGAATTTGTAATCATAATTGTATTGCAATCGCTAATTTATGTAGCGCCACTTCAAGAGACAAGATACACACAAACAGAAACACACACATTTTTCAAAAAGCCAATAAATATTTAACAGGAATTGAATATTAACAACAAAATTAAAATATTTTCAAAGTTTCAACTAATACATTTTAAAGTGGAAATTAATATTATATTCATCGCGAAATTCCAACAGGTTGTCGATGGGAAATGAATATTCATACGTCAATGCATGAAACTATTATCGTTAACATTTTATTATTTCAAATTATTTCTATCAATTCCATAGTGTTTAACTAACGTTAGCCAGACTTTAGACCCTATACTTATTTGCGCTCAGCTCGCTGCGAGGTGTGCGAAAGGGATTGTTTATCACAGACGCGGGGCGCACAACAATAAAAACTCAGAGGTGAAACTAATTAAAGGGAGCAGATGAGTCGTGAATCCAGCCGTGAGAAAGTGATCCAACACAAGGCGGCGAGAAAGCAGAAGCATTTTAATCGTCGTCGTTTATTCTTGCAACCACCTGTCATCGTCTGCCAATGCCTCGTCCTCGTCCTCCTCCTCCTCCTCCTCCACTCTGACCCCCATCTCAACTCCAATCCACAAGAAATAAAGACCAAGACGACACACGCACCCATATAAGGCCTACAATATGTATGACACTATTTATATTTGACAAATATTGTACAAATATATTATATAAATATATATTGTTATATTGTGTTATAATAGGTCATATATATGCGAGGTGCAAAAACAAAATACTAAGTTTTAGCTTCTTTGTGTTTTTAGAATCTCTAATGTTCAAATGGACATTTGAGAAGGTCCTAATACGCGCTGTATACATGTTGTCATACAGATGCAATTCAAAAGTAAATGGTTTGCAAGGTTGGGGGTTGTTTTAGGTTCGTTACACACGCACAATGCAAATCAAAACCTGGTCTGTTTCAGCCTGTCGCTTCTGCCATATTTGGAAGCAGTATACAGCGTATGTGTGTGCAATTGTCTGGGTGTTTGCTTGTGCACGTATACGTGTGAATATGAGTGTATCATGCCTACGTATTTAATATGGGCCCATATCTTTATGTACATGTATATATCCATATATGTACATGCTGGGATATATATGCATAAACTCCTATAGTAGTCATGTTTAAATATATACAATTTTATGTGTGTATATACTAATATCCAATATAGATATATATATATATATCATGAAGTATAGTCTGTATTAAGATCTCTCATGCATTATTAATAGTAAACTATCTAATTGCGCTAATGCAGAGTGCTAAAACGGCATAGTTCACGGCAGAAGCATAAATAAGTAAGTAGTTTATGAAGTGCGCAATTAGGCCTTACTTATTTACTACTTTGAAAACGACGTTCAAAAGGATCGCCCTTAATTAGAATTTCCAATTGCCGGGCAGGTGTTAACGAGTTGGAAATACCTGTAACGCATCTAACTGTAATCTACCGAACTGGAATAGGCATAGTTTTCACCTTCTGCATCTATGAAGCAACTGAGACCCCAGTTCTTAGCCTTTGATGTTCGTAAGGTGAGAATTGGAATTCATAACTCAAAATTGTAACTTTTCTCGCCTTATCAACTTTACAAACGACAGGTGCGATACCTGTAGACCTGCAAGGTGTGACTGGTACTTGCGCAGAGAGTGAGGAACATACAGCAACGCAGAGCGCAAGATCGTAATCGTAAGCGCGAGATTTCTACAGCGCCCAACGAAAGCTAAGTCGCGGGAGCCAGCTACTCACAGGCGCTCAGTCAAAACAAAATCGATAGGCAAGAAGGACCTCGGTTCCAGTCAAGATCCAATAGGAGAATGTATAGCCTAGTGGTTTAAGTTCTCTTGTGAAACGGTGAAAGTTCTTTTACAGGAAATATTATAGTCGTACGTACAGTATAAAATCAGAACACACCTTAGTCAATCTATCGTCGCGGTCTTTAACAACGTCTGAAAAGTTTTAGCCTCCAAGGACCTATCCAATCTACACCTGAAATTGCCTACTCCAAAGTATTCTCTGGAAGTCTAAATTCCCTGTTGTACGACACGCAGAAAGATACAACTGACAGATCCAATATGTCGTGAACAAAAGCGCTTCCTCAGTCGCATCCTAATATTCAATTGCTAATCGGTCGTTCGGAAATCGATACAATCGTCACGTGCAACTGCGCGGAAACGTCACGAACTGCCATCAGAAATGACGTAAGAACGACGTCAGCCGAAATGACGTAACGACGCGTCTTCCGAATAAACCCGTATTTCTGTGATTATTTTGGTTTAATTATCCGTTAGGAAAATGGCGACGAGAGGACACGACTTGGCAAAGACGACGACAAACAGGAGAAATGTCAGCCTTGACGGTGGAACAGGTGAAGAAAGGATCTCGTGGAGATGATTCTGCCACCTTGGCAATTATACGCGATTAGACAACCGAGCAGCATCTCCGGTGACAATTAACAGGGATATACGATTACCGTGGACGGCGCGGACGGGAAAAGAATACGACAAATCAGTGTCCAGCTGTGTTCAATCATTACAGATGACCACGTAGTGACCAATTGGCTGAAGGTTCGCTTGTAGCTCAGGTATACTGTGGATTCGAGCTTAAACCCTAATACGGTGTAAGGACTGTGAGGAAGCCCTTCACGCCCAGTTGCTTAGAGTTCAATTGTTGCTTCGTCATTTGATAGTGAAATTCAAAAAAATAAATTAAATAAAAATAAAATTATAATAAAACATAAAAAATTAAATGCAGATCATAATGAAAATCACAGTCATAGAAATACAATGCGAAGTCTTTCTTTGACCTCTGAACTCGTTTTTTTCATGGATATTCACCTTGAACATCTTCAACTGAGAAAAGCTTGCACGTCATCTCAGCTCATCTGATTAAATTTCCCGTTTTCAGATATAAGCTGGGGAATATTATTTAGACTTGGTTCGCACAGTATAACGACATCTTATTGCATCAAAGGCCATTGACGTCGGAAGGAATTTTTTTGTAACTGCTCTCACTGTTAAGCATAATAACCTATTTAGAACTTCTTAAAGGCGCCATATAAATATCACAATGCACGAGGACTACTCTTCATAATAATATTGAATCCGAGTAGAAGCTTTAAAATTTCCCAAGAAGTTGAAATCGATAACTCACGTCTCTGCAGATCGTTGATGTTCCGAGCGCTAAAATGTTGGGTAACGAAGATTGAGCTCCGTCCATAGGAGATGATTCCGCAACAAACTTGTCCTCGACAAAGAACGTCCTCTGAATGTCATAGTCTTGCTCTGAAAGCAGCGCGTCTTCCACACGAACCGACTTCTCTGCAAAAATTAATTAGGTTAGTTAAATAGTAGAACCAAGTCCTGATTAGTAATTAGTAATTACTAATTAATAGAGTAACTTTTTCAGGAATCCAGGAACTGAGACAGAGATACAGCTTACCGTGGATAAGCAATTAAGAAAGGGTAAGTCTTAAGTCAAGAACGAAATGACATCAGAGAATCGCTCATAATTATAATCATAAAATTGATTATAATTAACTTATAATGATTCCAGTCATCATCAAGCAGCAGGTCCATGTTCCTATAACTTCACTTGTATCATATCATGACATGACCCAATCCCAATCATGACATCTTCTGAAACGAAATCTCTTCAAATTAAAGACTGTTTTGATAAAGTTTAGAACTTATAACATAGTACAACCACATATACCTCAAAATTCCTCTGTTGGCCTGGTTAGCTACATTGGTTAAAGCGCAAGACAAGACGCACAGAGCGTCAAGGCGCCTCTGAAAAACACGTACATTACATTTACAGAGCAAGGTCCTGTCCCACTCTTATATATATATATCGTCGGTTGTTAGACCATCTTCTGAAACAGCAGCAACGTTCGGTGCTGCCAGACTAACTAGGACTCATTCAAGTGAAGCCATGTTGCAAGTCGCAGAGTGGAACACATTTCCCCGAATTTTATTTAGCTGAATTTATTCATAAAGCCATTAATAACAAATAATAACACATAATAAAAATAAAATAAAACTCTAGTCACGACACTCAGATCTCCGGTGAAGAACTAAAGCAAATTTTTAATGAAAAAATATAATAAATAATTTAATAGTAAAATTATTACAATTCATAATACTTTGGTCTCAAGTGCAAAACTACAGTAGGGCTAACATTTTAATAGAATATATGATAATTTCGAAACAAAATACGACTCTTACCATCCATGATACTTTGGTCTCAAGTGAATAATTACAGTAATTCTTCAGCAGAAACTGTCGCATGCCTACTCTCTACGAAAGTGTGAAGAAACTCAGCATTGCTGACGGGGAATGCGAAACCAACAGTCTCTTATAGCTCTACCCTTGAACCAGTTGAGCAAACATCAGATTTAGATACAAGGCTTGTGTTATAGGCTTATCATTATCTCCTTTTCTCTGATCTCCAAATGAATAGGGAAATAGTCTTCCGTTATCTATCCGTAATTTCCAAACGGATCTGTCTTCGGGACTTAGGGTAGTCGGCCTAACGGTGCGCGGTCCCTGGTCGAGCGATAAGCACCTTTTAAACGTTTTTAAAGCAATCAACTCATGTAACTTCACAAACCATTGAGCCGAGATTTGATTGGCCACGCCCAATCCGCTGCCACGCGTCGCTTAATTCGAAATAACATTTCCGAAAGCCAGTCAAAGGCAGCTAAGAGCATTCACGCAATTACACGCGGTACGGTATATTGTACCAGGGAGATTAATATTAATTAGCCAACGAGCTGCAAACAAGCAAACAACAGATCAAAGAGTCCGCTTAACGCCATCGTCTCTTCACTGTCTCTGATCTGCTTGAGCTAATGCCAATTTATAATGATATTGCACCCGAACCCAATTAGAATTTATCCAAAGCCAGCGTTACATAAATGCCTGCTTACAACTCATTACATTACCAAGCAGATTTTCACCCAAAACTGATCTGCCTTCCTCAAATGACCCTCTTACTCTAATCTTTCAACATCCTGGATGCATTCTCCAGACAAGCCACATTTCTTTATTACTCTCTTCCCCACTTATAAAAGCAATGTCTGCTACTGCAGACACCTCTGTGGCTATAGAACAGCCATATAGACACTGCACCGAACATGCTGTCATCATTCAACTCTCGTTGGGAACCTGTTGGTTGGGCTTTGCGTGTGAGGGCGAACTTGCCACTGGTGACTCTTCTAGTCATCTGAGCAATGTTTACTAATGGATGAATGTTCCATTCTTAACAACATTTAACATCATTAGCACAGATGAGTTTATCTGATGAGTTTATCTTGAAGAGGCGCTATACAAATTTCATATTACAATTACAAGTTGTTGTGGCCAACAGCAAAACTCTAAGTACTTAAGCAAACGGTATTAATTAAAAGCCTCAAGTAAGGATCTCTAAGGTGTTTATAATAATCGTTGCAATCTTAGGAGACATAGCCAATCAAAATGGCAGCGTTCGTGAGGATCTCATCCGATAAACTCATTGAAGAATGAGCAGTATCGAGGCCATACGCTTGCTATAGACAACCATGTACATTTACATTTTACATTTACCTATCATTCTTATCAGACATTACAAATTTAGCCCAACACGACTGTGTTCCACTGTTAAACAATTTATGCATATGAGCGGCCACACTGATATGCACTGGGACGCGTGAGGGAATCAACTTCTGCATTGGATGAAATGGCTGTCAAGCGATTTTCCCGTCGGATTTCCCAGAAATTTTATTTCGAATAAAGCGTCGCGTGGCAGCGGATTGGGCGTGGCCAAACAAACCTTGGCTCAATGGTTTGTGAAGTTACCGATGTTGATTGCTTTAATAACGTTCCAAAGGTGCTTATCGCTCGACCAGGGACCGCGCACCGTTAGGCCGACTACCCTACGTCCCGAAGACTAGATCCGTTTGGAAATCACGGACAGATAACGGAAGACTATTTTCCATATTCATTTGGAGATCAGAGAAAAGGAGATAAAGATTGGTCTATAACACAAGCCTTGTTCCTCAACCTGATGTTTGCTTAACTGGTTCAAGGGTAGAGTTACAGCAGGCTGTTGGTTCCGCATTCCCTCTTCAACACAGGTTCAACTTGGGAGTCAGAGGTAAGGTAAACAATACAATCGTATTGAGGCAAATTTCAATACCTCTAGAAGTTATCCACAACTATGCAGCGTTTCACATGCATTAAATGCAATAACACCATTTTCCAAATAATAATTATAAGACGTTACTTGTAAATTTTTCTCAGTGACCGTTTTGATGACCATAGATGACCATAAATGACCACAGATGACCACAGATGACCATAGATGACCATAGATGACCATAGATGACCATGTGGCTAGTGTTTATTTAAAGAGCAATGGTCGTAATTACTAATCAGATGGTAAATAGACAGGATTGGTATTTCGATATACTGTATATGTGCATCTGTCTGTTGATAACGTGCTTTGTGAAACTATGTGGTTTTTTATTAATAATTAAAGAAACAATTGATGAGGGTAAACTCTCAGAAGGCATCAGTGTAGCAGGGAAACTACAGAAGAGACGACATTAGGGTAGTTGAAAATCTTAAAAGACATTAGTTCAGCTCTGTTCCCTTACATTTGGATCACATTACATTTTCACTCATGCACGAGGCACCTCCTTCCATCTGGCCAATAACCAAATGCAGAGGCCCTTTTCCAATAGCCGCGCTCCTTTGGCGAGCCCATATGGTGCCGCTGGCATCAAATAGTGGCTGCTGTGGGCCCAATGTGGGTCAAACAAACGAGGTGGTTAAGGTAGTGAGAGACGCAGCGCCATACAAATATTTTATTAAAATTACAAATGCATGCAGTTAGCTGGAGGCGTGAACAAAAGACATCGTGTAGCTGAAAGACCAAGATAAAGGTCTTAGAAATAGAAGAAAGTCACTGTAGCTTTAAAAAACAAAAGTGTCATAGTCTTTTTCTAAAGTAATCGTGCAAATGGATCAATTGATTGACTGATGGACTGATTGGTTGAATGAATGAATGCTTGATCGATTGAATTACTGGTTGGCTGGTTAACTGAATGACTGAATGATTAAATGACTGATTAACTGATTGCTTGATTGATAAATCCGTGGACTATATGCATGGAATGATTGATTCAACCAGTTCACTTCGCAAACGCACGTTATTAATAGAGACGGCTGTGCACATTAATCAAAATACGGATCCTCCAATTTACCATCTGATGAGCAATTACGACCATCACTCACTCAATAAACACTGGACACATGGTCATCTGGCAAAACTGAGCTGTCACGGAGACACAATTGATAAGTAGAGTTTCATAAAGGTGACAGATGAGTAAAAGAACCGGTTTACGGTGCGTGAGCTGCCTCGCGAACATCGCCAATGAACAATACCTGGGCGCTGGGGCCAGGGATGCGGCTGGGCACCGGTCGCTAGCTCCAGGCGGCTTGGAGCAAGAGCAAGCAGGCGGAAGGAGCTAATGGGAGTCCAGCGATCCGGGGCTACTGCTAGTCTTTTGAGGTGACAATACGGCAGATGGAAACCGTTACAAATCAATTGCCAGCAGCCAGAATGTCACGGAAGCACAATGCGAGGAGCGGTCGCGTATTGCGGGGGAAAATCCACCCAAAGTCTACCCCGTATATACCCACCCCCACGTACTCATTGTCGACTGCAGGTTCCATCCCCATTCAGGGCGCACGTCAAAGGGCTGTAGGGATGATTAGCCGGGAAGGGAAGAAGTGTAACTGCAACCTATACTTTGTGTATAATTAGTTCTGCGCACTTGGCGTAGGGCTAGCTTTCCATGCGTGAAAGGCAATGAACCGAGTCCATACTAAATAGGCCTTGGCAATTTTTCACAATTTAAACTAATCTGACGGCAGAGTGTCATTTTCAGACTATAATCTGACCGTCGGATCATATCTGTAATTTTAGAACTTATGAAACCTTAAGAGAAGTCTTAATCTGACCTTTACCAGTTGAAGCTAATCCCCATATTACAGCGTCAACACTCGTTTAGCATCCTAACCCATGCAGTTTGAAAAACAATGACGATTACCTATCAACAAAGACTGTCTGCATTGTATCTATGGATGTGTGTATCTCAACATTTATATTGCGCCTTTTAACAATCTCACATTATTATCTGATACTGTGAATTGCAGGCTTTCTGAACACCTAGCCATAAGAATTTTGGAGCTTTAACTGCAGGATTATCAGTAAAATAAAGCTGTGTAGTAAACGAGTGATTGATTACCTTACCTTACCTTGCCTTACTTACTTTACTTTGCCTTATTTTAAATGATTGAATATCATTAGGATGAGAATGTAAATTACAAATGAACAACATGGTAATGAGAAAGCAACTTTGGATTACACTGAGGTAACAAGGTAAGTAGTAACGAGGTAAGTAGTGAAGTAGTGAGGTAAGAAGTTGTGAGGTAATGAGGAAAGAAAGCAGTTCACACTATAATCCAAAGGTCATTTTACTTCCTGAACCGAGTTCAAAGTGATACCTGCATGTAAACTACACGAGTTTACGTAGAGCATCGCTAAAGCATTCAAATTAATGGAGTAATCTAATCTAATCTCAGAACTTCTATTACGCCACTGTAATAATGCTCACGGCATCAGTCGATGGTCTCTGTTAAGAAAGATCGTTTTCCAAGCCAAATTCCACGGTGAGTCCCTTCGAAAAGCCAAGGGAATCCCAGAAGTCACAGAGACAGCCTACGGAAGAAATGAATCTAAGAGGAGATGAGTTTTTAGTCGAGATCTGAAGGCTAAAGCAGACTTTTTAGAGTGAACATTTACCGGAAGAGAGTCCAAGAGTCTAGAACCAGCTACCGAAAAGGAACCCCTGCTGAGAGGCTACACATATTTCAGGCTTTTGATTTCAATAAGTGAATCTCTCATGCTTGAGAGTTCTGGTTACTCAATTCAAACCCGTGAACTTTGATTCGGGTCATCTGCAGTTCGCTTCAGCCACATTAATTTCTTGAGGAATGACAAGTACTTTCACAAGAGAAAGCATGATAGTGAAATTCAAGAAAACTTTAAGTAAGATACCACTTCAATATGATCAATAAACAGAGAAGAAAAACAAACAAATCTTTTTGCCAGCATCAGTCAGATTAATTTGTAGTAAGTGAATTAAACCGACTTATTAATCAGATTAAAAGTACTGAGTCATTGTTGCTTGTGATGATCTATCGAACTTATCGGAATTCGACCCGACTTCTTCAACGGATTATGATTTTGCGATTTCACTTAAAGTGATCATCGTCTGATGCCTTGGGTATTATAATAACGGCGCTACAGAAGTGATCAGACTAGATTAGATGATAACTAAAACAAATAAAATAACTGGATTACCTTAAAAGACATTTCAATTTAACCAGAATTTCTTTCGTTATACTCAAAGGAAACAGAACATAGGTTTTTGTTAGATTCCTAAATTTAAACTATTAGTAAACGTCATTGTATTTTAGCGTTATCATTATTATATTGTACATCTAAAGAATCATTTCCATAAGGCATTTTTGATATAAATGCTACTACTATATATTAATAAAATAAAAGATAAATTTTCTTTTTCTGCGAATACTTTTGAGTTGAAATCTTGCTCTATATAAATTACGACTTACATTACTTTGCATAATCATTTTGTTTCACAACAGATGGGTCCGTGTACTGGATAGTACACAACGAGTATCCAATTAAATGTATTTATTGTTAAATACACATAAAGTGTAGATAAATGATTACTTAAAAATGATGTCTGCCATGAGCAAACAATTGTGTGGCTAGAACGCTCAAAGACATAAATTGTCCGGTGTCACAGTACATTCATTTTCGCCTGCCTACAAACAACTTAGCCTAATCACTTCAGAGGATCAAAAATGACCAGCAATCATCTACAGTGACTGTTCACATTAATAAACAATGAGTTGCAACATCATCCTGTTTAAATTAGTGTCTGCTGTTTCCATACATTACTTTTCATACTGTATATAAGCAGGCCCTATCAGACGGAGGGGCAGCAGGGCCATTTGTCCCGTGCCCATGGTAAGGGGCCTCATCTTTACCTACTATTTTTTAGCCTATTTTAAAATAAGAAAAGTTCTTATTCGAACCAAAGATCTTCAATGTATCTAGCAACAAATCTTTCGAATTCTTTTAATTTATTTTTTATTATTAATTTTTAATATTTGTTTATCCTTTTTGTATTATAATTCACAACTGCGATTTAGTAGGCTTATCACGTGCATGCTTCGAGGTAGGCTAAGTTGTTTGGGCTTATTAGGGGCTTAAATGCAACACTGTCACTATACTAAATATATGTATATAATTACCTGGATATATATATATGCATGTACATCCTTACATACATATATGTATCTAGGTGCATTAAAACGATGACGTTAGACGGATCTAAACCGTTGGGGCCTCGTATTTGCAGTGGCCCGGGCCTTTCTGAATTTCTGAAGAGCCCTGTATATAACATTTAGGACTCTTATAGATGGGCTTATTAGGGGGCTTAAATGCAACACTGTCACTATACTAAATATATGTATATAATCACTCGGATATATATATGCACGTACATCCTTACATACATATATGTATCTAGGTGCATTAAAACGATGACGTTAGACAGATCTAAACCGTGGTGTAGAGAACAAGTTACAAGATATCTCGAAGCTAAGTTTACCACTTACCAAAAAGCACCATACTGTTTTGGATCTGGTCAGAAACTAGGATTCCCGATTCTAATCTAATCGTTTCCGCGTTGACAACCTCATCCCAACCAACTGGCGACTTCCTAATCTCCGACAACCTGCCCTGCACACCTCCGCCCCTCTCGCGCCCGACCAATGACACGTCTGTCACGCATGACGAACCACCACCAGTTCCGCCCACCTGTTCTCATCGGTCTGATTGACAGGGGCGGACTGTTCGTCCCACCCACGGACATCCCCGACCCAGGGACAAACGCCCGTCCGATCATTGTCACGCGGCAGACAAAAACATATGTTGCGGAGGCTGCCGAAAGGATCGTGGGGACCGATAGCGCCGCTGACAAAAGAGACAATACCCGGTCGGCAGATATAAAAACGCTCCGCAGTCTTTGAAAAGTGTTGCTTTGGGGGTAATTTCGCATTGTGGCGCCCCCAATAAAAGGCGTTTGACACTAGCGATGTCGAGAAACTGGTAATTCAGAGACCGGGGTAAACAAAATGGCCGAAAACGCGAAGTGCCGGGTGCAACGTGCCGTGTGCAAAGGGGAACGCGTGCGTTAATTCTTTGTAAAATTTTTGCTTTCGTGCCGCTCAGTTATGCGTTGAAAACCGCGATGAAAGTCTTTTATGGTCCCGTGTCCTATAAACAAACTTCATGGTCGTAAAAAAGACGCTGACTGCAGGTCGAGAACAACAAATCACAACCACCTCACTTTTACTCATGTCTTTCTGTATATATATATACAGCCTTAAATGACCCGACACACGATGTTCGTATTTTAGCCAGTACCCTGCTTAAACCTGTTGTCTAATCCATCATACGAACGCACCAGCACTTCACTTCTTTCAGTTTCTGTGCTGGTCTTTCACTGAAAACATTTCTTTTCCAAAAATCTTATCCTGAGTCTTCCTCTTCCCCTTGTCTCTCTTCTCGCTTCAATTTCAAACACCATCCACCGTAGCCGTCCGACTGTCTGACTGCCTGACTCCTGGATCTTGACCTGGAACCGAACCCTTTTGCCTAGCGATTTTGTTTTGACTGAGGGCCTGTGAATAAGTAAGTCCGCAACTTAACTTTCGTTGGGCGCTGTAAAAATCTCGAGATTACGATTACATGCATGCAATTGACAATTGTTTCAATACATGCATTGTCAACTGCAATTTACAAAGTCAACTTTTTGCACGGTAAATAAATGTCGAGGCCTGGAAGAAATGATGGACATTGTAAACAAACGGACATAGACCATGAACTGCATATAAAATTTATAGGGTGGGCCTTTGTTAAATTTAGAGTCAATGCTTCACTTCTGCACTTTGGTCTCCTCGTTGCAGGGCCGTAGCACCCTTCGCTCGGCCACTCAGGATCTCCTGTTTGTCCCTCGAATGCGCACCGCTACTGCCCAGTCCAGAAGCTTCGCCTACGTTGGTCCCACTTGCTGGAATCGTCTCCCTCGAGAATTGCGACTTGAGCTCCTTTCTCTCCCCCTCTCAGTGTTCCGCAGGCGCCTGAAGACTGTACTGTTTAACAGTGATTTTACTTCTTCGGGTCGGAAACACCTCTGTTGAGTTTATCCTCTAAGAGGCGCTTTATAAATCTCAAATTACAGTTACAATTACAATTCATTTCTTCGAAAACAACGTAGTCAATCCAAAACTATTTCGTCGTTCGCAGAAAGCGAAACAGTTAGAGGACTTCATATTTCACGTCATATATACATATATATATATAGACTATGTGTATCCATTATATATGTATATATATACATATAGGCCTATATTGAGCGTGTGCGCTTTGCCTGATTGGCATCGTAACTATACTCTTCACAACAGAAGCATCATTGCTGAACAGTCTCCAACATTTCGTGTAGTATATGTAGCCGACTGTATCAACTATAATTACATTGGCCTATATATATATATATATATTATATATATATATATATATATGTGTGTGTGTGTGTGTGTGTGCGCGCGCACCCAGCGAACTATGATTAGCCATTACGTCACCAGATGGCGCATGGAGGCGACCGAATTAGAGGCGGAAATACGTGACAGATGAACGCGTAAATCCGGATGTTCCATCAGCTAATAGTCAAAACACTTGCGACTTAAAGCACGTGCGCGCGAGAAACAATGGAAGACATTCGACCCTTGGATGTAATGTGATCGTCGGAATTAGGTGCAGAGGGTGACCATCGTATCGCATCGTCAGAGCATTAGTGGTTACGTGGGAAAATGGTAATCACCAGTGACAACGTGGGTGGGATTGATTTAACGGTCAACTAAGACAAGTAAGAAAGCATTATCTACCTATCCAAGTATACCTACCGACCCAGGTATACCTACTCAGGTATATCCTCCTATAAAAGTATATCTACCTGCCCAGTTAGACCTACTCAGGTGTATCTTCCTACCCAGTTAGACCTACTCAGGTGTATCTTCCTACCCAAGTATATCTACCTGCCCAGGTATACCTACTTAGGTGTTTCTTCCTACCCAGGTATACCTACTCAGGTGTATCTTCCTACCCAAGTATATCTACCTGCCCAGGTATACCTACTTAGTGTATCTTCCTATCCAGGTATACCTACTCAGGCGTATCTTCCTACCCAAGTATATCTACCTGCCCAGGTATACCTACCTAGGTGTATCTTCCTACCCAGGTATACCTACTCAGGTGTATCTTCCTACCCAGGTAGACCTCAGGTGTATCTACCTACCCAGATAGACCTAACTATACCTAACTATCTATTTTTCCAAGTATATCTACGTATACCCAGGAACACCTCCCTACCTATCCAGGCTTATCTACCTACTCAGGTACACCTCCCTACCCATTTACCTTTTCAGGTATATCTACCTACTCACATACGTATACGTACCTACCTGACTGCCTGCGTGTCTGTGTACCTATTTACTCACTAACTCGCTGGTTCAATGCTGCAATATATTCTGAAACGTGGGAGTCCGTGGCAACAGAAATTTCCGAAGATTAGGTATCTCGTTACGCTCTCGCCTCCTTGGTCCTAGGTCCACCCGACGTTTCCCATTCCCCTAAAGTGACCGATAACTTTGCCCGCGGCTTCAATCAAGCCATCCAAGCAGTGAAATCCGACACACTTATCCGCCTATTCATTAATTGTGTCTCGGCGAGTCACATTCAGTCAGCGCCAACTCAGCCGACCCTGACAGAAATTGAAAATCCTTCACCCATATGCTTCGCTTGCCGCACTCACGATCACCGAAGCGCTGCAATAAGTCCAATTGCTACGGCGGGCACCTACTGATAGATATAACTATCGATGAGGGTACACATGGGCCTATCGACCTTGCCTCTTCGTGCCCTGATCAATCTTCAAGTACTTTGCGGTTTAAAAGTATTATGACCACTTAATTCAGAGATATACTTGGTCTAATTATGACCATAAGTTCCAGATTATAATGACATATTCACACACACATATACATGTATGTATATTCTATATATACTTTTACATGAAATAGTTTATATATATATATTATACATAGCACTGTGTATGTGTACATATATCGATATATTACGTACAACATTGTTTATTATATGTATATATATATATATATGCACACAAGGCTATATGCGTACATGGATAAATGTAATATGTATATTATATTATATATGGATATTATATAAATACACATTTAGACTATTGTTATGCAATACAAAGGCTGCGTCAAACTGTGATACGTCGCAGACCGTTTGGGTGTGGGATGAGCGGTTCATTGTTCGCAAATATGTACTGTATGGCATTTGGATCGTGGGAGCGCCGATCAGCCACCGCTAGGTTGATATTATATCATTATCATCGGCGCTTGTTCCGCTTGAATGACTGTGCGCCGCGGTGCGTAACATGTCAACTCCTCGTGAAGTGCATTATCTTAACATGACAGTGACGATCCAATGGAGACCATATTCACCATCACCTCACTATAATATGCTTAACGAATTTGACAATTTCAATGTACAGAGGGTAGCGATGAGAAAAAAGGGAAAGGGAGGGAAAGACTGAGAAAGGGAGAAGATAAATGGATAGATGGAACGATAGGTGGATAGATAGATAGACAGACAGACAGAGAGACAGATAGATAGATAGATAGATAGACAGACAGACAGACAGAGAGACAGAGAGACAGACAGACAGACAGACAGACAGACAGACAGACAGACAGACAGACAGACAGATAGATAGATAGATAGACGATAGAGTACAGACGGACAGATATGGAAGCATAATGAGGAGACAGAGACAGTGGAGAGAGGGAGAATGGAATAAAGAGGGGGAGAAAGACAGGGGCACAGACAAAATATGACTCCTAAATTCACACACACACACACACACACACACACGAATTAGGTGTGTAGGTGTATGCACTCATTAAGGGAAATTGGTGACAGTTTTGTTTCACTTCTATCGTCGGGTTAAGTTTAAACTGTAAAATTTTAACACCTGCTGCAGAACATATCAACATAAACCAAGAAAAGATAAGTAAGATAAAGACTGAAACCTTCATTATTTAGTGCTTTTCAAATATAGAAAGGGGTATTCCATGCCAACACAATTTCGGCAGCATAGGCATAAATGTATATAAGTCATCTATACCTCAGCATATATGGGATATATATATGTATATATATATATCTGTGAATTTAGATAAAACGCACCCGTTTGGATCTGTGAGCCATATCCATGCGGAGGGCTTTTAAACAGTTCTTAAAAGGAGTTGAAACATGCATTGCCAGATCTAAACTTCTAACAGCTCTAAACACTCTAGCCGTAAGATAGGTTGCCAAATGTTTACGTTGTTTTATTACGTAAGTCTATCGATGCATCTATAGACATAGCGTCGATAGACTTACGTAATAAAACAACGTAAACATTTGTCAACCTATCTTACGTCTAGAGTGTTTAGATCGGTCACACGTCATCTAGCAACTTATCTTGTATTCCTATCACGCTGTTTGATTAGATCATTCGACTAATAATCGTCTACCACAAAAAGCCCGATCTGCAAACCCGTTATTATCACTTAAAACACTTGTCAAGTCCATTGTTTTTCTCTGGCCTTTAGGATGACTTGATCGTGGTCCCTCTAAAGCGAGAATACATTCCCCCTCTGATTCAGATTTACAGTATTTACTGGCTGTGCGCGTAGTAAGTGCTTTAAATAAACACAGAAGTTAGTTTAGCCATCTGTCTAAAACTATTTTTTAAATTTTGTATTTTTTCTATTTTTGCATTTTACTATTTTTTATTACCCGCGCCTGATAAGACTTCCGTTTAAGTTTTCAGCTATTTTGACAACGTTTTGTTTGGTTCTTAATCGCGGCCTAGTCATTCATTCATTCATTCAGAACATTTATATAGCGCCCATTCAAGTAATATACACAGAGGGGCTCCAAGCCGAGCTCCGGCGAAAGAGAACAGTTTTTAACTGATGATGAAAAGTGTATAGTCCTATCCGCAGCTTCAGCTGACCTACTTCTTCGTCCTATATTTAGTCCAATGTGGCCTAATTTTAGACCTGGCTATTAATTAGGTCAGCCGGCGCCAAGTCGACAAAGCGCAGCACCAACAGCAGAAGCTCAGATGGGGTAACCTTTGAACCGGCGCCATTTTCTGTGACACGACACTGTACTTTGGCAACACGCACCGCTTGAGCTACCTGCGCGCACCTGCAGAGGAAGGATCCAGCGAGGGGGAAGGTCGATTACACGGACCATGACTCACATGCATAAGTATACAGAGGCAACACTTGGAAGTAACAAAAAGGTTAAGAAGGTGAAGACATCAAGCTTGTTTACACGGCTCTATGGAAACTTATCAGAAGCGAAACCAAGAGCAAATAGGACCGCAGCTGAAGCGTCAAGAAGATACAACTGTCCGCAAATCGGCCGCCTTTCAGCGACTTCTGAATTTGCAGCCTCTAATTTTTGTGTCGCTTTAAGCAAGTAAGTAAGTATATTCTTTATTATCCAAGAGCTAATCACACATCGGTTTACAAGTATTTAAGGACACAAGAAAAACTTAATATGCAAACAACATCTTAATAATGAAACATTTACGCGTTAAATTATCACACGAGGAATAATACGGCCATGGGTGTGGAGCCGTAGGGAATAACTGAGGGTTTTAACTGACCAGAGTAGCTAATGTAAGACATGGTTTCGGTTGTTCAAGATTGCGTTAAAGAGGCGACATCAACGCAATAACCTTAACATTATGCAGATTCTTCGGGATAGAAAGGCTGAGTCTCTGGCAATAAGCGTGCACCGTTTCATAATAGCGACATCTTTCGATCTGACACAAGGGTGTATCATAGATATTTGAATTTAATCTTAGAACTTCTATGGCGCCAGTATAATAATGCACTATCAATCGACGGCACTCCGAAACAGAATTACAATCCCATCAGTTCCCTGGATGACTCCGATGAGAGCCCAAGGATATGCTTTTAAGAGCTTCTTTATTTGTAGATGTATAGTTAAACAGATACAGAGTTGATTGATTTCAATCAACGCCTCTCGTTATAATCATAAACGTTGATTGGCAATGGTGTAATTGCGTGCTCGAGATACAGGCTTGATCGAGCGTATCAGGAATTCACAATTGACAGTCACCAATTGTCGTTCATACAATACAGGCCTGCCTCCGTTCATTGTTAGAAATATTCCCATTAAATGCGAATGATTGTTATATAAACTGATTTTGAATATTCCCTTTGGCGGTTCGTGTCATCGCGAATATCGAAATCATCTGGAGACAAAGCTGAAAACCTACAAGTTGCTTCCATAATCGTAATCGTAATATCGAGATTTCTACAGCGCCCAACGAAAGCTAAGTCGTGTGAACCAGCTTATTCACAGGCGCTGAGTCAAAACAAAATCGATAGGCAAAAGGGTTCGGTTCCAGGTCAAGATCCAAGAGTCAAACACACGCGAATAAACTGCAAACTTGAACCTTCGCCAAGACTTAACGATATTTTTCTCAAAGCAGCCATTTTTTACTCTTATTTTATCATACAATACAAGGAGTTGAAAGAACAATATAACAAAAATCGTGTAAATATTCAACGCCCGTTAAGCCATAAAACGAGTCAAAAGCTCATTGAAGGACATCGGAATCCATACACATAGCTTATATATCGTGTCCCAAGGGATGTCCATGGCAGTCACGGGCCCCAGAGTCACGCCACCTAGTGACCGCTGATGACTCTAATTACACAGTAATCAATCAGCCTTAATCAGGCCTCTGTCAAAACTAACTGTCTCCACGCGCATACCGCACCGAATTCTTTGGGTATGGACGCAAGCATGGACGGCATAAGTCATCCCCCAATGGGGTGGGCTAATTAACCGTTGCCTCCGCCGCAAGGGGTTTCACGCAGTCGGGCTGCACGGCACCCCAAGCTCGGACGTGGAAGAGAATTTAGCCTAGAGCCAAGTCGTGTTGGATGCCAAACGATCATTACAATTGTCTAGTGGTGTATACACGATATCTATTGCTGGGTAGATGGAAGAAATCAGCACAGCTGCTAATGGAACTAAGCTAACTATACAGTAGAGAACCGACTGAACGGGAGATTCAGGGAAACAACTGAAACCAAATCATATTTAGATAGAGTGACAGGCGTGGAATGACACGCGAACAATGGGGGTGATGGGCTAACGAGGGGTTGGGGTGGTCTCTGGGAATAGCTAAAGAAATAACGTCATTGACGTGTGACGTATCAAGGATTATATATTCAGCGAGATGAGCAACGACGTCTTATATAAAGAAATGACGTCATTGACGTGTGTGACGTATCAAGGATGATATATACAGCGGGATGAGCAACGACGTCTTATATAAAGAAATGACGTCATTGACGTGTGTGACGTATCAAGGATGATAAATACAGCAGGATCATCAACGACGTCTTATTTAAAGAAATGACGTCATTGACGTGTGACGTATCAAGGATGATATATACAGCTGGATGAGCAACGACGTCTTATAGAAAGAAATGACGTCATTGACGTGTGACGTGTCAAGGATGATAAATACAACAGGATCATCAACGACGTCTTATTTAAAGAAATGACGTCATTGACGTGTGACGTATCAAGGATGATAAATATAGCGGGATGATCATCGACGTCTTATATAAAAAAGATACATTAGATAACAAAGGTAAGATAAGGTCGACGTCAACGGCCCTGGCAGCCACAAGATGGCGCTAATGCAATCATTGCAAGATAACGAGGGGCCAACAATGTATAACTTATACATACAAAAACAATCAGCAGAAGATTCTATTAACTATTTAACTATAAGCCAATTGTATACTGTTTAACCAGGCAATTCGTTTTATTTGGTATTTGATTTCAACACTAGTTCATGTCGTATTTTGTCGTCTTTCCAGTGTTTAACGACGTCTTATGGCTGCCTGGAGCGTTGACGTCGACCTTACTTTACCTTATCTTCGGTTTAAAGTCACTGCAGTGACAATTCGGATGGACCCCACAATTTAATGACATATTATGGCATCAAAGGCCGTGGATGTCGGTAGGGAAAATTTTTGTAACATTTCTCATATTTTGATTAAGTGACGTTTTCGAATAATTCTTATATAACATCGGTCGCTATAGTTTTAAAGGTGTCTAAAAAAAGAGTATTGCATTACCTAGGTTTAAAGACATTTAAAGATGTTGTTTTAAAAGATGTTTAAAGATGTTGTTTTCAGTGCGTTGCCGTCGACCTTACTTCTACATAAATTCTGAGTTCACAAAATAATTGCTATTATAGTAGTTTTGCATTGTTTAACTACATCGTATGGCCGTTGCCGTTGGCCTTCCCTTCCCTAATACCTTTTCTCTGAATAACGACTAGGAGAGCAGTTTAGAAATATATAGCACCTGTTGCAAGCGTTTTAGAGGTGTATAAAACGATTAATGCATTAACCAATTTTAACGACGTGTTTTGGCTGCCAATCCGTTGACGACCGCTTCAGTGACTTAACCTTACATTTAATTGCATTTAGATTTTTGAGTTTTAAGCAAACAAGTCTCTCAGTCATACTTTTATATTGGCTTTGGAAGGAAATGCGACAACGCATCCGTACACTTAAAACCGATATCTGCTAACAGCTCGCACTAATGTTACGAAGGCAATAATTTGCTCCTGAGGGTGAACAGATAATAAAGCGACGGCGTTAGGTTTCCGACATGGGGTGTACAAGGGGAGGCTGGATGAGCTTACAAACGGGGCCACAATAATTTTAAGTTCATGACAAATGCCGCTAAAGAAATTAAACGTAAATAAGTGGCTGTAAATTTTGTATGCAGCTGTCTGCTGGGCAGGCTGGAATTTGTGCACTGGGTCGAGTAAGTTTACACTGCAAATAAGTGAAATAACCATATCGTAATCGTAAACTCAAGATTTCTACAGCGCCCAACGAAAGCCAAGTCGCGGGAACCAGCTTATTCACAGACGCTCAGTCAAAACAAAATAGGCAAAAGGGTTCGGTTCCAGGTCAAGATCCAAGAGTCAGGCAGAGAGACAGCGTGACAGCTAAGGTGAGTGATGTCTGGGATTGATTATCTATATCACTATCTATTCCTATCTATTCACTATCTATTCACTATCTATTCACTATCTATTCACTATCTATTCACTATCTATGTCAGTTTTAAGGAAACTGCAAAGAAACTATTACATTTCGAGCTGGCTAAAGTCCCAACAAAGTAAAACCAGCGAAGTTAAGTACTCAGTTTCTTAAGTACTAAGTACTAAGAAGTTACACTGCTCGACGCCGCCCCGTGTAACTACAGGATCCGCCGCTGGAACCACTTAACCACATGTATAGGGCTACGCTGGTGCCGAAGTGTATAGGCCTCTACATGTGGAGTAGGTCAGGTCACAGAGGCCAAGTAGGTCAAGTAGGTCGGGTCAAGTAGATAATATGAGGAAGATCACATGATGTGTATGAAAATCAGACGTCATTGAAACATGGTAAGTGGCGCCTCTGACCAGAAAGAATTTCTTCAAAAGTGGCCCAGTTGAAGACGCCTCCTTTGAACGATCGAGGGAAAATACGGTGCATTGTGTTCGTGCCTGTCTGCCTGCATACTCTTGAAAATGATGTCTGGTGGCAATTGGCACTAGTGTGGCTACGAAGTTCACAGGCTAGTGTCTAGGGCCAGAAGTCGAAAGTCTGTGTAAAGAAGCAGATACGAGGCATATTCATTGGTTCATATATACGCCCAGTCGTTCGTTCATTAATTCACCCATTAATTCATTAATCCAGTCATTCATCCGTTCACTCATTATTTAATTCACTCATTAATTAATTCACTCATTCACCCATGCGTTCGTTCATTCATTTAATCATTAGTGTCTCTTGTACATGAGACATTACGTTTCTAAGAGTGGTTAAAACTGTCGCCTAATATAGGCCTATCAGGATTCTAACCCGACACCCAAACTAACACAACAAGCTGCAGTGATTTGATATAGCGCCAGTAACAAAGCTGATCTCCCAGATTCAGCTACACGTGGCGCTGAGAAATTTCGGAGACTTACATTTTCAACGAAATCGGGTACAGATTTTGACACTGTATTTAGATAGGCAGGTATTTAGGTAGGTAGGCATTTAGGTAGGTATGTAGGTAAGTTTGAACGAAATCGGGTACAGATTTTACTCGCCTGGATCATGCATCCGTTCATCCACCCGTGAAAAGGGTACAGCTTTTAACACCCCGCAGTCGTCTGCCGTCGGCTGCCATTCACGAGACAGGTGCAAACTTTACAGCTCTAACTCTCAGACACTTTCTACAAGAAGTTCCCAGCGAACGTATACGACCACATCTGTTTTGATAGGGTGGATTACGTATTTTGCATAATGAGGTCGGAGTGGATTACCGACGCCCCCTAGCGAGCCTTTGTTATCATCTCGTAAAAAGGCGCCTCTCTCTCGCGTGCGCGAACTCAGTCACCTCCGAGAAAAAACCTGCTCGTTTTAGTGTGAAATGACCACGGGTTCATCTATGGACGTATAATCGCTTTGGCCATTCTCTTCGATTAGGCCGATAGGCCCATTATAGGCCCATTAGGCTTATGAAGCCATTAGCGTTGAGTCGAATTTCACCAACGCTTGCAACTCTTCAATAAAAATAGCTAACCTGTCCGTCACGCGTGAACTGGTTATAAGGTGACTCCACAAATACGCTACAGCTTAACCTAACCTGTCAGGTAATCATGAACAATAGGCCTACGGCGTATGAATAGGCCCATGTAGGCCCTCGTGTAGAGGACTTTGTAGATCTTACCTACTCCACAATGAGTCAGATTAACCTTAAAATACTTTTATGGATGACCCATGGCCTATTCCGTTAAGAGGTTTTATGTGTAGTTTCTGTTTAACGACGCTGTGCCAAAACGCAGATGATCTGAGTCTTCTCCCTCCTTTATCCAAGCTTGGAACTGGCACCATATCAGAACACGGCCTGACAGCCATAGATGTCGCTAACCGAAAAAGCAGTGATCTCGTTAGACACCTTAATAATGGTTTTAACCCGATATATTCGTGAGCCGCGCTTATTCACAAGTGCATGGAACTCCGCCACTGCCTTGTTTGGGGGTAGTGCCAGTCCCAAGGCTGGATAAAGGAGGAGGGCGACGGTAACAGCCTTTGACGCCATCAGCTGTCGTTAAACTGGGGACGAAAAAGAGAAAAATAACGCAAGGAGTCGTCGACGTTAGCGGCCCTGGCAGCCGTGAGATTTCGTTAAAGAATGGGAACTACTAGTATTATGTTGTACTGAGGACTAGCAATTGGTGGTAGTTTCCGTTTAACGACGCTGTGTCATATTGAAAATGATTATCGTCGTGGTCCTCCCTTGGAACTGGCACCATCAGAACTCGGTATGTCAGCGATAGATGTCGCTAACTGAAAAAACAGTGGTCTCGTTAGACACCTTAATAATGCTGTTAAACCGATTTTATATAATCGTCAGCCGGGTCAATCTGCAGGTTTCTGGTTCCCTACGGAGACAGTCTTACGTTCAATGCCTAACAGTGAGAACTGATAAGAAATTTTCATAGAAACGTTAACGGCATTTGATGCCATAAGATGTCGTAACTCCGCCACTGCCTTTAATCGGGTAGTGCCAGTCCCAAGCCTGGATAAAGGAGGAGGGCGACGTCAACGGCCTCTGATGCCATAGGATGACGTTAAACTATGGAACTACTATTCGCAAGTCATGTAAAAGCAAGAAATAACGCAACGAGAGGTCGAAGTTAACGGCCCTGGCAGCCGTGAGATTTCGTTAAAGAATGGGAACTATTAACCGCTAGTATTATGTTGTACTCATGACTAGACAGTAAGTGGTTGTTTCCGTTTAACGACGCTGTGTCATATGGAAAATGATTATCGTCGTCGTCCTCCATTGTCCAGGCTTGGGACTGGCATCACCCGAAAACGGCAGTAATCGTAATCTCGAAATTTTTACAGCGCCCAACGAAAGCTGAGTCGCGGTAACCAGCTTATTTACAGGCACTCAGTCAAAACAAACTCGATAGGCAAAATGGTTCGGTTCCAGGTCAAGATCCAGGAGTCAGGCAGTCGGATGGCTACGGTGGATGGTGTTTGAATGGTGGATGCTGTTTGGTGGAGTTGTGGGGTTTTAGATGGCTGTAAGTCTTCTGTGTAACTAAGCTTTGGTGTTGATCAGGTGTCCCTGTCTTTGGATTCTTGTGGTCGTGTTTGTGCCTCAGTCGAGTGATCACTCGACCTCGCTGGAACATGAGGATCTTATATAAGTAACGCATGACCCATAGTGGAACATAGGTTAGGCGTTCAACTCTGACCTTCGACCCTTCCGCGCTGGCAAAACACAGCGCTGTGTTGATCCAGGACATATAAAAAGTTAAGTAAGTAAGTAAGCAAGCAGCCTTTGATTAAGTTAAAGTTCTTTGATGGCCTCTAAAGGACCCCACTTCATACTTTTCCAGTTTTTTAATTTTTGCCTCACTTCCCAATATAAGAGAAGGTAAAATCAAAAAAGGTAAGAAGGGGGTTTGAACCCGCAGACTCCCCCTTAAACTACGGCTTTGCCTTTACCGTCAATACTCTTTAATCACACAGCGCAGCTTTCTGAGCAGTGTTTTCACAAAAGGAGCTTTTGTTATTCATAAACTTAAACAGCCCCTGGGTAACACGGGCAAAACTTCTATGAGGTATCTAAAAGGCGCCACATAAAGTGTGTGTATGACCGAGTTACATGTAAAAATAGCTCTCTGCTCTTCAGCGCATTTTCTCCCCTTGCTAAGCTGGAGAAGAGACTGACTCATTTTAGGGTTAGCAGCTATTGCTAGCGCGTTTGTCTTCAAGCATGCCAATTTACTCTGAATCACACAATGCACTGTTCCTTCATATAGCGCACTTTTTAGCTCGGTCATGTATACACCTGCGTGCATACGCCTAATCAAAGTGAAACAAAAAACAGCGAATAACATACCTAGATGGCGGGCCATTGCAGGATCCTCGTTTAGCTTGAGCGTCGAACCCAGACGTGTCGGCACGTGGAACCCAAACGTCAGCACTGATGCCTGCAGTGCCTACAGCCCAACATGCCGACAGCGTAAAGGTCAAGAGCTCGCCAGTCAGCATGCTGGCTGGACTTCAAAACCAGACACAAGTGGAATTCGGTTATGTAGGCCTGCATGCAGACTGCGGCACCTGTACGGCGTACCTACTTACGAACCCTCTCTGGGTATAGTTTGCCGTCAGGGTGAGGTGGGGTTAGATAGGAGAGGGCCTCTCTAACACCCCTGATGCTTCCTATCCCTTAAACATTTCTTCCAATCACTCAAATCTCCAAGTGGCACTGGAAAGAGCTTTGAGCGACATCGATCGAGACCTTGAGCTCAAACAACTCCTTCAAGAGCCCTCTGCTATGCACCTGTCGCTATATATGCATGTGTATTAGGTATATATGTACACACACCTACACACACGCACACACCGTGCATTCTCAGACGATATAGGTAGTGCACATTCTTTCGTGTCTATCTCACTATAGCAAACATGTATGTATGTATTTACTGCTGTCTGTCTGTCTGTCTGTTTTGTTTGTATGGATAAATGTGTGCATGTAAGCATATATGTATGTATGCATGTTGTATGCATGAATGTTTTTATTGCTGTTTGTATGCAAGATGTAGGCACACGTATATATATATGTATTTATATATACGTATACATTCATACATCATACATACAGAAAGACAGACGTCAATAAATACACACACACACACACACACACACACACACACACACACACACACACACACACACACACACATATATATATATTTACGTGTGCGCATCTTAGTAGACTTAGAAATGTAGTTGTGTAAAAAGGCGTCGTACATACTTGAAGCAACGTAGATAGACCCATTGTGGAAATAAACACAGCGAAACCTCGAGAGGTTATGCTGCCGTATGTTTCATCTCTGCCGGGCGCCTAAGCCAGTGGGAGGGATAAAATTACGAACTAGGTAGGCAGTTAGATAACCGTAAACGATGCAGGTTTTTATAGCGCCTCCTACGAAAGTCAACTAATACTTATAGCGCCTCTTTACGAACACTCATCAGCGCTGCTCCCAACCTGACCATACAAGACTGCGATCGAACACAACGGTCTTCAACCGTTGGCGAAATATAGAGGTAGATACGGGACAAGCCCATGTCGCATGACAGCCAGTTCTAGAATGAAGGGCCAATCACATGTATCTGAGGTATGTAGGTATTTAGGTAGGTAAATAATTAGGTAGGTAGGTATTAAGTAGGTAGTTAGGTGTTTGGGTAGGTAGTTAGGTATTTAGGTAGGTATTTAGGTAGGTAGGCTTTGAGATAGGCATGTAGGAAGGTAGGTAAGTATTTAGGCAGGTATGTAGGTATTTCGGTAGATAGTAAGGCGTGACAAGAAGAAATACACAAGTAGTAGGAAAAAATAACTACGTCCATACTTACAGACGTAGTCGTTTTACGAATATCTACCTACCTAGTGCGTAATTTTATCCCTCCCACTGGTTTAGGCGCCCGGCAGAGATGAAACACAAGCCAGCATAACCTCTCGAGGTTTCGCTGTGTTTAGTGTCCCACTGGGTCTATCTACGTTGCTTCAAGTATGTACGATGCCTTTTTACACAACTACATCTCTAAATCTACTGATACTTATATCTCAAGATATACGCACACGTATACATACATACATACATACACACACATACATACATACACACACATACATATATACATACATGCATGCGTACATACATACACACATACATAAATACATTTTAATGAGCCACTAACAAATGCATCTGAACCGCGTTTACTCCGATTTCATGTCTACTCACCAGCTGTCGGTAACAACAGCAGTACAAGAAAGAACCAGCGAGTCCCGTCACCAATACACGAAAACAAACACTAGCGCCCCAGCCAAGCACGAACGCACACAAATCACGTAATTAAAAACGTAACTAGCGCCCCTAGCGAATAAACAAGAAACACTGTCGAAATGAAACGTCAAAAAGAAAACTAAACTGGGTTTCGATTCTGTATGTTAAGTACTTCTATTCTGCCAGCTGGTTTAATAGTTAATTACAAAAACTGAAACTATTTTAACAGGTAAACAATCTAAATAAGAAAATCGTACTGTAAATTTCCTAAAACTGATTTTTTGACAAACTGTAAATATTTCAAAAGGACAAAAACAATAGGTATCCAACTAATTCGATAAAAACGAAACGGTGTCAAAGTTTGACACCAAAATCAGTTGAATGTTCTGTCATTTCCAAGCTCCAGTCATAGCATATAATACATCGTCATGGCTGTTTCTGCCACATTAGTATCTGCTGTGTACAGACCTTACTTTCAACGCTCCCGAAGGCTAGATCAAAATGCGTGACAAAATATATAACAGCTGATCAAACAAGTCTAAAGACACATATACTGTATCTTTAAACCATTTCTGAAACAGAATTTGCACAGCCAACTGAATGAATAAATGTAAATGCACCCGTTTCTATAGTGACCATATGGTCCCGACCTTGCTAATTTTTAAAAGAATTAATTACGTGAGATCATCCACCACCACTGCCCATTTGAATGGGTGCCACACTATTTAAGGTCCCCGTGTATGGACCACACGTCTAAACCACAAGCAAAGTTAGAAGTATTTTCGGGGGACAGAGAAGACCCACACGCAGGGGCCCGGGGTCCGTGGCGCCAAAGTCGCAGATGCTCACACAAGTTTTGGCTCTGTAACGCTGAGGCAGGGGCATGCTCACACAACTTTTTGGCAACGGAGATATCTACCTATGCCATTGAACAAACACTAATACTATAAAAATTAATACAGTGATATATATATACTCTGATATTACATCACAAATTGATTTTATCCACCTTGCTGAGGTTGGCTCACACAACTTTTAAACACTTCCCGGGCCACTGCCCACACGCAAGAGTAAAGGCACAGGAAATTAACTATCGGGGTGTGGGGTTGACCCCAGCCAGTGAGGGGTTAGTTTCCAACAAATAAAGCCCTGGTCAACTCAACTGAGATACGTGCATTTCTGACTAAAATCTCAAAATGTTTCTTGCTGCGATCGATACATTACTGATACACTGTTAAAATACGCTGCTTACAACAAGTTTGGAAATTACATCTTAAAAGGCATAAGACAACTAATCAAAGACCGAAAATCAAGTATTAAAAATTAGTATTACCACTAAACCAGCTTCACACACAACGGAAACCATGGCTTCAACCAAAATAAATAATGACAATTTTAAGGTAAAAAGGACAACAGTGATGTAAATAATTCATAACAATCACCTAAACACTAATAATCAAGTTTCGATCAAATCTCTGATCTTTAGCCGGTTGCATCAGTTTCAATCAAATCTCTGATCTTTAGCCAGTTGCATCAGTTTCAATCAAATCTCTGATCTAAGTAGTACCAACTTAGATAAAATCAATGATCCATTTGCCTCAGCTCAGGGATTTAAGAGACGAACTGATTTCACTTACACACTATTTACACTGTTGAATAGGCAGCTGTTTTAATCAGAAGGGGTTTGTAATATTCAAGGATCTACGATATTTGATTGATCCTTGTAACGATTATTATTCATTACCACTGGCTTTGCACTTGCCATCCTGCTTATCATCCGTGGTTACATCCTGTAGCTCTGTACAGGCCGATCATCTCTTCGATCAGCATCTTGGGAAAAAGTATGTTGTTCTTGGTATATGCCTTATCTTTGTAAGGCGTTCATTCACAGTTGCTGGTCCCTCCATCTGGAACTATGTGCATCCTCATGTTTGCAACTCTCTTAATGAAACTATCTTTTTGTTTTAAACTCAAAACTTAACTCTTCCAGTCTGTTTACGGTTCTTAACATTTCCCACCATCGGACTTCAGTAGATACACTTCTGAACTTTGTAAGTAGGTCATTTGCATTGCAGGACCATTCTCTTTCTCTTATTTCATTTTTCAAACAATTTAATACTTATCTTTTTCCAGTTACCCATGCATTTGAGGTGAATTAGTAATTTAGCGTAATGTAAGTCTTTGATTCACTATAATAATATTCTGCAATCAATAAAAACACATAAAAACTATTAACTGGTTTAACGACTGTTGCAATATCTGGACATTTCAAGGAAACTTTGAGGACTGTTGTTAACTGAGGTATCTAATAAGTGAGTGATCATTTTATCTTACTTTACGGTTCTAGTATCATTTTTCTCAACATGTGCAGCAAAAAATACACAACAGATAGGTGACCAAGTGAAACAGCTGCTTCCTGGGTTTGGTATCAGAAATATCTTGTTTGATTCCTGGGTTTGGTACCTGATGAATACTGGCAGAACTCAAAAATAACCGATTTAAAGCACCTGGTTGGATGGCATTTGCTGTCATCTCCAGCAGTCAGCCACTTTGATCACCACAAAAACCCACCAGGTCACAATCTGCTTTTCAATGGATTTTGAACGATATCTACATTGGTGCAGCTGGTATCAAAGGGCCGATCTACTTTGTGAGAGGCGTAGCTGTTGCACTGGTGACTGTCACGTGATGCACACTTCGTTTCCACCCTGTGTGGTATATACGGAGGAAGATGGCGCCAAAGCAAATGACGATGCCGACGAGTCCTATAAAATGAACTGGATGATGGAAGAAGATGCATGAAAGGAGGATCGAGGCGGCCTGACGGACAGTCATGATGATCGTGAATGTAACAGGCCCAAACTCGTGAATAGTGAAATAGATAAAGAGCTGGCCGATCGTTGAAGCTGTGGAAAGGATCGAGATGTGGAAGATGAAGCTCGGATGGCGCGACATGAAAGCGTAGGCCTCCGAAAATCCGCCCTGCTCAAGAAGCGACACACTGGCGAAGATGATCGAAAAGAGGTTCGATCCCGCCATCATCTGGATTGATGACATCTGGTACTTGTGGTAAAGCTTTCCTTGCCAGTTGACGGTAAACGTGTCGAAGAGGAGGTAGCCACACATGAGGATCAATCCGGACATGGTGGCCTCGTGGCCTTTCATACGCACGCTGTCCTCGCTGTTGATGAGGAAAAGGAAGAGGCCGACAGAAATCATGAGGCCGGTCATGTACTCGAGAAGCGTGTACGTCTTGTTCATGACGAGGCGACTCATGAGCATGACCGGAATCACCTTCGATGCCTTCGCCAAGACCTGGACCGGAAAACTGACGTACTTGAGAGCCTCGTACTGAAACCAGCTGCTCATGACATTCGAAAAAGCATTGTACGAATACATGTAGACTGGTGCCCTGTGGACTGGACTCTGCTTGATAATCAGAAGCGATGCCGCGATGAACACGGCAAGAAACCGGTTCATGAACTCGAGAAACAGAGAGTTTCGGAAGTTCTCTTCGGCCCCGTCGACCCCTTTGTACTTGATAGCCATGATGCGTTCTTGGAGTAGGCCCCAGACAAGGTAAGAGCCCAGCAGACCAACGCTGCAAAAGGACAGTGTCATGCACTGCTTTAGGAAGGACTTCTCTCCATGTCCAGAAGCCAAGGAAGAGCTTTTGCTAGGTAATGATTCAGCGGCTGGTGAGCCCTCAATGAAGAGTCGAACTGACCTTCGCAGACATCCGTAATCTGCAGAAAATAGTCAAACAAGTTTGAACATCGTATCAACTGTCAACACTGGATAGAACTCTGTTGGTTGGGTTCTACAGATGAGAAACAGCACGCCAGTGGAAACTTTTCCCATTAAGTACTACTTCCTTAAAACTGAACTTTCAGTTGTAAGGCAACTTACCTGGAATGCATTTTCTTAACCTCTGGCCAAGGTCGCTACATGCACCTTTTATCTGCAACTAAAAGCTGTTTCTTTTTCCACGGCTGGGCTTGGACTAGATATCTTGAAGGAATGCTACACAAATGCTCTCAATAAACAAATAAAATAAATAAATAATAAACAAATATCAATGCATCAAAGCAATAATTTTTGTGTGTAATGACTGACACAGCTTCACTTTCATACTTTTTATCAGTATCTTTTTATTTGCAAAGGCTCCTAATTAGGCCTATTACTAACTAAGCTAACGTGCCCGCTAGTAGTTACTTCCAAAAAAATTGACTAGATAAATTATATATATATATATTATATATATATACATATATATATTCAAACCATTAGGATTGTCTCACCAGATTTTTGCAAATAATTGGACTTTCTTATGACTTGGATCAAGATGTAACCCGGAACAAGGACGGAAGCATAGCCGCACAAGTTCAGAAGCAGCTGGAAAACCCAGGCGTTCATCCACCGAGACTGGTTCCCTGGTACTAAAGTTGAATCGCCATCTTTGAGCGGGAAACTGTGGATGACTCCCACCAGCACACATACGACCATCAACAGGTCCACCGACATTTTGCGGCTGCACAGTTAAACACATCAAATAATTATGAAAACCAGATACACACGTAAGATAAGCACTGCCGACAAAGATTTGTACAGTGGCTTTGAAGCTACAAGATTAACAAAATGTAACAAGAAACAGTAATAAAGACAGAATTACAGACTCTTGTAGATACCTTGAAGGGGCGCTGTGTAACTACTCTCAATGAACAAATTAAATAAATAAATAATAAACAAATTAAATAAATAAATAATAAATTACACAAACTAAATAAATAAATAATAAATTAAAGTAATTACATAAATAAAATAATAAATATATCAAACTGTTAACTTTTTTGTGTGTAATGAGTGATACTAGTTGATTTTTATAGTTTTTATTGGTACCCCAAACCAAAAAAGTACTGGGTTACCAGTCTCTATCTGTCACTGGCCCAAGGAACTGCGGTCTGTTTCTGATTACTCTACTGGTTCTGTGACAATGTCATTTAGGACTGGAACCTGATCTCTTGAACTGCTTATGCCCCGTAGTCCGTCTTTCTGTCTCCGTGGCCTCGTGGATCTTGATTACAAGGCTCTGTCCAATGGACTCTGATTTTGCTTAGAAGTGACCATCGACTAATGTCTTGTGCGCTATGATGACGGCACATTATAAGTTCAGATTTTCTTCACCAGCCACTAATAAAGCTAGACTGCTCTCAGAGGCAGCATTACAGACTCATGTAGATATCTTGAAGAGGTACTAAGTAAATACTCTCAGTGAACAAATAAAATAAATAACTCTGTAACTGCTGTTGATAGAAATTCATTGCAGCCTCTTGCCAGACAATTTTGTCTAATTACTACCTAGCATCCGTGAGCTCTTTAGCCACATTAGCATCTGCTGTGACTAGGCATTACTCTTATCAGTGTTTGTCAATTAGGAGTACATATTCTACTTGAGACTCTCCCTCACTCTGTTTGAATTGCACTTGTTTGAAATTATGTTAATGACATCTTGTTAGCAATTACATAAAAGAACATTAATTGATTAAGAGTTACAACCTTCAGTAAAAACAGATTAACCACTCATTAACTGTACATTAGTATTTTATATAAAATTAAATTATACGAACCATTTGTATAAATGTCTATCATAAGTGCAAAGCATGTATCACCAGTTACATATATCATGAATGATACGATTCGCCATGACACGTGTCACCAATGACATGCATCACCATATGTGTCACCTTGAAACGAGGCTCAGAATTTGTATGTCAACAACGCTGTCTTCTTACAAGGATTTTGCGGCACATTTCAGGATCCTTTAGAAACGAACAGACAATGCAAAAACCCAGTACACCACAAAAACTGCTGACGTTTTACAACAAATTCATATAAAACTTTTTCCCAAGCGTACACTCTGACAAAAACATTGTACACTGACAATCAACTTTTTGATCTGTCAGATAGTCGCGCTTCACTGCCTATGAGTTCTTAAAGTCTATGTAAATGTCGAGATACATACGTACATGTCTACATACATATGTGCATTGTTTCCGCACCAACTTAAATACAACGAATGAAATTTACGGCAAGAATATTTTAGTACAACGTGAAAATTCTCAGTGGGTGGATATCTGTGTCATACCTCAGTGGTAAACCTGCCACTTTAAGCTGCTACAACAGTAACAGTTTGAATTATCCTGGAGCATAATATGAAAATTGCAATTATGTATCGCGAAATATGCGAACCATATGGAAAGCTTGTCTCGCTGCTGAAAGGTCGTTTGTGTGTTTTCCCCTTCGACAACCGGCCCAAACACTACGCCTTTTGTGTAGAATTATCGATTATCAATACTTAATGTTAGGTTTAACGTCTAGAGACGCGTTTGTACCATATGTTAACAAATAATTGGCGATTCGATAAAAATTACCCTTAACGCCCTTGGGAACACTTAACCGGCACCTTAATTGCTGGCCAACAAACTATTCAAGGCGTATTTTGCTTCTCAACAGTGTACTGCCCAAATATTAAATTTAAGAAATTCTGGCTCTTTAACACGATCGAAATGTTATATTAAATGCTGCAGATTTAACTCGTACCATGTTCGGTTTCTACGAAGAATTAATTATTGAAAAGAGCTTCCATAATTTTTGCAGTAGCTTAAAAACTTTCACATAAACCACACCATACACAGGTTCTGCGTTCAACTTTATAATTCTGTATTCCAAAAAATATTGACCGAATTTGTTCAGCTAAACAGGCGGACGATAATAGACATCTTGTCCACGTCTAATGTTTACCACGGAGCTCTAAATAGCTACACCACAGGCCATAGAAATTAATATTGTGGGGCCAATTACTAAAAGGAAATTAATGAGTTGAAGCTGTATTTCGCGATCTTCTAGTTTAAACGGGTAACAATTCAGTTATAATTTTTCCATTTTGTGTGTTGTTTTGGATTGCTGTGGGCGTGCCGAAATATTCTTCAAAGCCAGTGCCCCGAATTTACGCACAGGCGTGTAAGCACGTCTAACCTTACCATATTTAAACTAAAGCCCCTTATACTGTACAAGAAAGTATCCAACCCGACGAGTGTTCAATTGTTTATACTTTTAACGTCGACAATATTTAACTATATCAAATATATTCACGACTACCTGTCGGTTGCGTTGATGACTTTCACATCAGTTGAGCCTAGTGTCTGTCAGGCACCATATATAATCTGTGGCAAAATGAGACGCTCAGCTGAAGCGGTTATAAGAACCCCATCTTTACAGAGTTAGAACCATCTGATACTGTTAAGAAGGGCTTTGTCTTGCACAGGCAATACGAATCCTCCAAGGTTCCAACTGAACTTGAAACGCTCCCTTTAGATAGGCCTAAGCTTACCATGCTAACAATCTCGAAGTCCTTGACTTAAAAGGCCTACAGACTTCTATCTACAGCTCGATTCCTATTTCTAAAGCATGTTTTCGAAATCTAGGCCATGTATTTAGGTCAAACACAAGCGTCAAACAGCACTGGCCACATAGGCCTGTACAGGCCTTTTCAGAACGATACGGACGCTTAGGTCTAGGGCGTTTTCATATTATAGGCCTCTATACACATTGAAAAGGCCTTTGTATAAGCGTATATAAGCCCCGACCACGGATTTCTTAGACCGTCGCCGAAGAAAATAATATAGGCCTACATAAGGTCCCAATTACACATATAATGTATATGTAATATGCATTATCAATTTCCACACACAACACAACATATTTATATATATACACACACAAACACACACGCACACACATATACACAGACGTTATATACAGTATATACATATACTGTACATATGTGTGTATATATAGGTGTTTATAAATACATACATTATATACAGCATATCCTCTTTTATCCAGGCTTGGGACTGGCACTACCCCCAAACAAGGCAGTGGCGGAGTTTCTTTTATGGCGGAGGTTACCCTGACGAATGCATAGCGTCTGTTAAAAGCATTATTAAGGTGTCGACCGACAGAGATCCGCCTCTGCCTTTAGTCGGGTGGTGCCAGTCCCAAGCCTGGAAAAACAGGGAGGAGGATGCATTTTCAGTTAGCGACATTTATGGCTGCCAGGGCGTCGACATCAACTTTACCTTGCAATTTTTGTATATTTCTAACATTGTTTAACGCAGCTGACGAATATATAACGTCGGTTAAAAGCCTTAGTAAGGTGTCGAAATAGATCACCGCAGTTTCAGTGAGCGACATCTATCGCTGCCAGGCAACTGACATCCGATCCTAGATTCTTACGTTACTTTATAGTAGGGTAAGTCGTTATCGTTAGATCAAGCAGTCAAGTCCGAAGATTTAACGTATTCGTACGATATCAGACGTTGTTGACGACAATTGAGAAGTTTTGCAGTTTTCTGCTTTTGAAATGCTTTGGGAATTTTTACTCTTGCTTTTCTAATGCTAGGGTCACGTTCTTTCGTTGACCGGATGAGTTTTCGTTGTCGCAGTTGTCCAATTGAAACTGGCCTCGTCGTTGTTGACGACAGTTAAGTAAGTAAGTAAGCAAGCAAGCAAGCGAGCAAGTAAGTAAGTATTTTGTAAATATGCTTGTGTTTCTTTAGCGACAGAACGACCTGAACGCCGCTCATTTTTCCAATGAATTTATTGTTGTCAAGGCCTTTTTTCATCCGATTGCTGGATTTTTAAAGTATTCTGTAGTTGTAGTATTTTTTGATTCATATGCTACGTTTTTTTGAGTTTTCGGATCGACACAGGGTCGTCCATTCCAACGCTGTGTACGTGCTTTTCCCGTGGGAGCTCAGTGACTGTCAAATGGTGAGCACAGTGAGCTTTCCGTCAACATTCTGCGTAAATGTAAATGTAATGTGCATGTTTTTTTCCATAGCGATCGTATGGTCTCGACCCTGCTCATTTGACAATGAATTAATCGGGTGAGAGCCTTCGCCACCAATGTCCGTTTGAATGGGAGCCACGCCTTTTGTATCAGTATTTAGTTTTTAGCGACATCTCGTGGCTTCCCGGGCCGTTAAGGGGTTGGTGTATTAAATTATTAAACGTAACCGTAACCCCGAAATTTTGACAGCGCCCAACGAAAGCCACGTCACGGGACTACCTTATTCACAGGCGCTCAGTCAAAACAAAGTTAATGGGCAAAGGTGTTCGGTTACATACAGGTCAAGTTCCACAGATTGTGATTGGGTCTGTCACACTAGCGATTGTAGTTCCTCAGTTTAACGACAGCTTATGGCATCAAAGGCCGTTGCCGTCGCCCTCCTCCTTTATCCAGGCTTGGGACTGGCACTACCCCCAAACAAGGCAGTGGCGGAGTTACACTAGCGATTGAACGAAATTGCCTTGTATATAGCGTCGGATAAAATGATTAAAAGGTGTCTAAGCAAAACCTAATATTTGTAATATGTAAATGTAAATGTTAATGTTTTTCTACAGCGACCGTATGGCCTCGACCCTGCTCATATTTCAATGATTTCATGGGGCGAGATCCTTCCCGTTTTAACGCGTGCAACGCCTTTTATATTAGCATTCAGTCTTTCGACATCTTGTGGCTGCCAAGGCCGTTGATGTCGACCTTTTCTTGCAGTAACAGAAAGCCCACTGGCGACTTAGATAGTTCCTCAGTTTAACGACAGCTTATGGCATCAAAGGCCGTTGCCGTCGCCCTCCTCCTTTATCCAGGCTTGGGACTGGCACTGCCCCAAACAAGGCATTGGCGGAGTTACCACTGGCGACTGAATAAAATTGCCGAAGATATAACATCGGCAAAAGGCGATTTAAAGGTGTCTAAACACAACCTGCTATAGCGACCGGTGGCCTCGACCCTGCTCATTTTTTCAGTGAATTTATCGGGTGAGATCCTTTACCACCGCTGCCCGTTTGAATACGTGCAACATCTTTTGTATTAGTTTTCAGTGTTTAGCGACATCTTGTGGCTGCCAGGGCCGTTGACGTCGACCTTTACCGGTTGTCAGAGGTGTGAATGTCGATTAAACAAAATTGACGCAGATATAGCGTCGGGAAAAGTCGATTTAAAGGTGTCTAAGCACAACCTAATATTTGTAAAATGTAAAGGTACACGTTTTTCTATAGCGACCGGATGGCCTCGACCCTGATCATTTTTCAATGAATTAATCGGGGGAGATCCTTCACCACCGCTGCCCGTTTGAATGGGCGGCGTACGTCTATGAGTCCAATCGATCTGTAGGTCGGTCGCAATTGATGCTTGTGAAGACGGTGTCTTTGCGGTCGATGTCGGTCGCCTTCGTCTCCTATCCATGCCAGTCGGTTACTCTTTATTCGGCCTTTGCTGTACTAGGGCGCTCTAGAAAGTCTATTATTATTATTATTATTATTATTATTATTATTATTATTATTATTATTATTATTATTATTATTATTATTATTATTATTATTATTATTATTATTATTATTATTATTATTATTATTATTATTATTATTATTATTATTATTATTATTATTATTATTATTATTATTATTATTATTATTATTATTATTATTATCATTATCATTATCATTATCATTATCATTATCATTATCATTATCATTATCATTATTGCCATCATCATCATCATCATCACCACCAACACCACCACCATCATCACCACCATCACCATCGTCGTCGTCTTCGTCATCATCATCATCATCATCATCAACGGTCGCTTCCTTCTCCTTCCATTCCCGTTGTGGGATGTAGTTTTGTGAGATTCATCTTCTGTTCTATTGCATTTGGCGAACGGTTGTCTCCTCAGCTCCCCCCATCTTAGACGCCTCAAAGGCAGGTCACCCGCGCCATCTTTTTCGGTTGTCGGGTTGAAATTTTCTTCCTCTGTGGCATTTGCTTCGCACTGGTGTTCGGGTGTAGTTTCGATTCTTCTGTAATCTGTAGTTGATTTGGCTTTTTCGACGGCTCTCTCTCTGTCTGTCTCTGTCTGTCTGTCTGTCTGTCTGTCTCTCTCTCTCTCTCTGTCTCTCTCTCTCTCTCTCTCTCTCTCTCTCTCTATATATATATATATATATATATAATACGCGAGTGCTCTTAAGTCCTAATAATCTCTCTTTTTGCCTGTGTGTGCGCGTGTGTATGCGTGTGTGTTTGTGTGTGTTCGTGTGCGTGTGTGCGTATGTGCGTGTGCGTGCCTGTGTGTGTGTGAGTGTGTGTGTGTGTGTGTGTGTGCAGTATCGTCGTGTGAAATTAATTTCGGGTGACAGCCCATCTAGAGCCACCGGACGTGTCCGAGGGCACCAAAGAGCCGAACTTCTCGAGTTGAGTCAAGCAACATGCGCTGTGAGCTGTCTTCATACACACACTCACACACACACACACACACACACACACACACACACACACACACACAAATACACAAATATCCACTCTACACATATGTATCCTATTACATGCATACTATATATGTATATATGTTTATATTTGTATATAATACATTGATACGCATAAACATAAATGCACACATATGCGCATATATATATATGTACATATAATGGTCATATATATGCATATATGGATTTTTATGTTAAATGCATGCATATATGATAGCGTGATGTATAAACAGAGTTTTCATTGTTTCGTCGCTTGAAGCTTTAAGAAATCCTTTCCCGTCGGATGGATGGATGGATGGATGGGTGGATGTACCGGCGAATTGATGAGGAAGGCGACTTGCAGCTGCTGCAACCGGAGACAAGCATTGAATCTGAAACCGCTGCGGATCCAGAGAATATCCGATGATGTCCGGCTGTATATAGCGTCACATAACTCGGGCTCAAGGATTCCGTTGATAAGTTGCTCGCATAGGCCCTACAATTGTCTTGTGCCTCAGATTCAGACTGACTGAACTGATCCGATCCGATCTAATCCAATCCAATCCAACCCAATCCAATCTAATCTAATCCAATCCAATCTAATCCGATCTAATCTAATCAAATCTAATCCAATCCAATATAATCCAATCTAATCTAATTCAATCTAACTCAATCCAATCTAATCTAATCCAATCCAATCCAATCTAATCTAGTCCAATCCAATCCCATCCAATCTAATCTAGTGGTTGCTACACAAAAAGCACCAATCGATGGTGCATAACAATTGCAATAAAGAAATTAATTGCTTTTGTTTGCGTTTACGCACCGGCGTTGATTACATTAACTACTCTTATATTCCAGATAATATTTGATTTGCTCAGTATAGTGCTGTCACCTATTTGTAATCCAAGATGTAAACAGGTGACCTTCGCAGCGGAACTGTTTGTTCCTTTTAGGTCAGCCCATTGGCAACAATGTATGTGACAGACTGTGACTGTATTTGTTAATTATTTTGGTGATCAATAAAAATCTCTCTCAGTTAAAGAAAGTAGATAAATATATAGGTGTTTATCAATCGTATGGACCCAAATACCAGATATATATATATATGTCTCAGTAGCTGAGAGGTCTATAAAAGGCGCTATATAATGATCAGATTCATGCATATACATGACGTAAACAAATATTATTTCACGTAGAGAAACAGAGAAAAACTATTCAGCGGAGGCTTTGAATTTGTCTTACATTAGCGCTATAAAAATATCCGGCAGATGCATGAGAGCCGTTCAATGCAGGAGGATTTTTCTTCCCGAACAGCAGAAAATAACTTGATCCGTGTACGATTTGTTCTTTCTATTCCTGCTTCATCTTTATTCCTCTCTCTTCTTCCTCTTAATCCTGCTTCTGATCCGCTTCCTCCTCCTTCTAATCCTCCTTTCAATCCTCCTTCTATACTCCTCTTTCTAATCCTCCTTCTCCTCCTCCTCCTCCTTCTCCTTCTACTCTTCCTTTTAATCCTCCTTCTTCTCCTCCTTCTAATCCTCCTTCTATTCTTTCTTTTAATCCTCCTTCTCCTCCTCCTTCTCCTCCTCCTTATTCTCTTCTTCGTAGTTCTTCTTCAAATCCGCCTCCCTCGGTTTTCATTCCTTCAGGCTCACGATGCTCTTGTGCATGCCAACATTCCTCTTGTTCCGACATCCTCTTTGCGCAGTTCATCCCTCCTAATATGCTTCTGCTCCTTTCTTCCTCATTACTTCTAAATGCTCCTCTTTCCTCTTCTTTCTTAATTTCGTACACATTCCTCATTCATCTTTTCCTCGTTACTTCTGTTCTACCTTGATCCTCTTGTTTCCTCTATGCTCATTCCTCTTCCTATTCTTCCTCACTCCTTTTATTCCTCTGCCCCGTGCCACCCTTCTCTTCCTCCTCAGTTCTCTGCGCATTGCGTTCACCCTTCCTCCCATATAATCCTCACTCACTCCTTTTTTCTTGGACTTATTCCTCCTTTCCGCTTTACATTCCTCAGTGCTCCTAATCCTCATTCCTATTTCTCCTCGCTCCTCCAAGGAGACATTTGCGTTAGCGCCTCATGGAGTCCTTTGTTCGACGTTCTCCTCCGACAGGAATTTCTGTCGTTCATCAATTCGTTCAAGGTTCACCGAACAGATTATCTCTCGCTCTGGTTCTTCTCATGAATTACAATTCACTCAACATATCTCTCTCTTTCTCTGTGTCTGTCTCTGTGTCTCTCTGTCTCTGTCTTTGTGTCTGTCTCTCTGTCTCTGTCTCTCTGCATCTCTCTCTCTGTCTCTCTGACTCTGTCTTTGTCTCTGTGTCTCTGTCTCTCTGTCTCTGTCTCTCTGTATATCTCTGTCTCTGTCTGTCTCTGTCTCTCTGCCTGTCTCTGTTTTTCTGTGTCTGCCCCTGTCTCTGCCTCTACCTCTGCCTCTGTCTCTGTCTCTCTCTCGCTTTCGCTCCACACTCACAGACGTGAGTGCAAAAAACCAGACATATATACTCACATGGAGGATTTTACATATATATATATATATATATATATATATATATATATATATATATATATATATATATATATATATATATATATATATATATATATATATATATATATATATATATATATATATATATATATATGATCATCTATTTATATAGATGTATATGAAGATATATAAAAACATGCATATATCGTTTTAATCTTTTGATAAATTGTGAAAACCGTTCAAGCAACGGACACTATTTTCAAGCGGGTGTTGGTTAGATTAGAGCACGTCCGGCGTTTGAAGGGCATTGCCCTGACTGAACGATGACCGATGAGAGACAGAGTCCTCTGACCCACACCCCATATCAATGTAGCCCTGCGTCTGTGCCTACGTTGAGAAGGGGCGCTGTACGTGTAAATCTCCTCTGCTAAACCGCCCTCAGTAACCTCTGCTAGGAATCAGAAGTACGAAGGCAGAGGTTGCCATTCGGCCAAGTCATTGTGTTAATTATAAAGACATTATTATGTGATTTCTTATGTAATTCATTACGCAGCTTATTGCATGTCTCAAAATGTATAGTATTATGTAACTAGATTACTATCTCACTTATTATGACCTTATATGTAACTATTTGTATATATTACTATGTATCTTATTTTGTAACTTTTTATATAACTTAATCTAATCTAATATAATCCAATCCATCTCATCCCAATCCCATCCCATCCCAATCCAATCCAATCCAATCTAATCTAATCTAATCTAATCTATCTATTCTAATCAAGTGGTTGCTATACAGAAGGCACCAACTGATGGTCACTTCGACTGAAAATGTAATCAAAAATCATTGTTCGTTGGAAAAGTCAGGTCGAACATCGATAGGTCAGAGAAACCAGAAGTTAGGCTACGCCGGGTCAGTGGCGGCTCCAGGATTGCTTACGAGGGGGACAAGAGCATTTCCAGAGGGGCGCCACATTCTGGCAGTCCGCCCTGCACGGGTCTGGCGTATAACCAAGGGGGGCGGTGGAGCGAACAGCCCCCACACCTACAGCTAAATCCGCCACTGCGATGGGTAACAAACTCATTGTGTTACTGTGTCTCCTGCGTTCGGGGCGAATCAACAGAGGGCGGTTGAGACGAGTCTCATTTCATTTGTACGTGCGTGATACGCAGACCTTCCTTAGCACTTTCTTCGTTTTTATCTTTTTCATTTCATTTGTTTGTTTTGCCCCGGAAAGGCGCAGGAAATCAATATTTAATCTGGCTATGACTTCACTGGGTGCAGTTTTGCGAAACTAGAAACAAAAGCAATTTCTTATGTATAGTTATGTATGGATACAGATGCATATGTCTGTGTTGGACACGGTAGCCGAGTAGATAGAGTGCTTGGAATATTGGGGAGTTGTGTCCCCGTCCAATTGTTCATACCAGAATTTATGTTATGGTTTACGTTTGATTCTCATCTAATTTTGAACCCTTCGAACTCATGTGAAGCGACTCATCGACTGCTGCCTTATGCATTATGTTAACGGTGCTATAGAAATGATCAGATTAGGTCACAATAGAAGGGGTTCGACGCCTAACGGTTTGACTGCAAACGTAGAAGAATTGTGTGCAGGGCCGACTTATCCATTAGGCACAGTAGGCACTGTGCCTAGGGCCTACGCACTTTATAAGGGCCTACGAAAGTCAAAAATGAGATATTGAAAAAAATAAATTTATTGATTGACCCGAAAATAGAAAAAGGAAATACAAAGTTAATAATTTTAAAGTTTGTACTGAAACAGTTTAAGTTAAGCTGTGCTACATTATGTTAACTTTGCGGCTCTTTGCATTAGCAAAATCACATATAAGGTCCTCAGTTGTCATTTCCCGCATTAAGTCGTTTTCGGTGTGTTTAGCTCTAATGCAGAGCTGGCAGTTGGAGCCTACGAATGCGAGAGTGTCTAGGGCCTACGACGACCTTAAAACGGCCCTGATTGTGTGCTATGTGTAGTTTGTGTAGGCGTCCCTTGGGTTCGTTCTCCGGGGCTGCGTCATGCATATGCAGGTGGTCACCGTTGCGTTCACAGAATCACAGCAAAAGCAAGAAGCATCACCGTTGACAACGAACGCCATCTGCCGATTGACGTACAAAACAGGACGCTTCCGTCTACCACGCATAAGAACTCTTTGTTTACGTCTCATGAATATTCATACAGTCTGACTTCCGGCCGAGCTTTGGTGATTCAACGTGGAAGACGAATAATAATACGACTGATGTGAATAATAATTGAATAAGTTGTGTTTGCTTTCTTTTCAATATTAAACGTCTTCTAAAACGTCTAATTCAATGGGAATTGTCTGAAGAGGTTGATAAAGCGCAGATGCATACTATAAAGAGGATAAGTCGTTAGACGGCTGTCGATTTTGTTTTGACTGAGCGCCTGTGATGAGTAAGCTGGTTCCCGCCACTTAGCTTTCTTGGGCGCTGTAGAAATCTCGAGATTACGATTACGATTAGATATCAAAGTGTTCTTACCACAATCACATCGACTCTTGTGACGTAGATGAAGTTCTTTTAAAGTTCCTGAATCATTTGAATGTTCATTTTTTTAAATTTTATATTTGATCGACACTCTTTAGTTATAAATTAGTACCTTGCTAGACGGTAATCACGATATCTTTAAGATGAATTTGAAGGTAAAGAATCCAATAAGCTTTATCGAACCATGTCTATCGATTTTTTTATAACAGTGTATGTATTCGTGTATGTATGTGTGTATGAATGAATGAATGAATGTATGCATGTATGTATGTATATAAGTATGTCTATATGTATGCATGCATGTATGTGTGTATATTATATGTATGTAAATATGTATGATTGCATATATGTATGTACATATGTATGTATGTAGATGTATGTATGTATTCGTGTATGTATGCATGCATGTATGTATATAAGTATGCCTATATGTATGCATGCATATATGTGTGTATATTATATGTATGTAAATATGTATGATTGCATATATGTATGCACATATGTATGTATGTAGACTCTAGGCCTATATGTGTATGTATGTATTTATGTATGTATATAAATGTTTGTATGTATATATGTATATATGTGCATGTGTATATATATGTAACTATCTGGGCACCGCCACCTCCACTATCATCACCATCATCATCATCATCGTCGTCGTCGTCATCATCATCATGCGTGTGTATGTAAGTCTCTAGGCATATATCTAGAAATCATCATCATTGCCGCGTTGCGGCCTTATTCATAATTTTGCTTGTTTTCTAGGTTTTAATGTTATTACTGATGTCTTTACGGCGCTCTTCGGGTTTATCTTTTGCGCAGCCGCGATACGCAATTAAATCCTGGATATTGTAAAAGCTGTCTGTCTCTGGTAAAATACGAGCATATTCTAATTACCGTGGTTAGCATACAAGCCCGTTTAATTGTCGGAGTTTGCGCTGTACCGTGCTGATAGGAAGGATCGTCCGCCATGTTTGACTTCTGATAGCCTAAGTATGCAAAAATCTTTCTTTATAGATGGCGTCGTTCGTTGCTAGGATACGCGATGTATTCTTAAAACTGAGCGAAAGAATTTCGTTGATATTTCAGGGAAGTTGAAGAAAACCTGCAACCGACGAGATGCTTTTACTTTTCTTTTTGAAAGTCGTAGATAATGAATATTGTTGCCTTCTTTGTATATACAAAAAGCACATGTGTGTCCGCATACGTGTATACATACACATATTAATATACATGTGTATATAAATTATGGATACATATGAATGAACGCATATATATATATATGCATGCACAAATTCACACATAAATACATATGCACATACATATACACATGCATATACATTATCTTGTACACATAAATATATGGCATACACTAACTCTAACTCTAACTCATCTAACTCAACCGATCTAACTCGAACGATCTAACTCGATCAATCGATTTAACTCCATAAAAGCAATACTGTTTTACTAAAGAACATATAATGGGGCTTAATCAGACAAAATATGCATAGCATTCGGCCACTTTAGTGTTTGCAATTACTAGACATTAATCTCAAGAATGCAAATCATCCTGGGGGCGGTGCCATCGGGTGGAATTTAATCCAGTCCCAGACTCGTAAATCGACTAGGATTAAACGCCGACTCAATCGCGATCGAGCCATGCTGCAGTAACCTCAGCTGCCAGAAGGTTGAATCGGAGGCAACCGGTTGCCAAGTGCATCGTCTCATTACTACGGGAGCAGCTCATTGCTTTAGGATGCTGAGCAATTAATCTGTCTGAAAGCACAACCAAATGAAGGTTCGAACAACGACAGCAGCAGAAGAAGAACGCGATGAAGAAGTAGGCGAAGAAGAAGAAGAAGAAGAAGAAGAAGAAGAAGAAGAAGAAAAACGTGAGGAACAAGAAGAACAAGAACACGAAGAAGAAGAACGCGAAGAAAAAGAGAAAGAGGAGGAGGAGGAAGAAGAGGAAGAGGAGGAAGAAGCAGAAGAAGAAGAAGACGAAGAAGAAGAGGTAGCAGTAGAAGGAGAAAGAGGAGGAGGAGAAGGAGAAGGAGGAGAAGAAGGAGGAGAAGGAGAAGGAGGAGAAGAAGAAGAAGAAGAGGTAGCAGTAGAAGGAGAAAGAGGAGGAGGAGAAAGAGGAGGAGGAGAAGGAGGAGGAGAAGGAGGAGGAGAAGGAGAAGGAGGAGAAGAAGACGAAGAAGAAGAAGAAGAGGTAGCAGTATAGAAGGAGGAGGAGGAGGAGAAGAAGGAGGAAGAAGAGAAACAGAAGAAGAAAAAGAAGAAAAAGAAGAAAACAGAAAGAGAAGAAAGAAGAAAAGAAGTTCGGTTCCTTTAGCCTTCTCCGAGAGGCAGCCATAGGTGTGAAGTGTCAGCCACTTCATTTCCCTCACTTTCTTGGTTCCGGCATACGATCTCAATCCCTCCCTCACCGCCTGATAATTGCAGTGACAGTGTTCGGTCAGTGTACTCATTTTATACATGAGCTCGCTAGTAGGCGCTAGTGGTAAAGAACTGTCGAAACGTCTGGCTGTTCTGCCGGGGATTCGAACCTCCTACCTCTAGGCTGCCAGATCATCGCTCTCTCCACATAAAAACCCTCTTGCAGCTTCCTACATCCTACTCCGTCCTCTTCATCCAGTGTGCTTCCTTCTCTTCCTCCTTCCTCCTTCTCCCTCTGCCTCCTACCACTTCTCCTCTTTCCACCATAGGCTGTCTCTCTGTCTTGTGGGCTGACCTTCTGGATATTGACGTGATTGCGGTTTTGGTTTTGGCGCGCCATCGGTTGATGTCTTGTGCATTAGACACCGGCGCCTTAGAAGTTACTAATTACATTTCCTCTTCCCCCTACCTCCTGCCAATCCTCCTCCTGCCAATCCTATTCCTGTTTCTCCTCCTAGTAATCCTCCTCTTCCCATCTTTATCTTACGCTTTCCTGAATTCCCGTCTTATTCCTCCCACTATCCTACCCTAAGGCGATGGATCTTCGTAACTCCCATGCCTATCGCTCATCTTGAACCCATGGGACTTGGAGAACACGTGTCTTGACAATGTCAGCATTGATGACGTCAGTCGCGATCAGATTCCATCACTCCAGTCGATATGTGTACACTGCTAGAAAACAATGTCTAGCGACAACAAACATTAGTGCGTCTAGACTGCTCAAACACAAAGCGTCTAGTGATGTAAACTCAGTCACTGAGGCATACAGAGAAAGCACATTACCTTGACTTTCCTTGAGTTGCCTAGCCCTGCCTTGCCTTTTTTCGCCTTGCCTTGCCTCGTCTCGCCTAGCCTCTCCTTGCCTTACTTCACCTCCCATTGCCTCGCCTCACTTTGTTTCGCCTTGCCTCACCTTGCCTTGCCTCAACTTTCCTTGCCTCGCCTTGTCTCTCCTTGCTTTGTCACACTCGCCTTGCCATATCTTACCTCGCCTTGCTTTGTCTCATATTGCCTTGCCTCAACTTGCCTTGCATCTCCTTGCCTTGCATCGCCTTGCCTTACTTCGCCGCGCCTTCCTTTGTATCACCTCGCCTTGCCTCACCTTGCCTCAGCTTGCGTCAACTTGCCTTGCATCTCCTTGCCTTGCATCTCCTTGCCTTGCATCTCCTTGTCTTGCATCTCCTTGCCTTGCCTTGCATCGCCTCGCCTCGCCTTGCCTCGTCTTGTCCGTCTTACCTCACTTCACCAAGAGTCTAATAACAAGTTAGCGTTTCCGAAATGCAAACCAGAAATAACCCGTATCATATTATCTAACAGCAACAGACTCCGCGGGGGAGTGAATCTAGACCCCGTTATCTTTCACAGTAATTGCAGGCAGAATTCAGCCGTATTCTACAACGAGACAATTTGTGCCGATCAATTGTTCGGGCCACACCCGCATCTATACAGCCGTTTCGTCATATTTTGCCTCTGGGAGACTAAGAAAGAGAGCTTTGTGGGCTCCAGATCAGAAGCAGGAGATAGAGAGGGCTGCCGTCAATCAATATCCTATTTCAATTTGATTTCGAGTCAGTTTCTGTGACTTATTATCGTATCAGATGCAGCCTGTGATGTTTTCAGATGCCTCGAGTGTGCGATATGTGTACGTACGTAAGTAATGCATTTGTTGATACGCCATAAGTCCATCGGCTGAGCGAAGGATCGCAGGCTTGGGTGGGTCAAAGCGGTCAGACAACAAAGGCAAGACGATACAAAGCTGCTTTACGGTCTTAAGCCGCTTCATATTTGTAACCCTAACTGCCGCAGAACATTCGTATAGTGTCGCTTAAAAACTCTCTAAGAGGGACTGATTTTCGATGAGGGATAGTCCAAACCAATGGGGGAGTTCCCCATTTCCCTCTCTACAAATCGCAACCTGGTTGCGCCAAAAAGAGGAGTTCTAGTTTTAGAAATATTCCTGAAAGTAGAGACCTGGACATTGCGACACCTAGCGAGGACTTTCTACCTCAGGGTTTTCTTCTTCCTTTAATGCACAAATTTACATAGAACAAATCATTCATTCAATTGCCTGGTCTCTGGATCTTTTGGTCCTCTTTGTCCTCTCGGTCATTTCGTCCTTTGGTCCTATAGGTCTTTTGGTCTTCTTGGTCCTGCAGGTCCTCTGGTCCTTTGGTTGTCTGGGTCCTATAGCTCTTTTGGTCTTCTTGGTCCTCTTGGTCCTTTGGTCCTTTGGTTCCTATAGTCCTTTTGGCCTTTACTCGTCTTGGACATTTTATCCCTTTGGTAATTTGGTCAGTTTATTGGTCAGTCAGTTAATCGGTCAGTTAGAACGCTGAGGAAAGAGATGGCCACAATAGTCCAACGATCTGTTGTATATCTTCTGCTGTATATTGGAATGTTTTTAAACTGTAGGTCAGTCGGGCGGTCAGTCTTTGGATTATCAGCAAGGAAATGCATATAGAATCCACATGTGTGTGCATGTGTGTGTGCGCGCGCGTGTGTGTGTGGGTGGCTGGGTGTGGGTGGGTGTGTGCATGTGTGTGTGCGTGTGCGTGTGTGTGTGGGTGGCTGGGTGTGGGTGGGTGTGTGCATGTGTGTGGGTGTGGGTGTGTGTGTGTGGGTGGCTGGGTGTGGGTGGGTGTGTGCATGTGTGTGTGTGGGTGATGGGGTGAACTGCCTTCACGAAGCTAGACAACTGTATCGCGACAGAATTACGCTGAACCTATACCAAATTTACCAAAGCTCAACTCCTTTCTACAGCAGAAAGGTCAATGAGTTCAGAAAATTAAAATGGGTGGCTGGGTGTGGGTGGGTGGGTGTGTGCATGTGTGTGTGCGTGTGTGTGTGTGTGGGTGGGTGGCTGGGTGTGGGTGGGTGTGTGCATGTGTGTGTGTGTGTGTGTGTGTGGGTGGCTGGGTGTGGGTGGGTGTGTGCATGTGTGTGTGTGTGTGGGTGATGGGGTGAACGGCCTTCACGAAGCTAGACAACTGTATCGCGACAGAATAACGCTGAACCTATACCAAACTTTACCAAAGCTCAACTCCTTTCTACAGCAGAAAGGTCAATGAGTTCAGAAAATTAAAATACTGAGCGATAATTGCAAAGATAACAAGCCGCGAGAACTTTTACGTCCGTCCAAGAGATCGATTTCTCACGAGTATCGATTCGCTTTTCAACAGGATCTCGAATTTTCGCGAAGAAATTATTGCTCAACAGGAAGCGAGAAAGACCAACAGGGTCTCACCGAAGTTCCGTTAGACATAAAGGCGAGGCCTCTCCCTTCCAACGCTCTATATTGTCCTCGCAATAAGAGAAACGCCCGTAAAATCTGTCCCAAGACGAGTTTAACTGCCGTCAAGAAGGAAATTAGCCGTCGATATTACTCTCGTTTAGTTCCCCTTCTGCCAGTAAGAGGCTGACGACTCTCTTAATAGCGATGCTTACGGGTGCCAGACACTTGTGTTGACGCAGTGAAATATTCAGTAGGCGTATGGTGGACCAATAAAGCTATTGTCTGGTTATATATCACGGATTGGTAAATGCTGTTGTTGTTATTCGGGAACGGAAGCAGAGGAATGACAATGCGAGATCGTGGCATCAACAGCTGCCTTTCTAAGAATAGTCCGCAGGCGACGCAGCTTCGCTTCCTATCCTGACACCCGTCTTCCTCTTATCTCGCTCTCCTCTCCTACCCCATCCTCTCTCCGTCTGACTTTTGGATCTTGACCTGGAACCTAAACTTTTTGCCTATCGATTTTGTTTTGACTGAGCGCCTCTGAATAAGCTGGTCCCCACGACGTGGCTTTCGTTGGGCGCGGTAGAAATTTCGGAATTACGAATACGATGGATCCATGTCGTCCGCAGAGAAGAGAAGAAGCCAGTTACCTACCTACCTACCTGCCTACCTACCTATAGTATATTTAATATAATCTCTCTTCTTATCGTCTTACCTCGATTCACCTGACCTTGTCTTACCTGCCGCATTCTTAGATAACGTTACATTATAATACCTTTTGTTTCTTTAACTTTACCTTACCCTATACTTACCTCACCCTATAGTGCCATTGTTACCTTACCTTATTACCCTAGCTGACCTTACTTTGACTTACCCTACGTTACCTGAGCTTACTTTACCTTTTCCCTTTACCTTCATCCTACGTACTTGGTTAACCTCACCCTATCTCAGAATTCTGACTTTACCCTACCTTACATTATCCCACTTTACAATACATTCCCTTTCCTCTGTCCGCTTACCATCTTATCACCTTGTTTCACCTGCAAAATCTCGGATTGTCTCAGCGCCACAAGAAAGCATTGTTTGGGGAGCCATGTTACGCTAAACCAGACGAAGTGCAAAGAGTTTGATGCATAACGGCTTACATACATACGATCAGTCGCACATACAATACATACATACATACATACATACAATACATACATACATACATACGATCAGTCGCACATACAATACATACATACATACATACATACATGCATACATACAATACATACATACATACATATACATACATACATACATAAATAAATAAATAAATACATACATACATACATGCATGCATACGTACATACATACAAGCATACATGTACATACACACATGCATACACATGCATACATACATTCATACATACACATATTTACATGCATACACATACATACATATATATACATACATACATACATATGTACATGTACGTACATGCACACATACATGAACACATACATGTGTAAGTATGTATTTGTGTTGGATACAAACTTGATAAGTTTGAATTCTGGGCGAACTGTTGTTGCAGTAATTTACATAGCGCCAGTCGATAAAACGGTTGGCCGGTCGTGTTCTAGCGACGAGTCAACATCACGTTGTTTATTTGTGGGTTATTTGCACGCTTCACTGATTCCGACCGGGTAAATGGCCCGAGACAAAACCGTCCTTGCATATCAAAGGGTGAGTTTTACATAATTTTTAACACCATTGTTTCTGTTCATTTTCGCCGAGTCTGCAGGGGTGGGAGGGCTCCTAAGTAATTAATGCAATAAAGTAATTAATGCAATAAAAATAATATTATTAGTATTCCTTCATTTCTCAGGAACAAAAAATGCACTGGGCGCTATTATTTTTTTTCTTTTTAATTTTTTTATTTTGCGAATTAAATTAAAATTGCACCAATCCAGTTACAATAATAGGTTATTGATTGATTCACAAATCAATTATAATTACAATTATAAGAAGAATTTGTAATTAATGTTTTGTTTTCATTTGTTAGCATATTATTATTATTATTATTATTATTATTATTATTATTATTATTATTATTATTATTATTATTATTATTATTATTAGAAGAAGAAGAAGTAGTAGTAGTAGTATTAGTAGTAGTAGTAGTATTTGTATTATTATTATTATTGCTATTTCCAAATTCAAAGGATGAGGTGACGTGAGGGCGCCACAGAAATTGTATTATTATTATTATTATTATTATTATTATTATTATTATTATTATTATTATTATTATTATTATTATTATTATTATTATTTCAATTATGAAACGAATTCATTGTTGCTGGAGCAATATATATATTGCAATAATATGCTAACAAATGAAAACAAAACATTAATTACAAATTCTTCTTATAATTGTTATTATAATTGATTTGTGAATCAATCAATAACATATTATTGTAACTGGATTGGTGCAATTTTAATTTAATTCACTAATTGCTATTATTATTATTATTATTGTTATTTTTATTATTATTATTATTGTTATTTTTATTATTATTATTATTAGAAGTAGTAGTAGTAGTATTTTTATTATTATTATTATTATTGCTATTATTATTATTATTACTTTGTTTTTTTAGCCGAGGTATATATGAACCCTCAGGAATGAAAAAAATATCTGTTGGAGAATGAAAACGTGCTGGGACATCTAATATTATTATAATTACGAAAGTTTGTTCCGCGCGCTAAGTCACACCGAAGTGCGAATCCGAGGCGCGGAATCTGACCTCTACTTCATCTGTGTATTGTCTATCAAATTGTACCATTGTCCAGATTCTAATTGCGAAGACCCTCAGATATTCCTCTCCTTCGCCATTCCAACTGATTTTCTACATGATTTACGCCGTCTGTGATCAGCTGTTAAATTCTTCCACACACATATATATATATATATATACGCAGAAAATCAATCTATACTATATATATGTATATAGAAATTCAATATATATATATATATATATAAGAAATATATATACGTAGAAAATCAATCTATATTCTACATATATGTATAAAAAATTCAATCTATATATATAGAATTTCCATCAATATATATATATATATATATATATATATATATATATATATATATATATATATATATATATATATATATATATATATATATATATATATATATATATATATATATATATATATATATATATATATATATATATATATATATATATATATATATATATATATATATATATATATATATATATATATATATATATATATATATATATATATATATATATATATATATATATATATATATATATATATATATATATATATATATATATATATATAAGACGAGTGCTCACTCAAATTGATTCGTGTTTATATATAATAAGATACATATATATATATATAGTATGATAGTATGTGCACACAAGAAGAGCAGTTCATTAGAGTTATCCCGAGAGGCATTTGGGGTTATGAGTGTCAGCGACTTGTTTTGTTTGGCCTCGGCAGTCTATTCATTTTATAACCGAGTTTCTTGGGGGATGAGTAGTGAAGAGAAATCAGACATCGTGGCATATCTTTCTGTCTTGACAGGATTTGAACCCTAGACCAGCATGCTGACCACTGCGCTGTTGCGCATATAACATTTTATATATGTAGTATGCGCGTATGATATGTTAATATATTATGATAATATGTTAGTAGAAAATGCTAATGTAATATGTTAATATAAATATAATATGTTGATAAAATATGTTAATATAATATGTTAACACAATATGCTAATATAACATGTTAATATAAAATGTTAATATAAAGTTCTAATATAGTATGCTGATAAAAAATGTTAATATAATGTGCTATTATAAGATGTTAACATAAAATGTTAATATAAAATGTTAATATAATATGTTAATATGGTATGTTAATGTAATACCGTAGGACACGATAGTCGAATGGTTAGTGCGCTTGGCTTGTAACTCGTAGGGTACCGGTTCTGACCTCCTTCCCTGAGGCAGTAACGGTTGTATGGGAGCTTTGAGTAAGTTCTGCACTCACAGTTGCTCGGCGCTATCGATTGAAGATGATTAGTCATCTGATAGAGGCGCTTAACAAATGCCGAAAAAATAATATATATTATGTATATACATTTACGTATGTATTAGTCTTTCCATGTATAATAGGCAAATGTTATGCATGAATGAAGCGAAACAGATTCGTATTGATATATTTCTGATTCGTTTGTTCTTGCGTCATTATATCTTGCACATCTTTCATTTATATATAATTCCGGCAAAAGATCACAAATATTGAAGATTGTGGCTACCTCTAAAACGGTGGCCTTTTGGTTAAGTATTCGTCTTGAAACGCCTAGTGTTCAGGTTCGTTCCCGTCCTGTAATGGTAACTGCGATGCCTTGTGCATTATAATACAGACGCTATAGAAGTTATTAAATTAGATCTATGCGCCGTCAACGAATCCTTAATGCAAAATTTGTATTGCGCCATCGCATGATAACTATGCATTAAGCAAATGATATAGTGCAGTGCCTTTCAAGAGAGAAACTAATTAAATTAATTAATGACCTGAATTAATAAGAGCAAAGAACAAAGGTTTCAAAATTAGAATCAGACATGTTCTGTATATCAAATACACTGAACGAAATGAGTAACTGATGACTTATTAGATAACTTATTAGACAACTTAATAAATAACTTATTAGAGATGTCCCGTTTCAAAACCGGGATATATGTGCGCCATCGGTCGATGCGCTGTGCATTAGACACCAGCGCAATAGAAACTGCTAATTATTATTAGAATTAGACCAGAGATCAGATTTGATAAAATAATAAACCAAAATTAATAGTTAGTTAATAACTTCTATTGCGCCTGTGTCTAATGCACAAGGCATCAACCGATGGCGCACCAAAGCCAAGCCCCAATCAGGTCAATATCCAGAAGTTCAGCCCATTAAGACAGAGAGAGAGAGAGTCTATGGTGGCTAAGCAGTTCGAAAAAAGGTAAGTCTCAAGTTGAGGACGAAATGACACAAGCGACTGAACAGAAAGAAACGATGCAGGAAAAGAGTTCCAAAATTTAGGTCAAACAGTCGAAAAGTCGGTTCACCAGGAACAGTTCTAGTCTTGGGTATCACCACAGAAAGGCATTCAGATGACATGCTGGAATAAAGATGAGTCTTGGGAATAAGGATTGATTTAAAGTATTGTGCCTGACCAGAGTTCAATGTTCAAAGTTCAGTGAGTGTAGGACAAAGAGTGGCTTAGAGTACATTAAAGTAGTTCAGACTCAATAAAAATAGGTCAAATTATAAATGCGCATAGAAATTCGTAGAAATTGAATTCTCTGAAAAGCGGTCAAAGTAGTTCGGAATCAATCAAAATAGGTCAAACTATAAATGCGCATGGCAATCCAAAGAAACGAACATCTGAAAGGAAGGAGGTCAAAGTAGATCGGAACCAATTAAAATAGTGTCACTCCATTGAAGTAGGTCAGGAACTTAGTTCTTGTCTTAATCTTTTCCGTTCAGGTTTCCGCTTTTGGTAAATTTACTGCATAGACGAATAACTAAATCTAATTTCTTTCCGAGATTCATGTCCTAGCGGAAAATAAGTTGGAAATGTTATTCCGCGTGGCGAACCGCGGAAGAACCGTACGCGCACTACTCCACTTTGCCTAGATATTGCTTCCAGCTCGATTAGCTTCCAGTGAACCGGCATCAGTCAGTTTTGATTCTGCTGGGTTATCCCGCCTACGTTGATTCTATCCGAATTCCGTCCAGTTCCATTAGCGGTCATGTCGGGTAACGCTCTGCGGGGTTAAGGCAATCGGGATATTGAGTTTAGAACAACGGCGTATATATCCTCAAGGAACCGTGCACTCATGAGCGCAAACTGCAGACGCTACTAGGCCGACATATCCTTCCCTATCTTTGTAATTGTAATCGCATATTCGCATAGCGCCACTGTGGCGAACGGCGGTCTGTCTTTTCCGTCGACGAGTATTCTGCAAGTCCGTCAGGTTCGGCTCCCCCTAAGTCTAGCGGGAGGCTTCTTCTATTTTTCAAGTCAAGAACAACGAAGTCTATTTCTCGAATTTAATAGGGCTCAACTCGAGCAACCAACTTTTAATTAACTTCGAAGATCACAGTTCGGTATAAAAGTCAAACAATTTGCCACGAGTCAGTAATTAATCACATGAGAACTCTACGACAGCACAGCAGCAACGGCTCACTTATATATTACTCAGCCTACCAGCTAAGCCTACGCACTAGTTAAGCCTACACCAGTTAACCCTAAACACCAGCTCAGCCTATGGGTCAGTTAAGCGTATGCACCAGTTAAGCCTACACCAGCTAAGCCTAAACACCAGCTCAGCCTACAGCCCAGTTAAGCCTAAACTGGCGACGGTTCGCCACACCACTTCAAAAGGAGCTCCTCAGCGATGGTCCCGATCTGACAAATTAACGCAAAAGCACGATCAACCCAAGTGCTTTACAAGCGCCTTCGGAAAACAGGCGGAGAAAGACCAAAGAGCGACTCGTCTCGTAAGTAGGTGAGCAGGCATCTTATTCCAGAAAGATGGAAGGACCACAGTGAAGCTTCAGCTTGGAATAGATTATAATCCAATCTAATCTAATGACTTCTATAGCGCCGTAATCATAATACCTAATTAAGACGGCCCTACATCTTGGAATGGCTTGCCTGGTGACTCGCGACATGAACTTCTCTGCCTCTCTCCCTCTCTCTTCCGCCGCAAGCGCTTGAAGACCACTTTGTTCCCCAGTGGCTCTGACTTGTTCGGCCGGGGGCGCCTCTGATCCTATGTATGTATGTATTGTATGTATGTATGTATGTATGTGTGTATATATGTATGCATTCTATGTGCGACTGATCGTATGTATGTATGCATTGTATGTGCGACTGATCGGATGTATGTATGTATTGTATGTGCGACTGATCGGATGTATGTATGTATTGTATGTGCGACTGATCGGATGTATGTATGTATTGTATGTGCGACTGATCCTATGTGTGTATGTATGTATTGTATGAATGTATGTATGTATGTATGTATTGTATGTGCGACTGATCGTATGTAGGTATGTATTGTATGTGCGACTGATCGTATGTGCGTTTGTATGTATGTATGTATTGTATGTATGTATGAATGTATGTATGTATGTATTGTATCTATGTATGTATTGTATGTGCGACTTATCGTATGTATGTAAGCCGTTATGCATCAAACTCTTTGCACTTCGTCTGGTTTAGCGTAACATGGCTCCTCAAACAATGCTTTCTTGTGGCGCTGAGACAATCCGAGATTTTGCAGGTGAAACAAGGTGATAAGATGGTAAGCGGACAGAGGAAAGGGAATTTAATGTAAAGTGGGATAATGTAAGGTAGGGTAAAGTCAGAATTCTGAGATAGGGTGAGGTTAACCAAGTACGTTGGATAAAGGTAAAGGGAAAAGGTAAAGTTAACTCATGTAACGTAAGGTAAGTCAAACTAAGGTCAGGTAGGGTAAAGTAAGGTAACAATGGCAATATAGGGTGAGGTAGGTATAGGGTAAGGCAAAGATAAAGAAAAAACGTAATGTAATGTAACGTTATCTAAGAATACGTCAGGTAAGGTAAGGTCAGGTGAATAGAGGTAAGGTGAGAAGAGGTGAGGTTATATTAAATACTATAGGTAGGTAGGTAGGTAACTGGCTTCTTCTCTTCTCTGCGGACGATATGGATCCATCGTAATCGTAATCGTAATCGTTATTCCGAAATTTCCATAGCGCCCAACGAAAGCCACGTCGCGGGGACCAGCTTATTCAGAGGCGCTCAGTCAAAACAAAATCGATAGGCAAAAGGGTTCGGTTCCAGGTCAAGATCCACGAGTCAGACGGAGAGACAACATGGCAGCTACGGGAGATGGTGCATGGGGTCGGAGAGGAGAGAGATATAAGAGGAAGAAGGGTGTCAGGATAGGAAGCGAAGCTGAGTCGCCTGCGGCCTATTCTTAGAAAGGCAGCTGTTGATGCCACGATGGCGCATTGTCATTCCTCTGCTTCCGCTCCAGAACAATAACAATAACAGGCAGTATACGCATTGGGCGCATGAAGCATTTCATTGCTTTTCTCATATCTGTCGTGCAGACGCCGTTGGCGAATGTCTTTCATCCGTTTCCTCTTAGGATTTCTGCGCTAAATTCCAAATGAAACAGTCCACTGTACAAGGTGTATTGAATTCGCTTGCAACTGCAGGTCAGGCCAAACTAAAGAAAACTACCTACATACAGAGCTGTTCAGGAACGTATCTAATTGTATGAAAAATTCCAAATGGAGACAATCAACTCGATAAATTTGAAGTAATTAGATTGTTGCCCTATACTTGAAGATGACGATGATGATGTTGATGATATGATGATGGTGGTGGTAGTGGCGATGATGATGATGATGATGATGATGATGATGATGATGATGATGATGATGATGATGAGTTCTCTGCCCAAAAGCAGACACATTGGCTTTATGCCACCCGGCAATGAGATGAGTGGGGTGGTTTCCCGTTGTCTTCCTCAGACAATTGTGGGTGAGCAACTTGTCCAAGGTCGCTACGCAGTGGCTTGAGGCAGATTCGAACCCGCGACCCTCCGGTTACGAGACACCGACCATACCACTACCACACCGCGTCCCACTTGCCTAAAGATAAAATGGGACCCTATACTTACCTCACCCTATATTGCCATTTTTACCATACTTTACCCTACTTCAGACTTTAACTAACACATTCATATCTCCAACTGTATCTGTGTTCAATGTACTATAAATACCGAACGTATGGTTACATTCTCATTTAAATTTAAGTAGCTCCAGTGCATATTATCAATGCTTAATAGTCGGCGCTTAGCAACTGCCCGTGATAGACTTGCTAACGTACTATAATGGAATGCCTCTGCGTGTTCAGTTCCGTTGTTGTAATCGTATACTGAACGAGTGCAAAAGTTAATGGCGTTTATTGAGAGAGAGACCGAGACAGAGAGAGAAAGAGAGAGAGAGAGAGAGAGAGAGAGAGAGAGAGAGAGAGAGAGAGAGAGAGAGAGAGAGAGAGAGAGAGTGGCAGGCCCAACGCCTTTGAGAGAAAGACATATGCATTAAGTTCTCATATACAATGTTTAGCTTGTAAACTCATATATATAGGCCTATGTATTACGTATAAATATATTATGTGTATATAGAGGGCAATGGCAGGCATGAGAATCATAGTGTTTGATAACAAAGTTATATATATATATATATATATATATATATATATATATATATATATTATATATATATATATATATATATATATGAATCAAAGATATATATTACGTATAAATATATCGTGTGTATCATATAAATAGATGGGAACACAAGAATTCTTATAGTTAAAACAATGACTCGAATATATAAGAGAATCGTACAGTTAGAGAAAAAGAAAGAGAGATAGGAATCAAATATATAAATATGTATATATATATATATATATATTACATTACGTATAAATATATTATGCGTATCAAATGAATAGATGGGGAGATGTGTATTGTTTTAGTTAGAACAATGCCATGACGTCGTAGTCACATAAGCATTGTCTTAGACAGAAGACATGGTTCGCCTCTGGACATGCATGGGCGGTCGTCGTCACGCGTGGCGCGCTGTCTTGAATGCAACTGCAGGTTGTTTGTGCTATCTTAGCTTAGACAGAAGTCTTTTCCTTTTGTCTTTTCCCAGCGGCTGTTCAGCGCCATCTGTTTACAAGTACTAGGCACTCTCATTAATATGTATATATATAATATGTATATATATATATAATACATGTGTACATATACACATATACACACATATATGAAATATATATATATATATGATATGATATATATGATTACTGGGTCGTATATAGCAGGCATATGATGTGGATGTATCATTGATACAGTGCGATAGAATAGAGAGAGAAAGGGTGAAAGAAAAGAGAAGAGGAGAGGAAAGGGAAGAAACGGAGAGGACGGATGAGAAGAGGAGAGAGCAGGGGAGAAGAAGAAAGAAGAGGAAATTGAAGGAAAGGAGAAAACAGTAAAGAAGAAGAAAGGAGAGTAAAGGGAAGGAAAGGAAATGAGAGGAGAAAGAAGAGAAGAAGAAAGGAGAATAAAGGAAAGGAAATGAGAGGAGAGAAGAAAGGAGAGAAGAAGAAAGAAGAGTAAAGGGAAGGAAAGGAAATGAGAGGAGAAAGGAGAGAAGAAGAAAGGAGAATAAAGGAAAGGAAATGAGAGGAGAGAAGAAAGGAGAGAAGAAGAAAGGAGAGTAAAGGGAAGGAAAGGAAATGAGAGGAGAAAGGAGAGAAGAAGAAAGGAGAATAAAGGAAAGGAAATGAGAGGAGAGAAGAAAGGAGAGAAGAAGAAAGGAGAGTAAAGGAAAGGAAAGGATATGAGAGGAGAAAGGAGAGAAGAAGAAAGAAGAATAAAGGAAAGGAAATGAGAGGAGAAAGGAGTGAAGAGGAAAGGAGAGGAAAGGAAATGAGAGGAGAGAAGAAAGGAAAGGAAAGAAAATGAGAGGAGAGAAGATCGGAGAAGAAAGAAAAGAGGAGCAGAAGAAAGGAGAGTAAAGGAAAGAAGAATATAGAAAAGAAAATGAAATGAGAGGAGAGAAGAAAGGAGAGAAGAAGAAAGAAGAGTAAAGGAAAGGAAAGGAAATGAGAGGAGAAAGGAGAAAAGAAGAAAGGAGAGTAAAGGAAAGGAAATGAGAGGAGAGGAGAAAGGAGAGAAGAAGAAAGGAGAGTAAAGGAAAAAAGGAATTGAGAGGAGAAAGGAGTGAAGAAGAAAGGAGAGTAAAGGAAAGGAAAGGAAATGAGAGGAGAAAGGAGAGAAGAAGAAAGGAGAATAAAGGAAAGGAAAGGAAATGAGAGGAGAAAGGAGTGAAGAAGAAAGGAGAGGAAACTAAAGGAAATGAGAGGAGAAAAGAAAGGAAAGGAAAGGAAAGGAAATGAGAGGAGAGAAGATCGGAGAGGAAAGAAAAGAGGAGAAGAAGAAAGGAGAGGAGAGAACAGGAGAGGAGAGAAGAAGAAAGAAGAAAGGAAAGAAGAGAGCAGGAGACGACAGGGCAGGCAAAAGGAGCTGAAAGTAAAAATGCGGAGAGGAGAGAGGATAAAGGCAAAGTCAGACACAGACATACACAGCTACAGAGAGTAATACCGTCGTGGTTGAGCAGCAGTTGCAATTTCTTCGCATCGAGCATCCGATAATTGATAAACGACGCGAGATCTTTAACTGGAAGACGATCTGTCCATGATCTCGATTAACAGTCGATTTCATTCATCCAATCTTCCCTCTATTACTCTTTCGCCTACCCCTCCCCTTTCCCTTCCCTTTCTCCCTCCCTCTTCCCTTCTTCCAAACGACAACGACGTTCCACAGAGGGTCCGCCATACTTCATCCAGCTCTTGCGCTATAAAAGCGACCTGTGACGTGAACGTCTTGGCGTGTCGCATGCGTTGCCAATGGCAACTGTCTGTCTGAATTTCATTCGCGGACGAATCCCAGACGTTTAATTCGAATCCATTTTTGTGTCTGCTCCTAAGACTAGTGTGGCCGAGAAAGAGTAATATAATTTGTCTGAAAGAGGAGCATGTTCAAGTCGCTTTGGAAGCCAGACACTTTTCCCAAACTTATATATATGTCTGTCTGTCTGTCCGTCCGTCCATTTATCCATTCATCAATTCATCAATTCATCCATCCATCCATCTGTCCGTTATCTGTCTATCTGTCTGTCTGCTTGTCTGCCTGTCTGTCTGCCTGTCTATCTGTCTGTCTATTGCACTTGTTAAGCGCGCAAAGTCAGTAAATCTGAATCAAAGCCGCGAGACTAGTTTGCGCAAAAAACTTGTCCAGGGTCGTTACACGGAGTCCGTTCAACAGGCTCAAACTGGCAATCGTTGTATTCCGGTCATAACGCGCTTCCGAATGGGCTACACTTTTGTCTGCATAGTCTTGAGGCATAATCCACGGCGTCCTTCAAGCAGTAATCTGGCTAACGTATTACTAGGCTTACGTTTCTGTAACGTAATATGGCTAACGTATTAGTAGTCATACGTTTCGACTCCTGTAACATAATATGGCTAACTTATTACTTATTAGTCTTACGTTAAGACGCCTGTAAAGTAATATGGCTAACGTATTACTAGGCTTACGTTACGACGCCTGTAAAGTTGAGCGTTACAATAATTGTTCATTACATTTATTCTGCGCCAGGATGCGCATTTCGATAGCACGCAGGGTCATTGATCCAACGATGGCCGGTTCGAGTCTGATTAAATGCAAACTAAAGCATGGAGGATAACATAAAGATTTGACGTATATATACAGATGTTTCTGGTGTATGCCTGGTATTCATCGTCCGCTTTCTAGCCGTAGGTTGGTGTCTCGTGTAAGCAGCCATGAGTCGAAAATGTGCCACATAGGATGAGTGCAGTTAGACCGAAAAGGCATTCAATTTCATTTCGTCCAAAGCAAAAAATCAGCTCATATCTGCTTTGACAAATGGACAGATGCGATTTAGACAGACAGACAGACATACAGACAGACAGAGACAGACAAAAAATACATGCATAAATGCATACATACATAATACATACATACATACATTTATATATATAAAAATGGATATGTATACATACATATTTACTTTCATACATACTTAGATATACATACATACTTTCATACATACATCGTTATACATACATACTTTCCTACAAACATATTTGTATGCATGCATGCATGATACAGGCAGACAGACAGACATGCAGACTGGCAGGTAGACAGACAGATCGACCGACCGAGAAACAGACAGACGGACAGACTGCTGCCGACGGACGGACGGACGGACGGCCGGACGGACGGACGGACGGACGGACGGACGGACGGACGGACGGACGGACGGACGGACGGACATGCCTGAATAGATGTGTTCAACTGAATGTCTTCGGGGTTTTTGACCCCTGCAAGAATTTCCTGCCGGCGAAAATGATGAAATCGATCGAATTCGTACGTTTCACTGAGCGATTGTGATCGATTGCCGACAGCTGTGTTTAAGATCAATTGATTAGATGATTGATTAGATGATTGATTGGGGCGATGCAACGATTACACTTGATCAGTCGTCAAAACAACCACCTCATCAAATTCACCCCATCTGTTGTTCGCCGTGTTTGGCGAAATCTTGCAGACTTTATACAAACGAATTTGTAATGTAGGTTACAACCGGAAATAGAGGCATTATATAAATATGCATGAATTCCGGTAGATTCGATGAACCGGAATCAAATAGAGGCGATATATAAATATGGATTTAAGTTTAAGATTGCGCTATAGTATAAATATGGATTTAAGTTTAAGATTGCGCTATAGTAATTACACTATATTACCTTACATTTCATGATATCTCATTATGCATTATTATTACATTCCATGCTGTGTGTCATTAAATCGTGTCACATCTCTTCCCATTGAACTACGTTACATTGTAATGTACTTGCGCAGTTTTTCGTTTTACATTACATTTCTTACATTATATTGCACTATGATACAGTCATCCTGTACTAAGTTTACATCCAAATACATTACAGTCTAAGACACTGAGTTGTTTTACAATGCAGTGCATTGTTATAATTACTTTTATTATTATTGCTATTATCATCATCATCATCGTCATCATTATTATTATTATTATTATTATTATTATTATTATTATTATTATTATTATTATTATTATTATTATTATTATTATTATTATTATTATTATTATTATTATTATTATTGACCTGGAACCTCATTCATTCTGTTGATGTGGAACCAAAGCTGACCTTGCCTGCATATCGATTTTGCTTCTAATCTAATCTAATCCAATGACTTCTATAGCTCCGTTACCATAAAGCCCAAGGCATCAATCGACGGTCGCTTCATGTGAAATCGGAATCCAAAATCCTGATCCATTGAAGAAGCGGGGTCGAATTCCTAAGGGTCAGAGAAAGCAGAAGTTAGGCTGCGGTGGGAAAGCAAGTTGAAACAGATGAGTCTTAAGTTCAGATCTGAATGACATCACAGAACTAACAGAACGAATAGAACTTGGCGGCGATCTTCAAACCCATGGACCAACACTCGAGAACTCGAAACTATTCCGGTACTAGGGACAACCGGAGTCGTAGTGTCCATTGATCGAGCGCAATATTTGTTGGTATGACGGGTGAGCATGGAACAGAGATAGTTTGCCTGATGTAACCGATAAGACAGATCTTTCTAACTTGATAGAGCGCCTGTGAATAAGCTGGTTCCCGCGACATGGCTTTCTTTGAGCACTGTAGAAATCTCTAAGTTACGATTACGATTGCAGTTACGCCTCACCACTGCAACAGTTGTGAAGCATATAAAGATGTCTGAACGAAAGAAGATAAAGACAGCGACGACGATGATGAAGACGACGAAGAAGAAGAAGAACTTGATGATGATGATGACGACGAAGACAATTATGATGATAATGATGATGATGATATTGTTGTTGATGATGATGATGATATTGATGTTGTTTTTGTTGTTGTTGTTGATGATGATGATGATGATGATGATGATGATGATGATGATGATGATGACAGACAAAAGAAAAGAAGAAGAACATAATGCAGATGATGATGATTATAAGACGACAGTAACAGCGACATCTACGATGATAACAACTGATAAGGTCAAAGGTCAATTATCTTACCCATCCAACGAACTCACCATCACTTTACCCATTGCAATCTCTGCGCATGTCTTTCACTCAAAACTGAAAACACTCATCCTCCGCAAATCCTATCCTGATTCCTCTTCTTTGTTTATCTCTTCGCTCTTATTCCAAATACCATCCATCGCAGCCGTCTGACTGTCTGCCTGCCTGACCCCTAGATCTTGACCTGGAACCGAATCTAACCCTTCCTGCCTATCGATTTTGTTTTGATTGAGCGCCGGCGAATAAGCTGATACCCGCGACTTAGGGCGCAATATAAATCTCGAGTTCACGAATAACAAACCACTTAAGCAGAAATGCCTGTAAGCTGTTGTTATTATCGTTATTATCAACAACGCTTCAACCGCGACTGAAACTCGCCCTATTATCACCGTCGTCGTTGTTACGGTTGAAGGCAACGACACGACGTTCGAAATTCTCGGTCGTCGCTCCTAAACCACCGTAAAGACGTCACAGTGACGTTGTAATGACGTCATGCCACGCCTTTCACCAACCTCATTTTCTTGATCCGCGCTCAGCTTTTCCATGCGCGAAGCGAGACCGTATATACTTCGAATCGTGGGGGTCGTCTGTTTACCAGTGCGCCCCCTAGTTGGCTAGCTGTCTTCTAAATCGCCTCGTACCCGCCTGAGGTCGCCACATAATTGGTGACTTGTCAAAGACATGCTTTTCAATTTCCCGCGTGTAAGATATATTACTTGACGACAGACGCTATTAATTTTAGGCACGCTTCTCTGGCGCGCAACGTGACAGGTTGTTTTCGTCTCTTGAGTCTCAAATCCGTCTCAAAGTCGTTTTCAATCGTGGCAGTCGCTCTTAGTGTCATCTCTCGTTAACACGAGCCACTAGTGTGGGCTAAAATCCCTGCTGGAACGCGCTCTGAAATCAGGGCTTGATAACAACAGATACTGGACTGGCCAGAAAAGCCTACTGGAAATCGGTCTTTAAATCGACGCATGACAGTTTTAAATGTGATGTAGACACCGTAATGTAAGTTTGTTTAATGTAATGCAAGTTGTAATGTAATTTGTATAAAGGCTCAGACATGTTTTTGGTCTATGGTACTGTACATTTGGTGCGTATAAAACAGACAACATAATACGCCGACGCCATCTCACGAATAACATGAGAGCAAAATAATTTCTTTGCACTTTGCCGGGAGAGGGGGAGGAAAGCAAGAGAGGTGAGTAGAGAAGGACAAGCAGAGGGAAGCGCAGGGGTATAGACAGGGACAGGGAAAAGGAGCGGGAAGAGTTGTAGCTAACAGGGCAACAGCCGATTTTCCACAGAAGAGACATTATTTGCCGAACTAGAACATGATGCTCGCGCGGATTTGCTGCTACGATGTAATGTATTAGTACGATCGAATGTCTGTTACTAGGACGCGTATGTCTTGACTTACGTTCAGACATTTCTGTCTTGTTATCATATGAACGGCCATATTAACTGTGTGGCTGCAAGTCACGCATTGACTGAACACCAAAAAGTGATGTTAATGAGTGATCTCGCATCAGCGGTGTCTGATGTTTACCAGACAGAAAAATCATCAGTGAATTCGGTCTATGATTTGTCCACTTTTAAAGACAGGAACCGTATCAAGACGACCAAACAATTTATGTCGACGAGAGGACCAGCATAGTAGTTTACAGTGAGGTCTAGTGTTCGCAGACATTACCTAGATGCGTGTAGGAAAACACCACGTCAGCCAATTCAGTTGTATGCATCACCAGCGGGAATTGGATGAGGCAATTTATGCGTGCCTGTGCCGGGGTTCGAATCCCATCTCGGATCCTGATGACAGTTTTCGCTGTCCGTTCATTATCGAGTTGAATTTCTTAGATACACGGTGTCACGTGGTGAGAAAGAAGAGGAGGATGAAGAAGAGGAAGAAGAGGAGGAGGATGAAAAGAGAGATGGATGAAGAAATAAAAGGAAGGGTGGAAGAAGGAAGGGAAGAGGTGGATGGAAAAAAAGAGAAAAAAGAAGAGGGGAGAAAAGGATAATGATGAAAAAAGAGATGGATGAAGAAATAAAAGGAAGGGTGGAAGAAGGAAGGGAAGAGGTGGATGGAAAAAAGAGAAAAAAAGAAGAGGGAGAAAAGGATAATGATGAAAAAAGAGATGGATGAAGAAATAAAAGGAAGGGTGGAAGAAGGAAGGGAAGAGGTGGATGGAAAAAAGAGAAAAAAGAAGAGGGAGAAAAGGATAATGATGAAAAAAGAGATGGATGAAGAAATAAAAGGAAGGGTGGAAGAAGGAAGGGAAGAGGTGGATGGAAAAAGAGAAAAAAGAAGAGGGAGAAAAGGATAATGATGAAAAAAGAGATGGATGAAGAAATAAAAGGAAGGGTGGAAGAAGGAAGGGAAGAGGTGGATGGAAAAAAGAGAAAAAAGAAGAGGGAGAAAAGGATAATGATGAAAAAAGAGATGGATGAAGAAATAAAAGGAAGGGTGAAAGAAGGAAGGGAAGAGGTGGATGGAAAAAAGAGAAAAAAGAAGAGGGAGAAAAGGATAATGATGAAAAAAGAGATGGATGAAGAAAGAAAAGGAAGGGTGGAAGAAGGAAGGGAAGAGGTGGATGGAAAAAGAGAAAAAAGAAGAGGGAGAAAAGGATAATGATGAAAAAAGAGATGGATGAAGAAATAAAAGGAAGGGTGGAAGAAGGAAGGGAAGAGGTAGATGGAAAAAAGAGAAAAAAGCAGAGGGAGAAAAGGATAATGATGAAAAAAGAGATGGATGAAGAAAGAAAAGGAAGGGTGGAAGAAGGAAGGGAAGAGGTGGATGGAAAAAGAGAAAAAAGAAGAGGGAGAAAAGGATAATGATGAAAAAAGAGATGGATGAAGAAATAAAAGGAAGGGTGGAAGAAGGAAGGGAAGAGGTGGATGGAAAAAAGAGAAAAAAGAAGAGGGAGAAAAGGATAATGATGAAAAAAGAGATGGATGAAGAAATAAAAGGAAGGGTGAAAGAAGGAAGGGAAGAGGTGGATGGAAAAAAGAGAAAAAAGAAGAGGGAGAAAAGGATAATGATGAAAAAAGGTGGATGGAAAAAAAGAGGAAAAAGAAGAGGAAGGAGAAAAGGATAATGATGAAAAAAGAGATGGATGAAGAAATAAAAGGAAGGGTGGAAGAAGGAAGGGAAGAGGTGGATGGAAAAAAGAGAAAAAAGAAGAGGGAGAAAAGGATAATGATGAAAAAAGAGATGGATGAAGAAATAAAAGGAAGGGTGGAAGAAGGAAGGGAAGAGGTGGATGGAAAAAAAGAGTAAAAAAGCAGAGGGAGAAAAGGAGGATGATGAAAAGAGAGATGGATGAAGAAAGAAAAGGAAGGGCAGAGGGAGAAAAGGATAATGATGAAAAAAGAGATGGATGAAGAAAGAAAAGGAAGGGTGGAAGAAGGAAGGGAAGAGGTGGATGGAAAAAGAGAAAAAAGAAGAGGGAGAAAAGGATAATGATGAAAAAAGAGATGGATGAAGAAATAAAAGGAAGGGTGGAAGAAGGAAGGGAAGAGGTGGATGGAAAAAAGAGAAAAAAGAAGAGGGAGAAAAGGATAATGATGAAAAAAGAGATGGATGAAGAAATAAAAGGAAGGGTGAAAGAAGGAAGGGAAGAGGTGGATGGAAAAAAGAGAAAAAAGAAGAGGGAGAAAAGGATAATGATGAAAAAAGAGATGGATGAAGAAATAAAAGGAAGGGTGGAAGATGGAAGGAAGAGGTGGATGGAAAAAAGAGAAAAAAGAAGAGGGAGAAAAGGATAATGATGAAAAAAGAGATGGATGAAGAAATAAAAGGAAGGGTGGAAGAAGGAAGGGAAGAGGTGGATGGAAAAAAGAGAAAAAGAAGAGGGAGAAAAGGATAATGATGAAAAAAGAGATGGATGAAGAAATAAAAGGAAGGGTGGAAGAAGGAAGGGAAGAGGTGGATGGAAGAAGGAAGGGAAGAGGCGGATGGAAAAAAGAGGAAAAAGAAGAGGAAGGAGAAGAGGATGACGAAAAGAGAGATGGATGAAGAAAGAAAAGGAAAGGGTGGAAGAAGGAAAGGAAGAGGTGGATGGAAAAAAAGAGTAAAAAATGAGAGGAAGAAGAAGAGAAAGAGGATGGAGGAGAAGAGATGCTGTTCCCCGGCCTCAATGTGCACTTCTGAACTTTGTAGGGAGGGTATTATTAAATTATAGTTGTATTGTATTCCAATAAGAAAAAGAAGTAGTGGAGGAAGAAGAGGAAAAGATGAGAATGAGGAAGAAGATGCAGAGGAGGAGGAGGAGGAGGAGGAGGAGGAGGAGGAGGAGGAGGAGCATGATGAAGATGAAGATGAAGATACGGAGGAAGAAGAAGAAGAGGTGGAGGAACAAGAACCCTTCCTGCCTACCCATTTTGTTTTGACTGAACGCCTGTGAATAAGCTGGTTCCTGCGACTTAGCTTTCGTCGGGCGCTGTAAAAATCTCGAGCTTACGATGACGATTACTGTACAGAACCACATCACGAATAACAGAAAAAGTTGCATTATTCCTGACAGTATGTGTAAATGCTTTAAATATTACAGTACATATTTACAGCCAGCAAGATTCGTTTATATAGCTCACCATTGAGCCGATGTACACCAAAATGACCGACGGGGCTAGGCTTTTCCCCAAATGGAGGCAAGGACCAGATGCTCCCAAAGTTCACAACAATCTCTGCTTCATCAGAAATTCTGTTCACATATGAAAACGGAACATAACTGGAGGGCATAAACGACACAGGCAGGAACACCAATAGAAGATTTGGCTGATTAATGCAGAGAAAATAAAGCCATGGTTACTGAATGCCCCAGTGAGAGACTCCAATAAACATCAGCATTCGAGGAGAACTTGCTGAACCGCGAGAGTGCAAGTCGTCTGTCCCCGGAGTCTAATAACGGCAGATGGTAATGGCGAAAAAGACATACAATGCAAAATTGGACGCACATCGGAAGCAGTTGGAAGATTGGCCAAGATATTGAGAAGCAAGGAAATAACAAGTTTTATTATTATTATTGTTGTTGTTGTTGTTATTATTATTATTATTAGTTGTTGTTGTTGTGGTAGTAGTAGTAGTATAGTAGTAGTAGTGGTAGTAGTAGTAGTAGTAGTAGTAGTAGTAGTAGTAGTAGTAGTAGTAGTAGTAGTGGTAGTAGTGGTGGTGGTAGTAGTAGTAGTAGTGGTAGTAGTAGTAATAGTAGTAATTGGTAACTTCAGTCGCACCGGTGTCTAATGAACAAAGGGATCACCCGAAACATCAACAATGAAAACAAAGGCATAGGCAAAAATATATGAGATGATGATATAACCCAATTTTCTATCTTATCTTATGCACGGATCAGATGCTGGACAAAGCGAAGGTATGCCGGAAAAGAATCCTCTCAAAAGAAATTGACTGGCTACGGAAATGCAGGAGTCTTAAAACTGCTAGACTTAGAGAAGGTCAAATACGACAATGCTTGGATATGCAGACAACCCTATTAGACGAAGTCTTCGAGGCAAAGACTCTGATGTGGAACGAAAGCCAACTGAACAATATGCGCAACATGCAAGGGGGATGTGAAGGAAAGAGAAGCTGAGGAAGACCACGTAGACTATGCAGGAAAGACGATATGAACGAGGACTTAACCAAGACTTGGGCTAAACATGGAAGCATCACTGAATTGAGTGCTGATCTTAGAGCATGGAAATCAGTTAATTGCACCCATCGCCGCCAAACGATTGGTGTCAGGAATTGATAATGATGATGATGATGATGATGATGATGATGATGATGATGAAGAAGAAGAAGGTGAAGATGTTGATGAGGATGCTGCTGATGATGATTATGATGATGAAGGTGATGAAGACGACGACGACGGCGATGATGATGATGATTATGATTATGATGATGAAGAAAAAGAAGGTGAAGATGTTGATGATGATGATGCTGATGATGATTATAATGATGAAGGTGATGAAGACGACGACGACGGCGATGATGATGATTATGATGATGAAGAAAAAGAAGGTGAAGATGTTGATGATGATGATGCTGCTGCTGATGATGAAAATGATGAAGACGACGACGGCGATGATGATGACGATGATGATAACTATGAATACTATGGTGATGATGATACAATGATGATGAAAATGTAATATTGACGTATGTAATTGCGGGGACACCGGATAGCCTGAGGCCAAGGGTTCACCTGAGGTTACGACCTTTGGCCTTCCTTGCGGAGCTGCCAGTGACAGCAGCGTATCGAAAAACTTTCTGTATGAAAAGCTGTGTTGTTTGCCAGCTGGAGGTGGTCTCCCTTGAGTAAATAAGCACTGAAACATGAAGCTCACCATCAGCTGCCTTTTTAGCCGCATCCTGGGCGACGGTTGCTGCAACAGGTTTTAAATGGGTTCATAAATCAGGGTGACGTCATAGGAAAATGCGGGTCATTGCTACACGCAACCATTTCCACGAACTGAATAAGGACACTGCTTAGGAAAGATGAACATGAGAGCGAGAGCGAGAGAGAGAGAGCGAGAGAGAGAGAGCGGAGCAAGCGAGAGCGACATACATACATACATACATACATACATACAGACATACAGACAGACAGAGAAGAAAACACAAAAATTGATGGAATGAAGAAGTAACAAGGAATTCAGGTAATAAGTAAGAAAGGAAGGAACGAAAAAAGAAAGAAAGAAAGTAAAGAAGAAAGAACTAAAGGAAAAAAGAACGAGGAAGGAAGGAAGGAAGGAAGGAAAGAAATGGAAGGAAGAATGGAAGAAATAAAGAAAGGAAGAAGAGATGGAAGAAAAAACGAAGGAAAGAAAAAGTAAACATACACGAAGAAAAAAGACAGAAAAGAAAGAACGAAGAAAGAAAGAAAGAAAATAAAAGAAGGAAGGAAGTAACCAAGAAAAGAAGGAATGAATGAATTCACCAAAGTTTATTGAACTACTTAAAGTTCTTGTTATTTAATCATTTGTTGTTGTTTGTAGTTGTCGTTGCCGGAAAATAGGCTTGATGGAAACCGTTGGCATGAAGAGCAGCTGCAGGCCGACTCTTTCCGTCATTCCATCAACAGCCGCCAACATGAAAAATCTATTTTCCTTATTTTAGCTTAAGTCTATGAACAGAGTTATAGCCGCCATAAAGTAGTGTCGCGCAAAAGCAGGCACTAATACGGCCAAGACGTTCATAGATGTAAAATAATAAAGCAGATGCATCTTGACCATTAGAGACGTTATTAAAATATTCTTACCTATGTTTCCGTTGTTGATGTTTCGGAAGTAGTAGTAGTAGTAGTGGTAGCGGTAGTAGTAGTAGTAATAATAATAATAATAATAAGAAGAAGAAGAAGAAGAAGAAGAAGAAGAGGAAGAGGAAGAAGAAACATACATTAATGCGTCCGTAGTCGAGCAGACAATTTGTGTTCGACGATCGCTTTAACCACACTGAAACCTGAATATGGTGCAAGATGTCAACACTGGGTGAGACGTAGTTTGGGCACTACGTGTCTGCGAGAGTTCGCCAGTCGTGACTATTTCAGTTATAGAAGTTCTATTCTTAGATAGCCAGTTACCTGAGCATTATTTGCCCTCAGATGAACTTATTGTTGATAATGAACATTAACACCACTCAATCAGACGAGGGATGGCAGGGCTTTTAAGAAGTTTCTAAAAGACGCTATATAAAGCATCTAGATGCAGACATATACGGTCTGGTTTTGCTTTACTTTACCGCCAGCCAAAATGCACCTGGACAAATTAAACTCAGCTGTTTCCATCAGAACCTATTCTTGGGCGGAATTCACGTTCCAGCGCATCAATAGAGACACTCACGGACAGTCCATCAGAATCTGCAGCAGCAGCAGCAGCAGCAGCAGCAGCAGCAGCAGCAGCAGCAGCAGCAGCAGCAGCAGCAGCAGCAGCAGCAGCAGCAGCACAGCACCACCACCAGCACCACCACCAGCACCACCACCAGCACCACCACCAACACCACCACCACCAACACCACCACCACCATCACCATCACCACAACTACCACCACCACAACCACCACCACCTCCACCACCACCAGCACCAGGACCAGAAGCACCAACACCACCACCACCACCACCATCACCACCACAACCACCACCACCACCATCACCTCCACCATCAGAAGCACCAGCAGCAGTAATAAATCTTTATCTATTTTATGAATGTACTGCATTTCGAAAAATGCAGTTGACCGGCTTGTTTTGGCGTTTCCATGAATATTTCGGCCACCTCCCCGTAGGCCGTCCATTACTTAAATTGTCAGCATCCTTCTTTTTCCGATGTAATTCTCCCTTAAGCAAGAAAAGCATCGGCATGCTGAACCAACTCTGTATAAAATATATATAGCATAGGCTATATATATCTTATAGCATATATATATATATATGTGTATGTGTAAGATAATGTTCAGAATATAGTTTACATGGGTCAAAACAAACATCTCGTTTATATAAGTGGTTGTCTTAAGCGCTACTAAATAGATAGATATCAAGCACTTCTGTACAGTAGGTATCTTCTATTAGCTCTATATAAAATGGTATAAATGAACAATTGAATGAATGAACAATCGAATGGATGAATGAACAATCGAGTGAATGAATGAACAAACGAATGAACACATGAATGAATGAATAAATAAATGAATGAATGAATGAATGAATGAATGAATGAATGAATGAATGACCTCATATATTTTATTGAACAGAACTGCCATAGTATACATGTTGATGATATTACATAATAATATAGGTGAATATATCTGCTATTATTGTGCGTCTATGAACGTCTTGGCCCCATTTGTGTCTGCTTTGCCGCGTCACTATTCTATGACGGTTGCTTCTTTACTTATAGACTTAAGCAAAATAAGCAAAATAGATTTTTTATTTTAGCGGCTGTTGATGGAATGACGGAAAGAGTCGGTCTTTCTTTCAATATATTACATATTGATGACTTTACATATTATTATATATCAATATACATATATTAATATGTAATATCATCAACATGTTTTATATATATATATATATATATATATATATATATATATATATATATATATATATATATATATATATATATATATATATATATATATATATATATATATATATATATATATATATATATATATATATATATATATATATATGGACAGAGCCATAACTGTTACTTCAAAATATGAGCATATGACCTCTGTACTTAAATCCTTGCATTGGCTTCCTATTCGGCAAAAGAATTTCGTTTAAATTGGGCTTATAGTTTACAAAACATTGAACTCTGGACAACCACAATACTTAAAATCAGTCCTTACTCCTCAAACTCACCATTATTCAACCAGGTCATTTGAACGTCTTTTTCTTGTGCAAGAAACCAGAACTGTTTTGGTAAGCGAGTTTTTCGGTTGCTGGACCGAAATTTTGGAATTCTCTTCCTGCCACTGTGCTATATGCCCAGTCTCTTATGTCTTTCGTTCTCGACTTAAGACTTCCTTTTCTGCTGGCTTTTCCGCCGTAGGCTGCCTCTCTGTCTAAGTGGACTGATCTTCTAGATATTGACCTGAATGCTACTTAAATTTGATGCACCATCGGTTGATGCCTTGTGCAATAGACATCGGCGCTTTAAAAGTTTCTAATGATTATTAATAATAATTCATATATTATATGAAAGAGACTGATGCTTATTGGTCTATACGTGTTACATACATTACTACCGGATGTAAAAAGGCAGCATCATAATTTGCGAGAAAGAGCTCACAAATATTCTTTACCTGTTAAAGACCATAAAAACTTTATAATATGTATGCGATAGAAAATCGTATATTAACACTTGTAATTGTTACACGATGTTTAATATCTCATGTCATGATTGATAATACATTAACGATAAAAGCATCACTGTCCTATTATTACCATCCTTATGTTTATTGTCCTTTCTTTTGTTACTGTTACATTATAAATTTCTTGTAAATTCTGGTGCGGTATGTCATCCAGAATATTTTGACGAATAAACGAATATATATATATATATATATATATATATATATATATATATATATATATATATATATATATATATATATATATATATATATATATATATATATATATATATATATATATATATATACGTACCATTATGTGTACAAGCGTGTATTGCAGATATATGAGTCTGGAGGCTCTCCATAACAGAACATTAACTGTTCATTTTGACGTGTTTCAATGTATGCTTGTGTACTTTAGTCATGGACGCATGCATAGACTGGGTGGGTATACATGCATGTATACAGTATGTATATAAGGCCAAATGGTGTTATTCTGGGTGTATGTTCGACTGATTGCCAGTCTCAGGGGTCCAAGTTGTTTTCGACGAGTCGTGGTCGTTTCTGAAGAATCAATTCCACTGCCGACGTATGACTACATATATTACTGGCTGGCTTCTTTCTGTGACTTATTATACTACCGGCTGGATGCTTTTTATGACTCTATATGCTGCTGGCTGGCTTCTTTTTATGACTCTATATAATACTGGCTGGCTTCTTTTTATGACTCTATATACTACTGGCTGGCTTCTTTTTATGACTCTATATGCTGCTGGCTGGCTTTTTTTTTATGACTTTATATAATACTGGCTGGCTTCTTTCTATAACTCTATATGCTACTGGCTGGCTTCTTTCTATAACTGTGTCCTACTGGTTGGCTTCTTTCTATGGCTATATGCTACTAGCTGGCTTCTTTCTATAACTTCATATATTACTGACTGGCTTCTTTCTATGACTATATGCTACTAGCTGGCTTCTTTCTATAACTTCATATATTACTGACTGGCTTCTTTCTATGACTCTATATGCTACTAGCTGGCTTCTTTCTGTGACTGTGTATTCTGTTGGTTGGCTTCTTCTGGACTAATCTACATAGAGTCTATTAAATGGCTCTCATTTCCACTGAAATTCTGTCAAATTTTCTCTACCTGTTTGCCCCGCAATTCAGAACAGCATACAATAGTTGTTATTGATTACACCGCAGTGTCATTTAGACAAACAGCAGAACAGGATGTGGAATAGAATACAATGCAATACAATGCAATGCAATACAATACAATACAATGCAATACAATGCAATGCAATACAATACAATACAATGCAATGCAATACAATACAATCCAATACAATACAATGCAATGCAATACAATGCTATGCAATACAATACAATGCAATGCAATACAATACAATGCAATACAATACAATGCAATACAATGCAATACAATACAATACAATGCAATACAATGCAATGCAATACAATATAATACAATGCAATACAATAAAATACAATACAATGCAATACAATACAATGCAATACAATACAATACAATACAATGCAATACAATACAATGCAATACAATACAATACAATGCAATACAATGCTATGCTATACAATGCAATACAATACAATGCAATACAATGCAATACAACACAATGCAATACAATCCAATGCAATGCAATATAATACAATACAATACAATGCAATACAATGCAATACAATACAGTACAATACAATGCAATACAATACAATACAATGCAATACAATACAATGCACTACAATACAATACAATGCAATACAATGCTATGCAATACAATACAATACAATGCAATACAATACAATATATACAATGCAATGCAATACAATGCAATACAATACAATACAATACAATGCAATACAATACAATGCAATACAATGCTATGCTATACAATGCAATACAATACAATGCAATACAACACAATGCAATACAATCCAATGCAATGCAATATAATACAATGCAATACAATGCCTTGCTATACAATGCAATATAATACAATGCAATACAATCCAATACAATGCAATACAATACAATGCAATACAATGCAATTCAATGCAATGCGATGCAACAGAATGTAGTAAAGGACAACTGCATTGAATTGCATAGACTTAATTTTCAGCTGATCTCGAACTAGAAAGGTCCGTACACGGGGACCTTAAATGGCGTGGCGCCCATTGAAACGGGCAGCGGTGGTGAAGAATCTCACCCGATAAATTGACTGAAAAATGAGCAGGGTCGAGGCCATACCATCGCTGTAGAAAAACACATTCACTTACATTTAATGATGAACAACGCATAGTAAGGTTGTACAGCGGCCCCAAAACCACAATAATCTAATTTTGTACAAGTAATATGCAAGCATAAAGAAAGTATAGGTGAGTATGCGTTCGTAGCCTTGGGTATAGCGCCTGGCTTGCTGTTAAGGCGGAGAGTAAGGGTTCAAACCTCCTCCTCCTCTGAGACGGTTACTGTGCAGAGACCTTGAACAAGTCTTTCACTCACAATTGATCAACGTCATCTAGTGATGATTAATTTTTTGGTAGTGAAGCTTACTGAATGCAGAAATAATAATTCATATGTCTAGACACTTATGTAGGGTCTTTCAGACCTGTCTAGACCTCCCTGTCTGAGCGCTTCGCCCTTCCGTGCGACGACGCGGGCAAGAAGTCCAGGCTTTCATCGGGATAATTGCGGGGCTCGTAAATCACTTAGGGTGGGCACCCGACGGGACTGCCGGGAACAAGATCGTTGGCGGAGGGTCATAGATCACTAAATCTTCGACCTCCTGCCCGTTACCCTCCCTCTCTGACTCCGATCCCCCGTTCTCTCTCCCTGCCTCCTCAGACTGTGACTTGGCAGGTGCGAAGGTGGATAAGTGGGTGGTGGGGCAGATATAGTTACTGAGCGAGAAGGAAGGGGTGGCGAGTGAAAGGATGGATGGAGTTAGAATGCCATGTGAACAAAGGCCTCAGAAGCTGGGTCTATTTTCCTCAGAAAGAAGAAAATTAAGAGGTGACCTTATTGAGCCCTACAAAACTGTACACAGACTCGAGAATACGGACGAGCAAATATTCTTCCAGAGGGTAGCAATGGAACATTTAAGAAGTCAGACACAGTCTGAGACTTTATCTTAAGAGGGTGGGATTGGACATTAGAAAATTCTCCTTCAGACAGAGGATTGTAGCGCACTGGAACTGGGTACTAGAAAAAGTAATACCTGCACCAAGCTTGAACAGTTTCAAAAATAAACTTGACAGTTGGATGGAGAGATATAGACACTAAAAGCCAATATAGCTTACTTAGCCTATTAACTGTAATTGCATATGTATTAGGTGAGTAGACAGATATGTAGTGAGGTTGGTTGTTTGGTATGTATTGGTACATGATTAGGTACACAGGTAGTTAGGCAAGTAGGTATAGTTTGATAGATAGGTAGGTAGATAGGAAAATAAATTAAGTAGGTAGAGAGCTAGATTGGTAGATTGGTAGGTAGATAGGTAGGTAGGTAGATAGGTAGGTAGGTAGGTAGGTAGGTAGGTAGGTAGGTAGGTAGATATGTAGATAGATAGGAAAGTAAGTCAAATAGGTAGATAACTAGATTGGTAGGTAGATAGGTAGGTAGATAATTAGGTAATTAAGTAGATAGGTAGGTAGGTAGGTAGGTAGGTAGGTAGGTAGGTAGGTAGGTAGGTAGGTAGGTAGGTAGGTAGATATGTAGATAGATAGGAAAGTAAGTCAAATAGGTAGATAACTAGATTGGTAGGTAGATAGGTAGGTAGATAATTAGGTAATTAAGTAGATAGGTAGGTAGGTAGGTAGGTAGGTAGGTAGGTAGGTAGATATGTAGATAGATAGGAAAGTAAGTCAAATAGGTAGATAACTAGATTGGTAGGTAGATAGGTAGGTAGATAATTAGGTAATTAAGTAGATAGGTAGGTAGGTAGGTAGGTAGGTAGGTAGATATGTAGATAGATAGGAAATTAAGTCAAATAGGTAGATAGCTAGATTGGTAGGTAGATAGGTAGATAGATAATTAGGTAATTAAGTAGATAGGTAGGTAGGTAGGTAGATAATTAGGTAATTAAGTAGATAGGTAGGTAGGTAAATAAGTAGCTGCATGTAGACAAGAAGGGCGGCATGTAGGTAACTAGGAAAATAAGTACAACTAACTTAGTTGAACTAAGTAGTAGATAGGTAGTTAGGCATAGGTTGATAATTGGTTTAGGAAGGTATGTGGGTTGAACGGCATAGTTAGGTATGTAGGAAAGAAAGCATAGGTTAGAAGGCAGATAGGGAGGTTGATAGTATTATTTATTATTTCTACATTTATTAGGCACCACTATCTAATAATGCCTTAACATCAATCGATGGCACGGAGCAATTGTGAGTGAAGGACTTGCTCAAGGTCCCTACACAGTAACAGTCTGAGGGGAGGAGGCTCGAACCCGTACTCTCCGCGTATCTATCCATTATGCTACCGTGTCCCACCAACGATGTAGTATAGGTAAGTAAGCAGTTAGGTATACAAGGGAAGGGGTGAGAGTGGAAAGCGTGTGGGAGGAGAGACGAGGCCCTGTAGGTGGATTCAAAATGCTAATGGCTGCCTATGAATCTGCTTGATTAAGAAGAAGAGGAGAGGATCTTTGGATGGTGAGGACTTCGAAGCGGACATCGTCAATCGAGTCATAACGATGACAGCGACGCCTGAGACGTCGGCGCCGGCCGAGAAAGTTCTTTGCGCCGAGAGGATATCCCTCCCGTCTGTCCAGATTTATGGCCGTGTGTGCCTGCCTCTCAGTCCGCGTGTGTTTGTCCGACTTCTGTCTGTCTGTTTGTCTTTGTCTTTGTCTGTCCGTCTGCTGTCTGTCTTATGTCTGCCTGTCCCTATCTATCTGTCTGTCTGTTTGTCTTTGTCTGTCTGTCCGTCTTTCTGTCTGTCTGCCCTATCTTTCTGTCTGTCTGTTTGCCTTTGTCTGTCTGTTCGTCTTTCTGTCTGTCTGTTCTTGTCTTTCTGTCTGTCTGTTTGGCTATGTCTGTTTGTCTGTCTTTGTGTATCTGTCCCTGCCTTTCTGTCTGTTTGGCTTTGTCTGTCTGTGTTTGTCTGTCTGTGTTTGTCTGTCTGTGTTTGTCTGTGTGTCTGTCTGTCTGTCTAGGGGGAGAGAGCGAGAGAGAGAGAGAGAGAGATTAGAGGAGGTACACGTGAACCAGTCCTTGGGGTGGCTTAATTCCAGGAAAAGATTTAGGCCAAGGTTTAGTAATACTGTACCATGGTCTCAAAAAGAGAAGGCGAGAGGAGACGAGACGGGACTGGACGAGAGGAGAGGAGAGAAGAGGAGACGAGACGAGACGAGACGAGACGAAGGAAGGGGAGTGGAGGGAGGACACGGCACGGCTGGGCAGGGTTGGAGTGGAGTGAGGAGGAGAGGAGAGGAGAGCAGAGCAGAGCAGAGCAGAGCAGAGCAGAGGAGAAGGTTTCTCAGATGAGTAAATCCCCTTCCCTAGAATTTCATTTAAACGCAGTTCTATCTTGAAGCGATTGCACCCATTAACGGAATAGCCAATTACACCATCGCTATATTTACATAATAAGGTCAGGTCATCAAATGCATCGCGGGTCAAACCTGTCCACTCCTAGCAACCGATGATGGCTTCGTAATGAATGACCACAAGGCTCTTGCTGGACGGACACTTAATGACCGGTCGCCATATTGGCCACAAAGGACTTCATCACTGACCACAACGACTGACCAGATCGTCATAAGTCACGCGGGTCTGTTCCTGGACATTGCACTGACCGCATAAGTGGTCATTACATATCGTTACGATTGACCATTAGTTACATGTAAATGCGTAGAGTGATTTTTGCAGAGCACGGCAAAGGACTACGAGTACACCATTCCGTCTTGACCCCGAGTGACCCACCTTTTTGACTGACCGCGACCTTCTAGCAGTCAATATACCTGCGCTGTTGCAATCTGTTGCTATTTCCAGGCCACAGAAACTAAGGCAAAGAGGTCAGATACAGGTCTACTAAAGTAGACTGTACAAAGACTGCTCCCATAGACAGACAGACAAACAAACAGACAGACAGACTGACTGACTGACTGACTGACTGACTGACTAACTTACTGCCTGCCTGCCTGCCTGCCTGCTTGCCTGACAGACTATCAGAGACAGACAGACAGACGGAAAAACTTACTGACTGCCTGACAGACAGGCAGACAGACAGACAGACAGACAGACAGACAGACAGACAGACTGACTGACTGACTGACTGACTGACTGACTGACTGACTGACTGACTGACTGACTGACTGACTGACTGACTGACTGACTGACTGACAGCGATACCACCATTTCTTGGGCTCTATAACCCTGCAAAATCCTCTACAGTAGGAGGCCTACAATATAAAAGCCAGCGAACAGCATCATGTGATGTGTCTAAGACCTGTATGGTCCTTTTCCGGCTCAAGACCACGTGGAACCAAAGACCAATTATTGCTCGTCAAAGCGAATTCCTTTTGGACACGACGCTACCGTTGCGTAACCATTCCAACATCGTTACCTCCTTAAATTTGTTCTTCCATTTCGATCCTTCATTCGCAAATGGAAATCCAGGGCAGCGGTGGTGAAGGATCTCACCCGATCAATTCATTACGGATTCGAGGCCATACGGTCGCTATAGAAAAACATGTATATTCACATTTACATTTACATTTACTTTTACTTATACATTTGCTTTTACTTTTACTTTTAGTTTCAGTTCCATTTGAACAGGAATCTTCAGTTTGATAAATCACGATTTGCTGACGATGGCCAAACTGAATGGCTCTGGAATGGATCCGAATGACTTCTGAAGATTAGACGTCGTATATTGGAACCCATGGCTTTCCATAGCTGTTTGTCTCCTAAACAAGGATTCACACCCTCCACTTGTTACCTAATATGCACAACAAGTTATACACGTGCATTCACTAAGGACAATAGAAATGGCCCACATTACGATCGAATATCGATCGACATGGTATTCGGACAGTTTATAATTGTTTATGTCCATATATATATATATATATATATATATATATATATATATATATATATATATATATATATATATATATATATATATATATATATATATATATATATATATATATATATATATATATATATATATATATATATATATATATATATATATATATATATATATATATATATATATATATATATATATATATATATATATATATATATATATATATATATATATATATATATATATATATATATATATATATATATATATATGTATATATATATATACCCTTTATTATATATGTAAATGTATGCGCCAGTTTATGTATTCGTATGTATGTATATATACATGTATATATGTATACATATGTGTCTATGAATATATGTGTGTGTGTATGTGTGCATATGTGTGTATGTGGGAGTATGTCTGTGTATGTGTGTAAGTGTGTGTATGTGTGTTCGTGTGTATATATATATATATACACGAACACACACACACACACACACATATATATATATATAATGAAGTGGGATAGGCTGTCCGTTGTGTTGTCATAGGAGATGGTTGTCGGCTTTACTCCGCTGAGTTTGATAATTTGTCATTTGCAAAGCCAGTGTCGTATGACAGACAGTTGTCAGGGTAACCTGCCTTTAGCAGGCGATTCTGTGTATTAGCAAGCAAGACAGACAGACAGACATACACACAGAAACACAGGCAGACAGAGATATAACAAGACATGAAGACAGACGGACAAGGACATACAGAGAAGCAGACACACAGAAAGATAGACAGAGACGTCCAGAGACAAATACAGACGGACCGACAAACATAGAGACATGCACATACAGACAGGGACAGACAGAGAGGCAGACATACACGGAGACAGACAGACAGTCACATAAAGACCCAGACACACAGAGAGACAGATACAAGGACAGATAAACAGACAGTCAGACAGACAAAAGGCCAGAGAAACATACAGAGCTAGTGACAGAGAGCCATGCACACAGACAGACGGCCTTGGCTTTTGGTGCTGCTGCTGCTGCTGCTGCTGGTGACGGTAGTGATGCAAATGTTGGTGATGTGTAAGATGCTTCTATCGTTCGGAATCAATTAAAACTGACGTTTTTGTCGATAGCTCGCGAGTCGAAGAGGCGACAGCCGAACAATTACTCTGAACTGATTTGAATCACATGTGCGCTTCGATCTCCCTCCCCCATTCGTATAATTATCTAGCGCCGTTTCTTCTATACCTATAGCGTGGCCAGACACAACTTGTCTGATTTGGGCGAGGTACAAATGTGATGTATGAGGAGAATGCATCTTCGGTTGGGGTAATGTGAACATTTGTGGGAATAGCTATGAACAGGAGCAAATGTATTATTTTCACTGGGATATAGCTTGAACCAGTGGACCTAAGGGTGGTAGGAGCCAAATGTATGGTAAGATATAATATATAGTTTGAACCATTTGGGGAGAAACCTATTGAAAGGCCCAAATGTTTGGGGAAACTCTAGCTTTGATAGGAGGAAATCTGAATCAGTGGGGGGAAAGAAAGACTTGCGAGCAGGAGGTAAATATATTGGTAAAAGTCTAATGAAATGCATCGGTCAAAACGACCGAGATTTATGCCCATGGTGTAGATGAATGCGATGCTAATACAAGCACTTTGGCGATGTATTTTTGGCCACGAGGGTAACATCAAAGCCAAATGACTAGAATCGAGTGCATGCACCGCCTGCCTTCTGATGGCTAGTCCTACGGCGACGCTGACCGCGATCAAGGACGGTCTTTTGCGGTAATTTATGGTCAAGTCATGTTCACGTTTGCTGATGAATAGGTCTCTCTTTAGACCGGCATCATTACTGTCTCAGCACTGCCGTATAGCAACATTGTCTGATAACAACAGACACCAATTGTGGCCAAAATGCCATATTTAGTGAAGGAAACCAGACACTTAATCCAACCCTGAGAGACGGTCATGGATATAAAGTGTTAATTTTAGACTATTCGCAAAGGAGGGTACGTGACCAGTCCCCTCCCTGGCCGCCTAATCTTCCCATGCATCGACAGTGTACGACCCATGTACTCATTTCGTAGCTGAGTTTCTCTAGGGCGCGCAAGTGAACAGAAATATCGAAACATCGTTTTGCCCTGGCAGAGATTTGAACCTAAGACTTATGGGTTTATAGTCCAGCATGCTAACCACTATACTATCGCGCACCCCTGAAATGAAGCCGTGATTTCTCCACAAACAGTAGAACATAATGTGGAATAGAATAGAATAGAATAGAATGGGATGGAATAGAATGGAATAGAATGGAATAGAATGGAATAGAATGGAATAGAATGGAATAGAATGGAATAGAATGGAATAGAATGGAATAGAATGGAATAGAATGGAATAGAATGGAATAGAATGGAATAGAATGGAATAGAATTGAATAGAATTGAATAGAATAGAATGGAGTGGAATAGAATAGAATGGAGTGGAATAGAATAGAACAGAACAGAACAGAACAGAATAGAATAGAATAATTCGTATATACCCCGACGCGTTTTTCTTTCGCTACCATCGAAGTTGGCAGCAAATACTGGAGGGATTTCTTGTCAGACAAACTGTGGACTTTCGTTCTGGTCGAAACTAAAAAAGCATCTCTTTCAACTTGCTTTTTCATGGCACATAGATTAGCTTCTGGTTTCTCTGACCTATCGAAGTGTATACGAATTATTCTATTCTATTCTATTCCATTCCATTCTATTCCATTTTATTCTGTTGGCTTCTCCAACGGATTACGGTTTTGGATTGCGATTTTGACTTGAAGCGACCATCGACTGATGCCTTGGGCATAATGATAACGGCGCTATAGAAGTCTTCAGATTATACTAGATTATTCCGGGGCAACATTACACTATCGTATACCAGACATCTCATTTGAGAGTGTATGATTAATAGTTTATATAAATGTGTAAGTCCTATATATATAAGACACACTTTATATGTATACATATGTGTGTATATATATATATGTTGTATTCATAAACTGTATATCTATATAAAATATTTATTATCACGTGTAAAAGGTCGATTACCTTCTTCGTTTTCATTAATATTAATTAGAATCCATAATAGGGCTCTTAGGAAAATTGACGCTTCATGAATGTGCAGCCACCGGAAGTCAATAAAGAGATTCGACACAGCCGGGCAAACGAGCGAGCGAGCTTCCGCTAAATTAACCATACCTCGAAATAAATTTTATAGCGCCACATTTTTATGTGGCTTTGAAAATGGCACCAAAGTTACGAGCTTCCCCATCGATTCGTCTCTCGATGCAAATGCGTCAATATTGTTATGAGGCCTATATGTATACATTAGAACCACCTTGGGCCAGATTTAGAGTGGAACCAAGTTTAGTGTGGGATATGTTTAGAGTGGGACAAATTTAGAGTGAGGCTAGGTTTACAGTGGAGCCAAGTTTAGCGGGATATGTTTAGAGTGGGAGAAGTTTAGAGTGAGATATGTTTAGATTGGGAGAGGTTTAGAGTGAGATATGTTTAGAGTGGGAGAAGTTTAGAGTGGAGACAAGTTTAGAGTGGGATATGTCTAGGGTGGGACAAGTTTAGAGTGAGGAAGGTTGAGTGGAGACAAGTTTAGAGTGGGATATGTTTAGAGTGGGACAAGTATAGAGTTCAGCCAACTTTGCAGTGGAAGCAAGTGTAGAGTGGGACGAAGTTTAGAGTGGAGTCAAACTTTGAGTGAGACCAAGTTTACAGCGGTGCCCAGTTTAGAGTGGGATCAATTTAAAGTGGGGCCAAGTTTAGAAGGGAGTCAATCTAGAATGTGGACAAATTTCGAGTGAGGCCAAATTTCGAGTGAGCTTAAAAGTTTAAAACACTTTACGGGTCCAGTTTTAGATATGGGCCAAATTTAGAGTGGGGCCAAGTGTAAAAACTTGGATGGGCCAGTTTTCGATTGGGGCTTAAGTTCAGAGTGGAATGTACGTCCATTACGGCACCCGGAATTCGCCATACTGTAGATTTCTTGATGCTCCAAGTTAGTGCATCACCGTCTTCACGATTAAGGTCAAACGTCGATCACTACTGGCCCGTGAGCGGGTGGAATGGAGGCCAAAAGTCGTCGACCCTTTCCACAGTCCCCTGGAGAAACCATCGAGTGGCCCAATCGTGACCGGAGTTCATTAAGAAGGAAGATGTCGCCGTCGGAGATTCATGAGCGCGACCACGCATGACGAGAAATAGATGGCGCTGGGATAACTATTTGACTATTTGGGTAGACTCGGCAGTAATGCACGCTCTTTGGTCTACATCCGGTTGTGACTGGAGTGAAGACAAGGGACATGTTTTCTGATCATTGTAGGGCGCTGTCTGTCTCTAGGCCTAGTTTGGCTCACATCTCATCAGTCTGCGATTATTTTGATTAAGTTCAAAAGAAATATTGAGTAAACAGATCGATTTAAACGCTTCTTTTGTGCGAACGAAATTGTTACGGGGAAGCTAGACAAGGGCGCCTGTTTAGATGGCCCTATTTTAATGGCGACATATAAATGCTGAGGTTCATTCATTCACTCGTTCATTCGTTCTTTCCTTCGTTAACTCATTTATTCATTCATATGTAGTTACACGCGTACATTCACACAATTTCTCACTTACTTAAAATGCAAGCGTATTAAGATGAACAAATAGTTTCCTGTGACATTGTCTGTGGAGAAAATCTATTTATTTTTTCTGCATTTATTTAGGGACACTAAATCATGACTAGGTATCAACCGATGGCGCTGAGCAATTGTGAGTGAAGGACTTGCTCACTGTCCCTACACAGTAACCGTCTCATGCAGTGGAGGTTCGAACCCGTACCCTCCGCGTTATAAGCCCAGCGCTCTATAACCAATGGGTTACCGTACCCCAAAGAAAAAGAGAATAGCATCAGACAACACACTCATATATATATATATATACATACATAAATACATACATATATAAGCGATTTGAAAGCATTTGGCTCATTATGGATGGACGAACAACCTGTAGGTATTTTTTGGTCCGAATTCCATATATAGGCCTATCCGGATGTTACCCTAAACTTTCAGACAATGCGAATGGTCCTCAAAAACACAATAACAATATCTGTTATTATATACTGTATAGATATATACAGTACATGCATACATGCATACACACATACATACATACATACATATACATACATCCATATACATACATACATACATACATATATACATAAATACATATATGGATACATATACATACATATACATACATCCGTATACATACATACATATACATACATACATACATACATACATACATGCATACATACATACACACACACAAATACATACATATATAAACGCATACATGCATGCATACATACATATATAGGTTCATCCATGCACACAAGAATACATATATACATATACATAAACATACATATATACATACATACATACAAGCATACACATATACATGTATGTGTAAGTCTATGCAATTAACAATAAAGTTCTGACCAATGACTAAGTCTCAAGTAGGATTAAAGATGCATCGCTTTAAAATTAAGTTTCCATGGAGACAAATCATTTAAGGCAGCGGAATCAATATCGTCATCTAAATTAGATTTAAAGCTGACCAAACGATAAGATAATTCGCCACAGTTTGTTCACCAAAACAGCAGCATAAATCATCCTTAAGAAAATGTGATGTCGAAGAAGCTAGACGCAAAAAAACATGCCATATACAACGCTTCTTAAAGAGTAAACATTTTTCACAGATAGCTATCCATTGAAGCCAAATAACTTTCTATACACGGAATTCCAACGGTTAGAACATCTTTCTGCCTTACGGTGTAATTAGGGCACGTGGTTGAAGCCAGTATTGGCAGGCAGTAGCTTTGTTGCAGATATGAATGCATCAACTCACTGAGGTCTTTGCCATGTGCACGCGGGCAATTACAAGCGCACAAAAGACCGTCTGTCTCCAGGGAACCAGTGACTTTCTCTGGTAGCCCACGAAGAGGCGTAATGTAAACGTAAATGTACATGTTTTCTGTAGTGCCCCTATGTCCTAAACCCAGCTCATTTTTTAAATGAATTATTCGGGTGAGATCCTTCACCATCGTTGCCCGTTTGAATGGGCGCCACGCCATTTAAGGACCTCGTATACAGACCGTAATGTAATGTAATGTAACAGACACTTATATAGCGCTCTTCAAGTACCTCTCAAAAGCGCTGATGACACGGCTATCCTACCGATCTAAACAAGTGCGTTTTCAAGTTAACAGAGAATGAACGTTGAGTTAAACTAAGTGGAAAAGTACGAATGTTTAAAGGGAGACTGTGCTAGCCCGTGATTTAAATTTCTGAAATAAGCCACGATCGGTAAGCGAACTGGCATCCTCACGCACAGAGGCGCCTTGTCGTACGCTTTAACCAACGTAGCTACACTCTACTGCTGAAAAGCTATTGGTTAAGCTTCGCAACTGAAATGTCTGCTGTTGAGAATGAATGTCACGTGGCATGGCGTATAGGCCACACTGGCAGATAACTGCAGTGATGCTTATCAAAGGCGCTGAGTATTTCATTGTTAGGCAACGCCCACTGTTGTATTGTATACAAAATGTTTGTTTACATACTTATGACTTATGTCAACGCACACACGAACATATATATATATATATATATATATCTGTGTTGTGTGTGTGTTCGTGTGTGTGTGTGTGTGTTTGTGTGTGTTCGCGTGTGTGTGTGAGTGTATGTGCGTGACACTATTTTTATCATTCGCCACTATGGCTGGCTGCCTGTTTGCTAATCCCACCTATGTGCTTCAGTAAAACCAAAGAACATTCTTGATAAACTATACATAAGACAGTAAAATTCCACGAATTAAACATATCCCGATAGTAAGATGGTATATGTGTGTATGATATTATGTGTCTTTCTTAAACAGATAAATAAATAAATAAATATGTTTTACACTATACTACAGGAGTATTTCTTTTTTTAATTTTCACTTTTTAGTAAATTGCATATCCTAAAGCACATAGCTTTACAGCAGGTACTTGTGCAGTCTTGTTGTCAGTTAGCAATTGGATGTCGTTAAACATTTATGGAGCGCCACAGTGCGACCATGCAGAACTATGTATGCATATTTCTTTTAGAATATAGTCCCTCAGACCTACGTGCATGAGCACAACATCTATATATATATATATAATATATATATAATATATATATATATATATATATATATAAGCGTGACTTACAATGCTGACTCAGTCACAGCGTGGCTTCTACAGACGGGGAACCATTTCGATCAAAACTATAAAACCGTTTTCAGAACCGAATTCATTATCGGCAACCGGTTTTCATGGCAAATGATTTAAACTGTAAAACTCAAGACATTATTAGAAAACCCAGTGCATGCATATATATAGCTGTAGATTTTTATAGCGACTTTATAGCCATGCACGCAGGCACTTCTGGGTAAAGAGTAAAACAACAGATACATTGGCCTATAGCCAATACAAAGAAACTATCAAAATAATCGATCATTTGTATAGCGCCAGTAGCAAATAAAAACATACACATTTCTCATGCTGTCGCACACATCAGCAGATGTACTTATGCACATCATCCTTTCACGCCAACGACCAAACTGGCGCTATATAATCAGTCGACAGAGGTTATAAATATGGAGATCCCAGTCGTTATTCTGCTGAAGATAATCTTGTCTTCTCTATATAACGCTTATATTGGTATCCGCATGAAGTCATTTATAAAATTATAAGGGCTATTTTATTATATATTCATGTATATATGATTATTATATATATATATAACGTTCTACACTATATATATATCTGACTTATTGAATGTCGAATGCATATTGCATGTGAAAGGACATTTGCATATTGGTGCAGCGGTTTCAAATCTGTTCATGCCCTACCTTTCTTTGCTGGCTTTGTTACACACACACACACACACACACACACACACACACACACACGCACACAAACACGCACACGCACACACGATGCTTATGTCTTTCCCCAACTCGAGATTTATACAACGCCAGTTTTCTTTCCTTGGGGAATCAGCTTATTGACAGACGCTCAGTCAGAACAAAATCGACAGGCAAGAAGGTTTCTGTTTCATGTCCAGATCCAAGCGTCAGGCAGGCAGGCAGGCAGGCAGGCAGGCAGGCAGGCAGGCAGGCAGGCAGGCAGGCAGGCAGGCAGGCAGGCAGGCAGGCAGGCAGGCAGGCAGGCAGGCAGGCAGGCAGGCAGGCAGGCAGGCAGGCAGGCAGGCAGAAAAGCAGGCAGGCAGGCAGGCAGGCAGGCAGGCAGGCAGGCAGGCGGCTTCAGTGGGTCGTGTTTGGAATTAGATTTGCAGGATATATATATATAAGGGGAAGGAGAGGAATCAGGATGGGAATGGGATCTGTGGAAGAGGAGTGTTTTCACTTTTTAAGTGGAAGACATGCACAGAGATTGCAAGGGTGTAGTGTTGGTGAGTTCGTATGATGGATCAGATAATTGTTTTAGTTCTGTCGGGAGTTTATTCCAGATGGCTGGAACAGCGTATACGCTAGGGAGCGATTTTGGGGACACATATTCCCATATATTTAGCTCTTACCTGTAGCTCTATATCTCTCACTGGTTAAAACTATCTTTAACTGAAATACATTTTACCCAAATATTCCCCTTCCGCTGCCAACAGCAGTTTTGTTTATTAGTAAGAATGACTAAATTTCGAACATACAGTCAATAGTTCTCTCTGTGTTCGTTATGCTTGAAATTGTATTAATTATTTATATGATTGAAAATATTGTTTATTTGCCCCTTTTTAAATATACAGGTGGCCAGGCTTGTTCACATCATTTTCTATAAGCTACATGTATGTAAAGCAAAAAAAGTGGATTGCTTCGAGAATTTCTACGATCGATCTACACCGACGCTGTCAAAAAAACTCATTAATTATACTTTTACAGCGAGGAAAGGTAGATGAATGATTGCTGAGATTTTTAGAGGAACATTTCATTGATGAAATGAAGAAAATGAAGGAAATCGAAGATTTATTCACTTATGCACGAGCAAGGCCACGCTTTGAAGAACTATGTTGACGACGGCGCAAGGATACGCAACCGAATTTTCAAAAAATGGACGACTAATTATTGTAAAATAATTGTAAAATAATTAATTGCGACCAACGACTCGTGGAAATATCGAATGAACGAAGAAATAATGAAGACAAATGATAAAATACAGCACAACAATAATTTTAATTTATTGACCTAATGGCGACGCATTATTAGGAGTATTTATGTATGATACCAACATTATGAACAACGTCATTGACGAATTGACGTCGTACTGTGTACACGAAGTTCATATATATATATATATACATCAGACTTATATATATATGCCTATGTATATACACAGGAGGGATATGAGGCATATCAAATATCTATGTAGCTCAATTTGCAGAATATGACCCTAGAATTTAGCATGCATATTCATTAACTTGAGGCAATTATAGGCCATTAATAATTGAAACCGAAAATATGCAGGAAACAGTAAGCGTCAGTAATGGCCCTTCGGAGTATATATACATATATGTGGACGTGGTTTTGGCGTATGTGCGTGTTTTCTATGCGCTCATACATGAGTCATAAAACGTCGGATAGATGGCAGCAGGGTCTGCAGTTGGCAACAGAGTCAACAGCAAAAAAGAAACCTTTTGTTTTCAGATTAAATCGAAAGTCACTGATTTTTTCATTCGGTAATTAAACAAATGATGCTATTGTTCAGCATGGATTGAAATGTTGCCGTTTGCCAGATGCACATCATGTTGTAGCTATTTTTAGAGCAGTTTAACATAAAAAGCTCTCTCACTCACACGACCCGGTTGTAATACAAAATTATTGCATATATAATTAGCGATATAAAGAAGTAAAAATTAAGCTTTAAATACATAAATGTAAAAAAGATTGAATTAATAATATATGCACACGGAATCATATAGGAAATCTAATTTTGAAGATATAATCACACGTCGAATATCTTGGCCAGTATTTCAGAACTGCTGATTCCCTGGCATATATATAGAAAACCGAATGACGGAGCGCAGTGATACAAAACACATTTTTAGTTGGGTTCGTGTAGAGAACTTGAAAACAGACGTTCGCATATGTTCATTTCTTCTGGCGGTTACCAGTCCGGGGCTTCGGAATTGGCTCCCAACATTCCTCTTCCACAGATCCTATCCTGACACCCCTTCTTTCTCTTATCTGTCTCTGCTCTCCAACCCCAAACATCACCCACCGTAGCTGCCACGCTGTCTCTCTGCCTGACTCTTGGATCTATGGGCTTTAGGATGACCTACAAACTGTGCCTAATCACTTACAAGGCTCTTAGTGATCTTCTATCAGACTATATATCCGACTTCTGTATTCGAACAGCCGACAACCAGAACACATATCAGCTACGGTCCTCATCGAGGAATCAACTGCATGTCCCGCGTTCTTCCACGAAGTTTGGCGAACGTTCCTTCACTGTCGCCGGACCCACTGCGTGGAACAGTCTTCCTGAGAATGTGACGAATGCCCCATCCCTGGACACATTCAAGTCACGACTCAACACACATCTTTTTAGGATATCTTATGACTGCAGTTGATTTTTGAACCCAAGTATAGCGCCTTTTTCTTCGGTCTCGGCTGTGCTATGGAGCTATATAAATTGTCTTATTATTATTATTATTATTATTATTATTATTATTATTATTATTATTATTATTATTATTATTATAACGATGCTATAGAAGTCATTAGAATAGTTCAGGTCAGGTCAGGTCAGGTCAGGTCAGGTCAGGTCAGGTCAGGTCAGGTCAGGTCAGGTCAGGTCAGGTCAGGTCAGGTCAGGTCAGGTCAGGTCAGGTCAGGTCAGGTCAGGTCAGGTCAGGTCAGGTCAGGTCAGGTCAGGTCAGGTCAGGTCAGGTCAGGTCAGGTCAGGTCAGGTCAGGTCAGGTCAGGTCAGGTCAGGTCAGGTCAGGTCAGGTCAGGTCAAGTATGCTAATACCTACAGTGCATCATTGTCAACAGTTGGGTTCTATACTGTATCTCTGACACCATGCACTTCGTTAGCGCTTTGGAGCAGAGCGTAATCGTAATCGTAATCTCGAGATTTCTTCAGCACCGATAAAAAGTTTTTGGTCATGGGAATCCGTGCTCAGTCAAAACAAACTATATAGGCAGGTGGAGTAAAGTTCGGTTTCAGGTCAAGATTCAAGGGGCAGGCAGGCAGGCAGGCAGGCAGGCAGGCAGGCAGGCAGGCAGGCAGGCAGGCAGGCAGGCAGGCAGGCAGGCAGGCAGGCAGGCAGGCAGGCAGGCAGGCAGGCAGGCAGGCAGGCAGGCAGGCAGAAAAGCAGGCAGGCAGGCAGAAAAGCAGGCAGGCAGGCAGGCAGAAAAGCAGGCAGGCAGGCAGGCAGGCAGGCATAAGTAGATGTATGAAGAAAGCGCTGTATGAATGGCTATATAAATTCGCGTTCTATGTAGATAAATATCTTTATAGGCTTACTGTGTATATATTATGAGAATTGTTGAGCCCGCATTTAATGTCTGCTTGTGGCAGACACTAAGTGAAGTCAAGGCCACCAACTGCGAAGTCCAACAGCGCGAAAAAAGCAACCCATTTCAAAGACCACCCACATAGGGGACTCGTTGTTTTTGCGGAATTAACATTTATCAGTCTCCCTGCCTCAGCAGCCAAAGCTTCGTCTGCGATTAAGTACTCGATCTGAATATACAGGACAGATCGCTGTCTCTATACAAGGACGGGACATTTTCCAGCTTCCTAATGGGGGAGGGAGAAATGTTGTAGGAGGAGGAGGAAGAGGAGGAGGAGGAGGAAGAGGAGGAGGAGGAGGAAGAGGAGGAGGAGGAGGAGGAGGAAAAGAAGGAGGAGGAGGAAGAGGAGGAGGAGGAGAAAGAGGAAGAGGAGGAAGAGGAGGAGGAATAGGAGGAGGAGCAGGAGGCTTATATAAAGATGAATTGGATGATACGCTAGTGCCAGTCCCAAGCCTGGATAAAGGAGGAGGGCGACGGCAACGGCCTTTGATGTCATAAGCTGTCGTTAAACTGTGGAACTACTACTACAGAAGAAGAGCAGGAAGTTGAGACAGAAGAAAAGGAGGAGGAGGAGGAAAATGGAATTCTTCCCATCTGTTTTAGCCAGACAACGAGATCCAGGCACTGTTGTCGCTTTTATGGAAAATAACTGTAGAAACCCAATGCAACTTAATATAATAGACATATATTTACAAGCATATTTGCTACCAATATATATAGGTATCAAATGTGTATGTATATATTTAGTACGCAATACATATACAATACAATTCTATAATGTAATGATATGCGGTGTATGCATATATGGCATAGTATTCCATGCAATATATGGGGCTTGCTCACACACACACCTACACACACACGCATATAAATATATATACATACACACACATATATATATATACACATATTGTCATAGGTTGTCTATAGAGACATGAAATAAGATACCAGCTTCAGGTTAAATCATATTTATTTCCTAAGCCATTTACAAGCTTAACGTGACTGACTGACATACAGAGCAAGAAAACAATGGCCTCAGACGGCGACTAAATTAGCGAAAACTCACGAAAACAAAACGTCCACCAACAGACTGTGGTGGAAAAACGGCTCATAAAGAAACAAAACGGCTCCAAAGACCCAAACAAGTCATCCACGCAGGGAGACTAGACACCACTAGTTATGAGACTGGCAACAAAAACGGTCACGCAGGACCTACAACCAAAAATACAGTCCGAGCCAAAGTTGGATAAAACAACTTTATATACGGTTGGGTTTGCCGCTAAAATGTACACAAGGCGTACAACGTACGACAACTCAACCTATACTCTGTACTATTCTAAACGTCGTATGTAACAACATATACATTATATATGTATATATGTATTATATACATATATATATATATAGAGAGAGAGCATTCTATAGTATGCGATATACATATTTCGATTAGCATTCCTATATAATAGAATTCAATATACGTATATTGATTAGCATTCATAGTAAACGTATACTCAATATACTTGCTAAATAATAATAATAATAATAAAAACATGATGATCATGATGATAATGATGATGATGATAATGATGATGATGATGATGATGATAATGATGATAATAATGTAACAGATAAATATGTAAATATTGTATCGGACTGTATATATATGCACTGTGTTTCAAAGATCATTAGGGTTCTTGCTTGGTATACCCGATTGATAAGGTGGCGGATTTTTCGTTAGCGCGATTGATGTGTTATCTAACGATTGCCGTTTCGAGTCATCTGCGCAGACTCCGTGTAACGACTCTGGACAAGTTGTTCGCGCACACTTGTCTTTGACACCAAGCAGTGGAATTGGTAAACTGTACGACCTACCATGCACTCGCTTTATTATTATTATTATTAGTAGTAGTAGTAGTCGTAGTAGTAGTAGTAGTATTAGTAGTAGTGGTAGTAGTGGTAGTAGTAGTAGTAGTAGTAGGATCTTGGGATTCTTCCATTGCTGGCTAAAGGGCCAAAGAGCGGGAGATAAGAGCATCCCCTGCGTCGTTCAACTACAGGACTTGGGAGCTTTAAGTTTTTTTCATGTCATGAATCAGCAGAGGGCTGTGTATTGCCTACCAGGGTCTTAATAAATGAAAAATAACTTACTTATAATTTCTAATCTAATTATAGAGACTTCTATAGCGCCGTTATCGTAATGCTCTAGACATAATCGGCGGTCGCTTCGAATCAAAATCGCATCAAAAATCATAATCTGTTTGAGAGACCAGGTCGAATTCCGAATTGCTTTTTAACTAATGAGCTTTAATTAAAGAAAACAAGGCGCTTTATAAAATCAAAGGTGCGTTTTTGTATGCGGCACATTTGTTTGAAACTGGTGTCCAGTTTTTGGGTTCTTGTCTTCAGATTTGTGCTTCAACCGACAGATCCTGGAAACCCTTGGGGTCACGATTCTGAGAAGTTTCTATTGAGACGAGTGCAATGAAATGTGTTGTGATGACCTTTACCCTTTAACGGCCCCAGGGTAAACGTCATCTGGACTTCAGACTATACTCTTGGCCAATGGCCGGGAATGCATAATGAATAGATAAATCGCCGTGAAAAACGTCCAGAATAAAATAGAGTAGAATAAAATAGAACAGGTTGATTTGGACAGGACTGAATTAAATTGTATCAAAATGGTTTAGATCATAATCGGATTAGGTTAGATTGGATTAGATTGGATTGATTTGGTTTGGATTGGTTTGGATTGGACTGTACTGGACTGGACTAAACTGGACTAAACTGGACTAGACTAGACTAGATTCGATTAGATTAGATGAAGAGTGCTGCCTTAGTTTGAAGAAGCTGAGATTTTACAACTTTGTCCTATAGAAACTGTTTTCCCACTGTAGTACGATGGGACCCTTTGACCCTGTGACCCTGTGACCCTTTCATCCGCGATAAAAACATGAAACCCTGCGTCTAATGCCCTCCAGTTGTTCGATTTGCAAGTCTATTTGTGTAGTCGCTTCATTCATTCACTCATCCAGTCATCGAATCCGTCCCTCAGTTCATTCGTTTCTCCGTCCATTCCAACCCATCCTTTCACATCCATTGCATGTATGTATGTATGTATGTATGTATGTATGTATGTATGTATGTATGTATGTATGTATGTATGTATGTATGTATGTACAATGTATGTGTGTATGTAATTATGTATGTATGTGTGTGCATCTATGTATGTATGTATGTATGTATGTGTGTATCAAAAGACTTGATAAAGCGCCTTTTACGCACCTCACAAAGGTGCTACCTGCGCCAGCCTAAATGAGGTTAAGTGTCATAAAGAACAAAAATTCCGTCATTTAACAAGCAGTGTTCCATTCCACCCCATCATAGGAAATCCATCCATTAATCCATCCATTCATCCATCCGTCTATTCACCCTCCTATCCATCCTTACATCAATTCAGATCAATTATATAGCGCCTCTTTATAATATCAACCCAGAGGCGTTTCCGGTCCGGCCCAGCGAAAGAGAGGAATTCTTAAGTGTTGTACACACAAAGAGTTTCACATAATAAAGAACTACGACGGGTTTTTCATATCAAAACCTGATCTGAAATACACCGATGTTTCACTGAAACCTTCTTTACTAGGTCTAACTTGGAATACACGACAGGAATCGATCATAAACAATGCGATTGTTCTTTTGCATGTGACCGATATAATATGTTTAAAGTATCCTTTGATCGATGAGAATTGTGCAAAGTTTTCTAATTCAAGTTTCGCATATAACCGACATCGATTGTTAGCAAAGTTGTAAACAAGTCCAAGTGCCTGTTGACCTTTCTGTCCACGTTTTGTGTCAGGTCAGCAGTCAGTTACACAGACGAGTTCCGATGGGCACGTGACTTAAGTGGCCACGGGACCCAATTGCAGACGACAGGCAGTCGTGCCTCGAAAGCTTGCCCACACTAGCTGTATGTACAACATCCGTCGTCTCTTATTTACACGAAGAAGATGTTTTGCTGTGGACTAGTGTACGAGCAAACACCGGAAGTTTCTTAGGTCCTGACAGACTGAGTCATCTTTCAAACAAGTAAACGACTAAAAGCCAACTGATTCTGATCTTGGACAGGGAGCGAATCTCATTCACGTCTTGGGTATAAGAATTATTACCCTGGTGTGGGGTACGTGGTAGCGAAAGAAGTAATTTCTTCTATGCCTAGAACGAAAGGGGTACGATCCTTCAAGTCCAGGATATATATGAATTACCCTGCCGCGGGGTACATCAGCGAATGAGGTAAGTAGTTTTTTATACCCTGAACAAAAGGTTCAACTAAGTGCAGCAATACGGCTGTACATTTTTATTTCATCTCGTCATCATTTCGAAGTGCACATCTTCGAATTCATTACCACTGAAACCTGCCAACCTTTTTTTCCCAGCGCTCTGAAGTTTTCGTTTCAAAGTCTCTCCCTCAGTGCTAGCGCACTTGAATTGCAAGGTACGTCAGGGCATATGTACACGTAAGCACGCGTGCTCACTGCTGCTAACCGTTTTCAAAGTCGGTTTCGTAACGTTCCATTGGTCACATTTCACGCAGTGCGTGATTTCTGCTACACCTCTTGGCGACACGAAAACGTATACGACCCAGTTTATACTATCACGGTTTGCAATCGACGACTGTTTATCCAGTTCCGTGGGCTCTTTGGTGCCGATGAAAATCGTACCTTATTAAACGAATTAGTCCGGTTCAGCTTGAATCGCTGATAAGGTTGGAGTAACAGTTCGATGGTCGTTTAAACTGGATCGAATCGATTGCAATATCGGAATTGCAAGGCTATCTTGCGCTTCGCTCATTGCGATCTTAATCTCGGGCATGGAGAGCAATGGGAAAGTAAGATAACTCGGTCTAGAATTCTGCTCAAACTGAATTCAATCGATTGCAAGACTGGAAATCCGAAGCTATCTTGTGTCTCGCGCAATGTAGTCCTAATATCGAGTCAGGCCACACATCAAGTCGGCGATAAGGTCAACATGAGTCAGAGTACGGGTCAAAGATGAACCTGCAAAATGGCATCGCTGGAATGGCTACTATCGCGCAGTTGGAGGCTCTTGTATATCATTCCTCGTGGTCCTGATCTTGGGCGAAAAAGTCTTAACGTGGTTCTAATCTCGAGTTAGCCTGGAAAGAGTTCGGCGTGGCCCTAATTTCGGGGTAAAGTTTTTCGACGTAGCCATAATGTGGAGTAAGCCTGAAAAGTCGTTCAGTGTGGCCCTTAGCTTGGGCGAAGTCTTAACGTGTCTCTAATCTCGAGAAACCCGGGAAAGCTGTTCAGCGTGACCCTAATTTCGGTTGCAGTCTTTCAACGTAGCAGTCTTTTGAGTAAGCCTGAAAAGTAGTTCAGCGTAGCTCTAATCTCGGCTGGAAATAAGAAGACGTGTCCTAATCTCGAATAAGAAGCCGTGGCCTAATCTCGAGGCAGAAGAAGGCTCTAGAAACCCTACTGTCCGCTCAGCAATCGGAGCCAGTAACTACAACATCGGTTCCGAATAGTTCGTAGACCTCCTATCGGCGTCCGATATGGTTGACCCTGGCAGCGGCGCCGTTGACAGCGGATGGTAGATTCCCGAGCGCCACATGCTCGACATGCGTGTATCTCGTCTTAGCGGACGATTCCCCGATGCGCGATGCACTGCGGCAGCGTATGGTATCGAGAAAGATCTGTCGGAAGGTCCGTCCGAACAGACAGTAGACAACGAAGTTGCAGGACGAGTTGACAACCACCAGGAGATCGCTGAGCCTCGTGTAGTAGAAGTGGAACCGTCCGCAGACGCGGTCCTCGTTGCCAAATGACGCCCAGAAGATCTGGTTAAGCAACGCCGGAGTCTGGCTGACGATGAAGACGCAGACGATCGCGATGACGCAGTGCGTGATGTTATCCTCTTTGTTACGTCGACTTGACGACAGCGCCTTCTGCTTGAAGGCCTTGAGGGACGTGATCAGCTTGAAGTTGAGATAGGCGAGACTGGCCAGCGGAACGATGTACATGACCGGGTAGTAGAGAAGGTTCGAGTAGATGATCTGGTAGATCAGGTTGTCGCCCAAGAACTCCTCTTCCTCTGGTTGTTCTGCTTTAAGCGAGCCGTTGTCGTTGCTCGATGGTGACGATGATGACGACGACGATATGTTGGTGGAATTTGAATTTTCGGGGAAAACACTTCGTATTGCCTAAACGAAACACACAAATGAAAACCGTCATGAAACAATGAAAACTGTCTTTAAATGGACGAAATTCACTTATATGTAAGTATGTATTTATGTATGTATGTGTGTATGTATGTATGTGTGTATGTGTGTGTATGTATGTGTGTGTGTATGTGTGTATGTGTGTATGTATGTATGTATGTATATTTGTAGGTATGTATGTGTGTGTGTTGTGTGTGTGTATGTATGTATGTATGTGTATGTATGTATGTATGTATGTGTGTATGTGTGTATGTATGTATGTATGTGTGTGCATGTATGTGTGTATGTAAGTAAGTAAGTAAGCAAGCAAACCAGTAAGTAGGCAAGCAAGGAGTTAAATAAGTAAGTAAGTAATTAGTAGGTTCGTGAGACTAAAAGCAAAAACAGAATAAGCAAGCAAAAGACGCCATGTTACAGAAACCTTACGACAAAAATTTTCGAAGCACTGATTATAAAAACAGTTCTTCATTCAGATCAACATTCGTTTATTTGTTCATATTTTAGCCGAATTTCTGTATACTATTATGCACATATCTAAATATGTCTCGATATTTACATAGCGCCTTTTAAAGGCCTCTTAAAAGAGCCGGGAGATTTATATAGACGAGAACTAAGGTCAGAAGAGAAAGTACATAACTTCCGAGCCACATCTAATGACAACACATCAATCATCGACCTCTCATTTATTCGATTTCTTCACTCTATTATGCTAATTCAGCACCATTAGATCAGGTCAAGGCCTTAGTCGACAACCCTAAGGCCTTCATCTAGACCCCCACGTCCAAGCGAGCTTCGAAACCCGTCTACAAGGTGAACGCCCAATCAATCACCCATCTGGGCTATTGCTACAATTGTCAGCGACTCCAGTCAAGCAGTCATGGCGGTCCAGTTATTACTTAAGCGCCTCTATCAATCAAGGTCTTAAGTGCTACTCTTCCACTAGGCCTTTCGTCTGGTGCGCGAGGTGGCCGATCGGCTAAAGCGTCGTCTTTTTACCTCTGCGACCGGAGTTTGAATCCCGGGTCAAACATGTGATATCAACATAACAGATGGCATTGAATTGTGCGTAACCTCTTCGATCTGAGAGCGTCCTTAAATCCATCGCACGGCTGAAGTATAAAAACGATGAGCGCATAGAGGACAATGCGTCCTTGGGTTTGAACAGTGAGACAGCGAATTGCTGTGAGGAATTGAATCCCGTAGGCAACGCTGAAAGGCCGTCTCTTTCCCTGTTAGCTACTGTTATCTGCACAGCATACATGCATACATGTATTATATTACATACACAGATACATACATAGATACATGAATACCCACACATACGTGCATACATACATACTTATAAACATACATACATACATACAAACATACATAAATAAACACATAAATACATACATCAAACATACACATACATACATACACATATACAAACATGCATGCATAAATACATACATATGTACATACATAAATACATACAAACATACATACATATATACATACATAAATACATATAAACATACATACATATATACATATATAAATACATACAAACATGCATACATATATACATACATAAATACATACAAACATACATGCATACATACATACATAAATACATGCATACATATAGTACATACATACATACATGCATGCATATATACATACATACATGCTTGCATGCATGCATAAATACATACATATATACATGCATACATATATACATACATACCTACATAAAGTATGCATGCAACACATATTGGCCCCAAGTATCTCAACCATTGATGTTCTTAAGAAGTCTGCCCTGTTAAAAATGATGTCTAGTAACAAGTCCCTAAAAAGGTCAGACAAAAATATGTCTGTGACGACAACGAGACATAAAAGTCTTATCGTAAACGTGTGTTTTTGGATTGCTGTGTTGTTTGTGCTTCAGCCGAGAGATCGATCCAACCCTAGGACCATTCATCTAAGAGGGTCCTATTCTGCAGAGGCGTATGACTAATTATTACCTTTACCTGCACTTTTTTACCTTTTTGATGACAATGCTTGCATTGTGTTATTTGTGTTGTATTGTAAAAGTTAGCGGTTATAATTACATTACCAAACTATATATATATATTGCCACTGACAATTGTATATATGTGGTATATATGAATATATATATATATATATATATATATATATATATATATATATATATATATATATATATATATATATATATATATATATATATATATATAGTGTGGTGATGTAAATATATATAATGTCAATATATATATAATGTAATGTAAATTATATAGATATATCACCCATCGCGCTGCATTCTGGGCTATTGTTACAATTGTTAGCGACTATAAATATATACATAGTGTGGTAATGTAATTATTATATATAATATATTTAGTATATATACTATATATAATATAAATTATATATATTGAGTAATAATTAAAAGCTCTATACGAATTTGGTTTAAAACAAAGTTGCCACACCATATATAATTAGTAGCGTTAAGACCACATTGCGTATAAGTAGACATGCACTGAATTTGCCTGGTTTCATCAGACATGAACCTTCACAGTTTACCTCTAGTAGTAACCTCTTTATCTTCAGTCTCTCACCTCCTCCACACCGGAGGAGATACATAAACAAGTTTACGATCGCAACCATTTTATGAGCCTCGCAGAAGAAAAGCGCCGACGTTATTGACGAACGAGATGTACGCTCGATTTCGTCCCAGCCGTGACGGACGTTCCTTTCGACAGAGCCGCAGGGAGCAGGTCCGTCACGGGCCGGAGAATCGGCTGGGGAGAAAAGGGTTAATGCCCAGGAACCTCTAAAGAACCAGTTACCCCCACCGGAACGAATGCTTCTCTCTTGCTCGATTCAGATATATGACCTAATACTCGGAATTATGGACTCTATTCTGCTTATATAACAGCCCCCGTAAAGTGCATTTCTACTGTAGTTGCAGTAGGCGGAAGAAAAGACACATGGGGTGGAGAGAAATACATGGGTAGAATGTGTCTTCGATGGGGGAGATAGTCTGGCTCAGTGAATGAAAAGAACTAGGGACATAATCGAAATATATGAGTGAACGATATGCAGATGATACAATACAATGCAATACCACAAAATACAATGCAGTGCAGTGCAACGTGTAAGTCTCTAGCGCCATCCAACGACTGACGATTCCCTTGGCAAACGATGGGCGCCATACCAACATAAGCAAATGACGATAAAAACAATTTAACATGACAGGCGACCACCCTCTTCAAAAAGCCTTCCCGAAAAAACATTAGCCAGTCGCCGATGCAATCTAAGATTCATGTAGCGCCTCTCTACGATCACAGAGGTCCTCGTTGTCTGCAATTTTTCCCTATTGTAGGCGTCCGACAAGAAAAACTCGGCTCAGACAGCGAAAGAATTTTTCTAATAGCAATCCAATTGTGAAAGGCATTCGTCATTCCCATTTTTGTCCCCGTGTCTTTTCCCTCAGGCATGAGCGGAGACTTCGAAGCTAGGAATGCCATTGTCTTCTTCGGCGCATGGTCACGGTGTGGCTGGTGGCAAAGAGGAAAGGCATTTGCTGTCGTCGATTGCGTTAGGAGTTCGATTATTTTACCAGTGAGACACGATGCGATAAAATGCAATGCAAAGCACATTAATGCAATGCGAATACGCTGCGATTCAATACAATGCAATACCATACAATACAATATTTTTTATTTCTGCATTATTAAGCGCCAGTATCTAATGCCTTAACATCAATCGAAGGCACTGGACAATTGTGAGTGAAGGACTTGCTCAAGGTCCATACACAGTAACCGTCTCAAAGGAGGAGGCTCGAATCCGTACACTCCGCGTTACAAGCCAAGCGCCCTATCCAATCTGCCATCGTGCCCCACAATACGATACGATGCAATGCTATACAATACCATATAATACAAAACAATGCGATACAAAGCTTGTCCAATGAGTTATACCTTTGAAATGCGGATTTGCTTAAAAGCGACCATAGACTGATAATAATAATAAGACAATTTATATAGCGCCGTAGCACAGCCGAGGCCGAAGAAAAGGGCGCTGTACAAGGGTTCAAAAATCAACTGCAGTCATAAGATATCCTAAAAAGATGTGTCTTGAGTCGTGACTTGAATGTGTCCAGCGATGGGGCATTCGTGCATGCCTTGTGCATTATGATAATGGCGCTATAGAAGTTTCCAGATTAGATTAGACCAGACAGTTGTCTGGTTGCACGGCACAGTGACTAAGATATTCTGTTAGACAATGGGAACATTTGCAGATTTATTCTCTGAAGAGATTATAGCCTTTAAGGTAATATATACATATATATCTTCACTTTTAACCATATACTTCATCCAACCATACCTTCATCCAACAATACCTACATCCAGTCATAACTTCATCCATTATATTCATCCAGTCATATCTTCATCCAACCATATCCTTCATCGAACCGCATCCTTCATCCAACCATATCCTTTGAAACTTGTATTCAACCGCGAAGCGCCCATCTTTCATGATTTGCTGGATACCCATTGGGGGTTAATAAATCAGGGGGGTTTATTCCGCTGCGCTCCAAGTGAACAGCTCGCTTGGCTTTCGAACGGTTTGGCTGAGTGGATTTGTTAGGCAACGGTTGAGCAGCAGAACTTATTGATGACTTGTCGGAAACAGTTTCTGGGACCTATCGTGAAGATGGGTACCACACCACTGGACGTATCGATATGTTGCGTGCATTTACGCAGGCATATGGGCATTTCGTTGCAGGCATATGGGCATTTCGATGCAGGCATATGGGCATTTCGATGCAGGCATATAGGCATTTCATTGCAGGCATATGGGCATTTCGTTGCAGGCATATGGGCATTTCATTGCAGGCATATGGGCATTTCGATGCAGGCATATGGGCATTTCGATGCAGGCATATTGGCATTTCGGTGCAGGCATATGGGCATTTCGATGCAGGTATATTGGCAAGTCTGGGCATATGCTCACGCGGCCATTTTGGTACAAACATGTTGATATTTCTGCGAATTTGCATGTTAAGTATCCCTGGACATAGCATAGCACATCATATACCATAACAAGCATACCATACCATAACATAGCATAACATGACATAATACAATGCAACATAACATAACATGACATGACATTACATAAGCTTAATTTGTATTGCACTGCATAAATAAAACTGAATTACATTACATTATAGACAGTCCACTGTGCATAACATAACAAAACATGACTTGCCATAACATAACGTGACTTGCCATAACATGGCATGACATGACTTGACATGGCTGTACATAACATGACATGACTTGCCATAACATAGCATGACATGACATGACTGTACATAACATAACATAACAACATGGCATAACATAACATATCCTTGCATTGCATTGTATAACATGACACTCCGTTATATGTCGTTACATCTCAGACTGTTTACATCCTTCCCTCTTCACTTTCTAAGAAATTCTCATTTCCTTTCAAACTTCCGCCGTCTTCCAAAGCCGCACTTTTACCAAATCGCTCGTCAGAAAGCGGTCGCATCATCAGTTCGCCATCGAAGATCTCCATCTCTCGGCGACAATTACTGGCGCTGATCTTTTCGTTTTATTGCTTGGCCGGTAGTCATTTAAGAGTCGGAGGAAATAGACACCGACGAGAGAGAAGTGGAAGGAAGGGGCTAGACAGCGAAAGAGATGGACGAAAGACAGAAGGAGGGACAAAGGAAATATATATAGAGAGAGATAGAGGGACACGGACACAGACAGAGAGACACAGACACACAGAGGCAGAGAGGAAAAGATGAAGAGAAAGACAGAGAGAAAGATAAAGATGAAGAGAGAGAAATGGAAAGAGAAAATGGAGAGAGAGAAATAGTGAGAGAGACAGACAGACAGAGAGAGAGAAAGACAGACAGATAGACAGACAGAGGGAGAAGTAAATAAGAGCGAGGGTGACAGGAAAGATGAGAAGGCATGGAGAGGTAAACAGGAGAGAGAAGAGGTGTATATATATATATATCGTGTAACGCAGAAGAGACAGCGAAACTGCGACAAACATACTTACATACCACAGATTTTGTAATATTTTGAGTTTAGTAGTAGTAGCAGTAGTAGTAGTAGTAATAATAATAATAATAATAATAGTAATAATAATAAAAAAAGTTAAAATAATAATTATTATATTATTATATTATAATAATATTATTATCATATTATAATAATAATACTATCATTATAATATAATAATAATATTATTATTATTATTATCAAAATTATTAACAAAATAACAAACAATAATACTGACAAAACAGCAAATGAATAACTAATGAAATCAATCAAGGAATCAGTCAAGTGATCAATCAATCAGTCATGATACATACCCGGTGTTCAAAAAATCTCGGCGTGTTGTAGAGAATCGAGAAGAGAATGACGACGGCCACCTGTGCCTTCGTCGAGCGCAGGGACGTCGCTCCGAACTCCTCAATCGCCCGACAGACGGCGTTGTACCGGTTGATGGTCACTAGAACAGTCAGCCATATGGTCGCCGTGTGCAGCATTGTCGCGATGGGCCATATGTACACTATGACGACATCGTCGTATGACGTGTACATGACCTCCAGGTGACCCGTGTAGGGGTAGAAGGCCGGGAAGGTGTAGATGAATAGGGTGGCAACTAGGAGGAGGAAGTCTAAGACGGCCATGCTCTGCAGCAAGAAGATTGCGGCGTTCTCCGTCTTGTGCTTGCAGAGAACGAGCAACGACAGCACGTTTCCCGCCAAACCGAAGAGGCAGAGTACGCCGATGAGGACGGAGCAGACGACGAACTTGTACAGACCGCATTGGTCGTCGTCTGTTTCGTTTGTCTCGTCTTCAAGGACGTCGATAAGCCCGGGATCTGACAAAACGGAAGTCTCGTTGTCCATGGCGAGGCCGACGAAGTCTGGAAGAAAATAGTTCACTGTTAACAAGTGTCGTCTGCTCAGTAGTGTGGCTAAGCCGCTAGGGGTCGTATTTACTGCTGGTTCTTCGGAGGTAATTTCTCGTAATGTAATGTAATGACGACAATTTATATAGCATCGTAAGTAGCAGGCTACTTCTAGGGTGCTGTACAAAATCAAAAGTCAGCCCAAGAACTAAGATTTATGCATCAAATACAATTTCTGCTGTTCTTTAAAGAGGTTGACACTTTTGAACTCCCGAATGGATGCCGGAAGACTGTTCCAGGCGCGCGGGCCAGCAACGCGAAAGGTCCGATCACCCATTCTGGTAATTCTAGACACCATCTAACGGAGATTATGTATACTACGAGAGCTTAAAGCGACTCGCTTATACTTAAAAGATTATTAACCGATAAAATGCGTCACGCAGGGTCGAGGTCGCCAAAATATGTCGATGTATACCGGTAAATGCAAATGTACTCGTGAGACACCTTCAAAATGCTTTCTATCGATGCTATGCATTCCTCTACTGCAATTAACAGGAGGCTACGCCATTGCGTTTAGTCGAGTAGTGCCAGTCCCAAGCTTGGATAAAGGAGGAGGGCGACGTCAACGGCCTTTGATGCCATAAGATGTCGTTAGACATTGGAACTGTTAATATAGGCGGCGGAACACCGCCACTGCCGTACTCGAGTAGTGCCAGTCCCAAGCTTGGATAAAGGAGGAGGGCGACGTCAACGGCCTTTGATGCCATAAGATGTCGTTAGACATTGGAACTGTTAACATAGGCGGCGTAACACCGCCACTGCCGTACTCGAGTAGTGCCAGTCCCAAGCTTGGATAAAGGAGGAGGGCGACGTCAACGGCCTTTGATGTCATAAGATGTCGTTAGACATTGGAACTGTTAACATAGGCGGCGTAACACCGCCACTGCCGTACTCGAGTAGTGCCAGTCCCAAGCTTGGATAAAGGAGGAGGGCGACGTCAACGGCCTTTGATGTCATAAGATGTCGTTAGACATTGGAACTGTTAATATAGGCGGCGTAACACCGCCAATGCCGTATACTCGAGTAGTGCCAGCCCCAAGCCTGGATGAAGCAGGACGGCGATCCTAATCATCATTGTTATGACACAGCATCGTTAAATAGAAACTACACACAATGGAGTGGTTAATTCCGCCACTGCCGTGTTCGGCTGGTGCCAGCCCCGAAGCCTGGCTAAAGGAGGAGTGCGATGCCAGTAATCATTGTAATGACACAGCATCATTAAACAGAATCTACACACACGTGAGTTGGAATTCAGACGACGTTTTAAGTCAACGAAGTAATGTATTGTAAAAGGTAATGTGTCCGTCTACAGCCCTGGCAGTCCCAAGATGTCGCTAAACACTGGATAATAATGCAACGCTCTTCTCAGACGCAACGTTTCAACGGAGGCAATGCGTTCATCAACCGCGTTCAATCGCTAGCTCCAGTCTCATGGTTATGGTTACTGGGAGGTATAGTAAGGTCGACGTCAACGGCCTGGCAGCCACGGGGTGCCGTAAAGGAGTTTTTAGACGCATCTAGACACATACTTGTGTTGGACACATTTAAAATGATTGAGACCTATGTTATATGACCATCAAACTCTGCCGCTAACTCTAATCGGGTAGTGCCAGTCCCAAGCCTGGATAAAGGAGGAGGGTGACGTCAATGTCCTTTGACGGCATAAGATGTCGTTAAACACTGGAACTACTACTACTTATATGCCCATCAACTGCATTGAATTAGAAGTCACGCTCCTCCACGACCGCGTTCGGGTGGGTGCCAGTTCGAAGCCTGGAGAGCCAGGCTATTCATCTTTGTCATGAAACGGTGTAGTAAAAGAACAACTACAATCAGTCGGGAGCCCAACCCCCCACCGCTGTATTCGGGTAGTGCCAGTCCCAATCCTGGATAAAGCAGAAGGCGACGGTAATCGGAAACTACCAATGGAGGGAGTACTTAAGCCAGTTTTCGTGGAAGGCAAAGTAAGGTCGATGCCAACGGCTCTGGCAGCCACAGGGTGCCACTAAACACTGGATACCACACTAGATCAACGCATTACGGTTGGCATTTATTAGGTGGACGGGTTACGTGGCCAGACCTACAACAGACTCATAGTATATTGTGCCAGAGAGCATGTATCACTGGAAAAGTGTACAGCTCCTTCGCTTCCTGCCACTCCCAGCCAGCCTTCCAGCCATCTAATTTAATCTGATATAATCTAATCTAATCTAAATCTAATCTACTCTAGTCTAGTCTAATCTAATCTGATCTAATGACTTCTATAGCGCAGTTATCGTAATGCACACGGTATCAGTCGATGGCCGCTGCAGGTGATGTAGTCAAAATCGTAATCCTGCGTAATCGTATTCGTAACGCTGCGTCATTTACACGCTTTCGAGAGGTCCTTCAAGGGCGCTATATCAATGTTCAGACACACACGCGCACACATCTACACAAACACACACACATATATAAATTCCCCGGAACATACCTCATGTATACTTATAATTGCAAGACCGCGAAGATTTAAACATATATGATATCTACGTAACATAAGAAACTTAATCATGATCGTTACCACATCTAATTTCATCCGTCTATTCTTATTGCAACGACTTCCAGAGGGATGTCTTCTTGTGACAGCATGACCTTTCGTAAGTAGACGAATCGCCTGTCTGATCCTCTTAGTGTTTCAACCATAATGGGGGAACGCGACCCTATACAAACCCTCCTTAAGCACTTCCGGACTGATTTCACCAATCAACTGCTTCAGAATCTCAACCGTCTGGGGGAAAATCACTCCACTGGACGATATTAAAGGCCGCCGCAGTAGATTGAAAGCGAGCGTCGTAGCACCTTCAGAATCGCGGTACGGACTGCCGGAGCACTAGCTATTCCAAATGTCAAATAAATTGCGACTGGACTTAGGGATAGATCTATGACGGATGTGGGCCAATGCGAACTAGACGATTACTCAACGTTACTCGTTGATCCGGTTTCAAAGCGCTACGGATCTAGCGCCGGGAAAACAAGATTCGTCCACCCACTACTACGGTTTCTGGTCCGGCCCTGCGTTGGTTTCCTACTTATTTTAGTCTCTATTCAGTCGGTTTATTAAAATGGTAATTATTCGTCTAGTGTTTGTTGATATGAGGGAGTTCTACAGGTTTCTGTTCTTCGTTCTCTTTTGTTGGCATTAAACACCGCGCCGCTAGGAACATTGCTTGGAAACCATTCAATAGGATACCATTTATATGCTGATGATACTCAGATTTGCATTTCATTTGAAAGATTGTCTTGTCCGTCTGGGCTACTTCCGTTGAGAAGGTGCCGTCTTGGATGGCGGCTAATAATCTCCTCTTTGACATTTTGAAAGTTGAATTTCTGCTACTGGGCACTCCACAACAATCTAGGAAGTTTGCACGGCTTAAAACTTTTAAATTGGGTGACTCACTTGTTGAGTTGGCTGATGCTGCTCGTAACTTGGACGTTGCTTTTGATCCTGCTATGTCTCTCACACACGATGTGAATGGTATTTGTAAGTGGTCATACTTGTACATTCGTGGCATACGCAGAATTAGGCGTTATGCACCTTCTCTTAAAGAATATCTCTGACAAGCGCTTTGATTTCTAGTCGCTTTGATTACTGAAATTCACATCATACTGGTATTATGAAGTCAGACATGCAGAAACTCCAAAGAGTTCATTCCATAGTGATGGGTCAACAACAGCAACAGTCCTCAGCTGAGCAAGCGAGGACATAAGACGAGGAACAAATAGATCCAGAAGACCTAAAGAACGTAGAGGACGGGATGAGGTACTGGGGTATGGAGGCCGTTGGCTTGGTATTATTTTGTCGCGAACGCTTCTGAGCTCAGTCAGTTGGCGTCATATAAATCTTCGATCACATTACATTACAATTTAATGCTCTGCGTTGCAATGTGATGTAACCGAATATCTATATAGCGCCTTTAAGACCCTTTTATGTAGTGTCTTTACGCAAGAGCGGCTTCTATCGACCTAGTTTTTCAGCAGACACCCTGAAAATGCAGAATTTACTGTTACGATTACTATCACGATTACTAATTACAAATATACGTTCGGAATTAAGTGCAACATTTACAACTAGTGGAAACATTTCGAGGATAACGCCACTGATTCGGCATTTCGAAGCGAAGTCAAGGATGCATCCAAGTTATCCATGTACAGCAATCCAGACTGCCAAGGATTTCTTGTTCTCGCTTTCTGGATGAAAATGTTTGAATACATTACACTCGGTCAACCTGCTTCGGTTTGAAGCTCACGACTGATGCGAGGATGTAAGTACGCGCAGATAATTTCGCAAAAAACAGACTAGCTTACACAAAATAAACAAAATTCCAAAACGATCGCATAGCTAAAGGATGTCCCACTCAACGACCGATGTATATGCCACACTTGGCTCATCTAGAATTCTAATAACCAACAGAAATCGTTATTACAGTTTCTGTTCAGTGATCAAATAGCTCAATTTTTACTAAAAAACGAAAATGTGGAGCGGAAAGAGAGTGAGATACATGAAGAGTCGTGAAAGTCCTGTTAGCAGGTCGTTGTTGAAATGTTTCCTGTGCCTCAGTCGTATGATCGTTAATCTCCATAACTGCGCTTCTGATAAATAAACCAGAACGATTGCCTTGTTCCTATTGCTGGACTCTGTGTTTATTCTTCGGGCGATTCAGCCGAAAGGTCTTCGCCCATATAACTGCGCCCCTCATATCTTAAGGTATGTATTTGAATGCATATATCTATGCATAATTTATAGACCGAGAGGAGTCGTACTGCTCCCCGACGTCGGATTGCTTTTTATGCCTTTATGTGCTTTCTTTAAGCAGAACACTCGCATGTATGTGACAGCCAGAGTGCCTGTCCTGTCCCTGTTGCGTGACAGAGTGAGAGAGCTGTAGAGAGAAAGACAGATAGACAGAGATAAAGAGACAGAGAGACAGAGACAGAGAGACAGAGCGAGCGAGAGATAGAGCGAGAGACAGAGCGAGAGAGAGAGAAAGAAAGAGAAAGAGTAAGAGAAAGAGCGAGAGAGAGAAAGACTAAGTGAAAGTGAGATAGAAACACAGAGAGAGCGAGAGAGAGAAAGAGCGGGAGAGAGACAGAGAGAGACACACACAGAGACTCACAGAGACACACACAGACACACACAGAGAAAGAGGGAGAGAGAGCGAAAGAGAGAGAGACAGAGAGAGTGAGCGAGAGAGAGAGCGCGAGACCAAGAGAGCGAGAGCGAGAGAGACAGAGACAGAGAGACAGGAGACAGACAGAAACAGAGAGAGAGACGGAGAACAAGACAGAGTGAGAGAGTTGTTGAATAGAGTTCTTATTGTTTAATTAAGCGTAAGCGAAGAAGTCGTTTATACCTTCAATTGGACAGAGCGTGATCAGGAGCTACTTCTACCTTGCGCCATCAGTGGCCGACATCTCGTGTGTATATCCAGATGTATGTGTTTCTGTGTGTATATGCGTTTGCATTTCTGTGTGTATGCGTGTGTATGTCTATGTGTATATACGGGTATGTATGTCTGTGTCTGTCTGCGTGTATATCTATGTGTAAGTGTTTCTATGTGTACCTGTGTATATCTGTGTAAATACGTGTGTGTATGTCTATGTTTATGTCTGTGCTATGTGTGTATATCTGTGTTTATGTGTTTCTATGTGTGTCTGTGTATCTAAGTATATATATGTATATATACATATATATTATATATATGTGTATATCTGTGTGTATGTCTGTGTGTATGTGTGTATATCTATGTGTACGTGTGTCTATGTCTTTGTGTGCATGTGTGATTATGTTCAAGTGTATCGTCTGCGACGACTAGTTCTCATCACCCGATCGTCATATATCAGTCTAAGAACAGGAAAAAACTCAACGACCGCTGAAGACCAGATCGCGGTACATCTGACCTTCACACTCCTCGCCTTACTTTGTCATCCAGTTTCGTCTTAATCCACGACTCGGCGATCCTTATCTAGATAAAGATATAGATATAGATAAAGAGCGAGGGAGAGATAGACAGATTGACAGACAGACATACAGACAGACAGACAGACTGACAGAGACAGACAGACAGAGACAGACAGACATAGACAGAGAGGCAGAGATACAGAGATGCAGAGACAGAGAGACAGAGAGACAGACAGACATACAGACAGGCAGAGACAGACAGAGACAGACAGAGACAGACGGAGACAGACAGAGACAGACAGAGACAGAGAGACAGAGACAGAGAGACAGACAGGCACACACAGACACAGAAAGAGAGAAAGAGAGAGATAGACACACCCACAGACACGCACACACACAGACAGAGACAGAGAGAGGGGGATACTGAACGCAGTAGCCTGTCGGTTCGATCCTTTGAACCATGGTTCAGTCAGGTTCACTCCGCTTTGAACCGCGCCGGTTACGACCCTTAAATGAAAAATCATCGCCTGCAAACATTCCCTGCTTTCGCAATTCGTCCTTCTCTGAACTATGTCCGACAATCGCTTTGATCCTTCGAACTATTACAATCAGCATTCTCCACCGCCTCCTCGGATCCGTTCAAGGTAATTCATCTTTAACGATTGACCAATTCCTCTTTAATGTTGCCGCCTTTGAACTTGCCGCCCTCCTACGGTTCATCTTCTGACCTTGCCGCCTCCAGCTTTCATCTTGTGAACTAGTCGCCGTAGCTGTTCATCCATCAACCCTGCCAGCATTCATGACTTTCGTTGAAATATCTCATGCTGCCGCTGAATCTCAGGTGTCGTGATGTTATTGTTGCATCAGTTACCCTTTGCTTAATCCTACCCCACAGTTTCTTCCTGGACAGCCGCAAGTCAACCTCTGACCTTCGCCATCCATATATCACCCACCGTAGCTGCCACGCTGTCTCTCTGCTTGACTCTTGGATCTTGACCTGGAACCGAACCCTTTTGCCTATCGATTTTTGTTTTGATTGAGCGCCTGTGAATAAGCTGGTCCCCGTGACGTGGCTTTCGTTGGGCGCTGTAGAAATCTCGGAATTATGATTACGATTACGATACAACGCTGTCCATTATGGTATATATCTTTTTCACACCAAAGCCGTCATGAACTTATACGGCGCAAGATTGATAGAGTTGAGTCTCGACACGACACACGGAAACGGCGAATATCGTGCTATTTTAGGTAAGTTATGAAATAAGTTATTTCATTGGCGGATCCATGGTTGGCGGATCCAGGATTGCCTCAATGGGAGGGCAGGGAATTTCGACAGGGGCGTCACCTTCCATGCTCAGTAGTGGTAGTTCCGATGTTTAACGACATCTTCTGCCATCAAAGGCCGTTGACGTCGCCCTCCTCATTTATCCAACCTAAGGACTGGCACTACTCCGGTACGGCAGCGGCGGAGTTTTCGGGTCTGGTCTGAGAGGCGCCGACATATAACCAGGAGGGGCTCCGGGGATGAACGGCCTCCCGCGTCTATAGCTAAATCCACCACTGAGTTATTTATGATGTAATTTTTATAGCGCTTCATCAGTAGAGCTCTTAAAATATCTGGCTCCGGGTTAAAAGACCTTGTATAGTTGTTGAAAGGGAAGAGGTAACTTCTGAACTCGAGCTCAGAGTTGCAAACACCGTTGATAGATTTGTTGTTTTAGAAACTGTGACGATTCAAGTGTTGTTGTGATTGAACTGTAAGTTTTTAATTAATATTATAATCGAAAATGAAAGACTCTGGGTCTTTTCTCGAATTTGCGCTATGCTACAAATCGGGTGAGTCGACTGCTCAAAGCCCCCGATCGATTGACAACTTCGAAAGGTCGTCGACAGGCACCCTGTAATTACGGGGTAGGCTCCATGTTTTATGGAATTAGCCACCCTGTGATCTCGTGGTTAGGCACCCTGTGATATGGTGGTTAGGCACCCTGTGATATGGTGGTTAGGCACCCTGTGATATGGTGGTTAGGCACGCTGTGATATGGGGGTTATGCACCCTGTGATATGGGGATTAGGCACCCTGTGATATGGGGGTTAGGCAGTCTGATTTAAGGCGTCTTGGGCACTCAGTGGCGATACAGGCAGTTGGAAGGGTCCTCCAGCCATAAAACGTCCCTCAAAGCCAAGAATGATTCTTTATTCTGAGAAATGGGGCGACCGCGTGTGCCTGGAAACGCCAAGAAAACCGAAAGTGCGTGTCCCTGAAGTCCCACCAGGGGAGGCTTCGGGTTGGACAACGCAAATGCACCATCAAAGAGAATGAGTTGGAGTCTGCTTCACTGCTTTCGTCGAAATGGCGCTATATAATCGTCTGATTACTCAGTAGTTGAGAAGGGCAAGCATGTGATCGTCTTTGTACGACTGCAAAATTCTGCGATGTAGTAAAAGTTAATTCAACTTCGAGCCTTTCATTAGTAGTACTATTCATAGCGAACTTGGTTACAACGAGTACACTCACCGCGGGACTACTGCCAATGGGGAGATGAGGCGCCATGGAGAGGACTGGCTAACCGCCATCATATGCCGAGGCTAAGAAAAAAGTCGCTAGCGATTCATATCCGTGACTGCCCCTTTGGGTTAGCTTCTTCCTCTATTACTATTTTTCCTATTATACTTGTCCGCATTCATATTTCCTTCATCGAGTTGAATTTAGAAAAGAGAGAGAGACAGAGAGACAGAGACAGAGAGACAGAGAGACAGAGACAAAGAGATAGAGATACACAGAGAGAGAGAGAGACAGACAGAGACAGAGAAACAGAGAAACAGCCTACGTTGAATAAACCTCAGGTTGACGGATTGCCATAGAATATTGCCTGCGCTTCAGTCAAAGCATCGCCCGGCGTCGGAGCTTCGAACAATGCCGCTAATCAGCGCGAAGTCCTCATTTACTCAGCGCCCGTCTTCTGCGCGTTTCATTAAGTACCAGCGCTATATAAATACAAGAAAACCAGAAGAAGGAGATGATCAGTCCCTTGAACGAATCCAGAGAGGGTGCAGTGGGAATGAGGTGTTAGTCGCTTCCTTTTTCTTGGCCTCGGCATATGGCCATCGCCTCTCTCTCGCCTTCTAATTTTGCCACTGACAAAGGTAATGACGATAACGTTAATGATGATTAATATTTCTGCATTTATTAGGCGCCAATACCTAGGAGCATCAATCGATGGCGCTGAGCAATTTTGTGTGAAGGCCTTGCTCAAGATCAGTAACTGTCTCACAGGAGGTTCAAACCCCCACCCTACGCTTTACAAGGCGCGAGCTCAAAACAACCTGTTACCATGTTACACGTTAATTATGATGATTGTTGTTGCCGTTGTTGACGACGATGATGATGATGATGACGACGAGATGCTTGTGTAACCTCAAAAAGACTGGAGGCAGTACATAATAGATGCCTGAGGAGAATTTTTGCACATTTCATGGCGTGATTGGACAAAAAAAACTATAAGAGAAAGGAAGAAACAAGAGGATGTAGCAAATAAATTCAGCAAGAGAAGACTGAAATGGATGGGACATGTAATTCGCAATATCAAAGATATAAGAACCAATCAAGCAATGAACTGGATTCCTGAAAGGAAACGGAGGAATGGAAGACCAAGGAAGAACTGGATAAATACCATCAGAGACGACCTTGGATGTTTGGAGCCCCTTCTTCCTCTCATCTCTCTCTCTCTCTCTCTCTCTCTCTCTCTCTCTCTCTCTCTCTCTCTCTCTCTCTCTCTCTCTTCTCCAATCCCAAACACCACCACTACCCCAATAGCCGCCACGCTGTCTCTCCGACTGACCTTTGGATCTTGACCTGGAACCGAACCCTTTTTCCTATCGATTTTGTTTTGACTGAGCGCCTGCGAATAAGCTGGTCCCCGTGACGTGGCTTTCGTTGAGCGCTGTAGAAATCTCGGAATTACGATTACGATTGTGGGACGAGGCAGGTAGACTGGACGCCGACAGAGATGAATGAAGCTGCGTTGCCCGATGTGCAGACCTGCACATAAAGGACTAATTATGCCTCTAAGTCAGTAAGTAAGTTTATATCCCGTCAACTTCATTCCGTTTTGAACACACTAGGTTCTGGTTGCCCCTCTGTCTCATACCTCCGCAACACAACATGGTAGCTTCGTCATGGTTGGCCCTTCACTCTGGTACAGGTTCATATGCAACCTGCGACGTGACGATAATGCGATAATGACGATAACGATAATGATGAACAATGTTTCTGCCCATGCGCTGCCCCGTTTTCGTCAGCGACTGAGGATCATTCGGTTATCATGTGAAGTCAGTTCGGTAACATGCGTCTCTGAGGAACTTACGAAAAAGTCGCTAGATAAATGTGCACGATTACGATTACGATTACGAGTTTTATAAAAGACGCACCTGTTTTAGTCAAGTTCCTGTTTAGTCGAGTCATGTGACAATTAGACCGAGAGTAAGTAAGTAAAATCCGAGCTTCTACTTAAGTTCGGTCTCGATTCAGTTGTTTCACAGTAGCAACCTGCGCATCGCTTGAAACTGGTTGCTGAGGCAGAGCGTCAACGGATGAGGCCGTTGCTTCTGCAGCAGCAGCAGCTGATTCGCTGCCTTAAGACAGTTAGTGCCACCATGCGAGAGACTGAGTCGTAGAGTGGTGAGTGCGTGCAACGGCGCCCTTCTGAAAGATCCCGTCCAATCAGATGCTGTCGTTTCTTGGGTGCGTCTCTGCGGTCTGTTTCGTTCCTCTATCTCTCTGTCTGTCCGTCTGCCTGCCTGTGTCTCTATCCGTCTGTTTCTGTCAATTTCTCTTAGATCGTTTTCCCGTTGTTTTTACTTGTCTCTCTCTTCGTTACTCTGTTCATCAGTCTGTTTCTCTTGCTTACTATTTTTCTCTGCCTGGCTCTCTCTCTCTCTCTCTCTCTCTCTCTTTCTCTCTCTCTCTCTCTCTCTCTCTCTCTCTCTCTCTTTCTCTTTCTCTATAACTTTCTCTATCTCTCTTTTAATTTCCGTAGGCTTTCTGCCTTTCTCTCACGTCTCCCACTCGGTCATAAATTTATTCTTTTGCCTCCCGCTCAGCTTCCCAGCTTTTTCCCCACCTCTATACCCCTCTGCCTCACACATTCGTTCTCACTGCCGCTTCTCTCCTCCATTTCTTAATTGGCTTCTTTTTCTGTGTCGCAAATTCCGCAACTGTCGAACTCGAGTGGTGCTATTTCGAAACCTGGAAGAAGAAGGAGACCAACTCTAATCCTCTTTGTTATGACACAGCGTCGTTAAACATAAACCACTCCTCTCTCGCAAAAACTAATATCTGCTTGTATCGATCAGTGTTATGTCTAGATCCGTGACACGCTGTCACGGAGCCTTCGTGACGGAGGCCAACTAAAATCCAGGCAGATTTCTCGCGACGCGGATATTTCTACGTTATTTCTTAGCTGCTCCTTCAAACAGCAAGGCCTGAGTCTGTCAGCGATCGGTTTGACACGCGATGTATCTGGTTAAGAACAATCGCTGAAGCCACGTATTAGGCAGCGATCTCGTGACAGAGAACAGACAATTAGACAGACAGATAGACACACTGACAGATAGATAGACAGACATACAGACAGTTAGACAGACTGGCAGGCTGATAGAACATACATACATGCATACCTACATACATACATACACACCTGTATATATACATTGATACACACACATACATACATATGTATATATACATACATATACACACATACATACATACATATATATATATACATAGACACACATACATACATATATATACATATACAATGACACACATACATACATACATACCTATATACATACATACACACATACATACATACATACATACATGCACACATACATACATACATACCTACATATATATACATACATACCTACAGACATAGACAGACGGACGGACGGACAGACAGACGGAAGGAGATTAGAAAAGACAGACAAAGACGGAAATAGCAGACAGACGTATAAAAGCACAGACAGGCACACAGTCTGACACAGTGTGTGTGTCTGCGTGTGTGCCTTCTTGTCTCTCTATCTGCGTGTATGTCTGCGAGTCATCCTATGTATCTGTCTGTATTTTCATCTGTCTTCCGCTCATTTCTTTCGCCATCCGTCATTTCAGGCAACTGACAGAAAGAAAACTACATCGAAACGCAAAGGAAACATATTCTGTAAAACAATTCCCCAAATAATTTTCCCTGAGAAATCTCTCTGTCTCTCTGTCTCTCTGTCTCTCTGTCTCTCTGTCTCTGTCTCTGTCTCTGTCTCTGTCTCTCTCTCTCTCTCTCTCTCTCTCTCTCTCTAATTGCCAACATCATTATTTCTCGACGGATTATATATTGCCAAAACATCTCGCTTTAAAAACAACAGTACTCCATAAAACGCGGACGTTTGATAAAACAATTACCGACATCGTTATTTCTCGACGTTTTGTATATCGAAAAACCCGCTCTCAGACATGTGTGCAAGAACAACTCAACTCGGATTCCTTCCTCTCTGTGGTCGTCGAAACTCCATCATTGCCCCTCCGTGAGCTGAGGATGGGGGCGAGAACCGGATCATCCTTTCAGGGGAGGGTTATGACGGCGAGATCGGATTCTATCGATAAGGTGTAAGGACACCTGCCTCTACAAGACGCCTGAACATCACCGGGATTATATCCTAAGTCGAACACCTGCAGTTTCATCGGCATCATTTGACAGGCTGACCAAACATTTTAAGCGCAAATGGAGATGACGCGAACGTAAATGTCATGTAAATCGTAATGTAAATGAGACTGTAACTATAAATGTAATAGTAGACGTAAACATGAATGCAGATGCAATCAGCCAGTTACTGTGACCCTAGAAGTAGCCTGCTGCTGCTGCTTACAGGATTAATACAAATTTTTATCATTACATTACATTGCATTACATTATGCTACGATGCATTTTTACATTACATCACATTTACGTAACATTTACATCGCGTTTACATCGCATTAAATCACAGTCATATCGCATTTACATTGCATTGCGGTGCCCCGTATCGCATGTCATCAGGTCATATTACGTTCACATAACATTTGTAATAATAGATATTTAGAAGACAACATAAAACATTAGAAAGGTTTATGCCTCTGTTATTCAATAATCATTTCATGATCTGCGCGCTGCTCAGAAACCTTTGCAATTACATCTTAATCTCGACTCTCCAACACGAATAATTATTAGTACATTACATCTTAATCTCGACTCTCCAGCATGAATAATTATTAGCATATTACATCTTAATCTCGACTCTCCAACATGAATAATTATTAGTACATTACATCTTAAGCTCGACTCTCCAACATGAATAATTATTAGCATATTACATCTTAATCTCGACTCTCCAGCATGAATAATTATTAGTACATTACATCTTAATCTCGACTCTCCAGGAAGAATAATTATTAGTACATTACATCTTAATCTCGACTCTCCAGCATGAATAATTATTAGTACATTACATCTTAATCTCGACTCACCAACATGAATAATTATTAGTACATTACGTCTTAATCTCGACTCTCCAGGAAGAATAATTACTGGCACATTACGTCTTAATCTCGACTCTCCAGCAAGAGCAATTATTAGCACATTACGTCTTAATCTCGACGCTACAGGAAGAATAATTAAACGACAGTGCGACGAACATTGGCCAGATGCCCTATCTGCTTTGTGGCCATAAATATTGCTATTCCGCGTAAAGAATCGCACTTTTTATCCGGCGTAGGAATCTGGCTCCGCGTGACCATAACAAAGGCAGTAAATAACCCGAAAACAACTCCATCTGCATGATATTACTGCGCCAGGCAAATGAAAGCAACGCTAAGTATGTTTTCGATGACCAGCATATAGGCCTATATGTATAAATCCCAATGTTCCGGGCACTCACCAAATTGAAAATTGTGGCGCTGTATAATGTCAAGGGCGGGCGTATATGTGTTCATGCGGCACAGAAGCCGAGCAGTGTTAAGGTACCACGCGCATGCGTCAACTGTCTACCGTGGTTGAGAATTCGTCTGTACGTGTCTGCGTCATAGTTCCAATGGAGGCCTTCTCCACGTGCATTCATTTCATTCATTCATTCATTCATTCATTCATTCATTCATTCATTCATTCATTCATTCATTCATTCATGCATGCATCTAGAGCATTTATATAGCGTCTTCAAGTATGTTTTCTGAGGCGCTCACAGTCCAACCCCAACGAAAGAAAACAGAAGTGTGAGAAATTTTTACTGGTTGATGCCTTGTGCATTAGACACTGGTGCTCTGGAAGTTTCTCATTAATAATAATAATTAATGCATATCCCCTGTCATCACTTCGAAGGGCTAACATTAACTCTACACAGGGACCTACAGACATACTTCTGCTTGTCTGAACATGCCTGAGGCAAAGGAGTACTACGCTGCGCATGTCCACATTAAAATTTCCCCACAACATCTAATGCAGCCTGTTCATAAAGTGCGCGCAGAGGACCTTCGACTGAAGCGCCTACAGGACCACAGCAGTCCTACTCGACACACTCGTTTTAAGCTTCCAACTCAATTACCGACCGTGCGCAGTCAGATATATGATCGATTGGGGTTTTGCGTCACCAGGAGAAAGGCAGCTGGATTTTAAAGTAGTACAGGCAAGATATTGAACTGATCGATATTCAATAACTTCGATGCGAATGGACTAAGCTGCATCGGTATTTGATGGTCCAGTTACGATGATTTAAAGTGACGGTGTGTTCGGGCGTTATGGAGCGTTTCGCTTTGAGTAGCTGCAGATCACGCACGGTGCAAAGAAAAGCGGAGGGGAATAAAGGCACTTATACATTCAGGTGTGATTAAAAGTGCAGGTATGACTGAAAGTGCAGGTGTGACTGAAAGTGCAGGTGTGATTAAACGTAGAGGTGTGACTGAAAGTGCAGGTATGACTGAAAGTGCAGGTGTGACTGAAAGTGCAGGTGTGACTGAAAGTGCAGGTGTGATTAAACGTAGAGGTGTGACTGAAAGTGCAGGTGTGACTGAAAGTGCAAGTGTCACTGAAAGTGCAGGTGTTGGTATTTGGCGTCGTATTTGGAATGAATGAACGTACCACGGGTACCAACTTGGTACTACCAAAGGAACATACCAGCTACGGAACGTACCTGACTGAATATACCTAGGGTATGATCATGTGTGAGGTTGAATATGCAAGTGAAATTTGAGATGCAGTGCGATTAGATTAGCTTAGATTTGCACTGGATTGGATTGGATATGGTTAGGCAAGGCTGGTTGAGGTTAGATTAGATTAGGGTCGACGTCAGCTTGTGTCGCGCATGCGCAAACACCCTGATGACACACACCCATACACACAGACTGACGCGCAAGCCCAGACGTCCAGCAGATAATAATTTGCCAAATGGGTTTATGCTTTTTTTCTGCAGACAGTAAGTAAGTAAGTAATGCATTTGTTAACACGCCATATGTCCATCGGCTGAGCGAGGAATCGTTGGCGTGGACAAACACACAAACATAAATACATCACAAAGCAGACAAACAAAGGAAGATGCACAGCCACAAAGACAGACATACAGAAAGACACTCAACCACAAAGACAGACATACAGAATGACACTCAACCACAAAGACAGACATACAGAACGACACTCAACCACAAAGACAGACATACAGAACGACACTCAACCACAAAGACAGACATACAGAACGACACTCAACCACAAAGACAGACATACAGAACGACACTCAACCACAAAGACAGACATACAGAACGACACTCAACCACAAAGACAGACATACAGAACGACACTCAACCACAAAGACAGACATACAGAACGACACTCAACCACAAAGACACAGCAGTAACCGCTAACGTGAGTCCTGTACTGTGAAACTTACGACGGCTTCTTTAGCGACTATGCGACTGAAATTTATCCTTGGACGCTGGGTTCGACGCACCGACGGAGGGACACAGCGTCTACCAGATGCCCAGGCAGAAGGACATGAAGCCCCCGGCGCCTTGGGTGCAGTTGTCAGCCGCTCACTTCACGACTCTTAGTGATCTCGTTGTCGCAAACCTCTGACGCTGCGACGCAGCAGATAAAAATCATTTGTCAACAGTTCGACATATGTACATATATATATATATGCATATATATATGTGTATATATATATGTATACATATGTGCATGTTCTTTTATGCATATGTGCAACATTCTCGCGTTACAAATTTTGATAATAATGATAATACTAATAATGATAATAATAATAATGATAATAATAATAATAATAATAATAATAATAATAATAATAATAATAATAATCACAATAATCATAGTAATAAACAACTACAGCAACAACAACACCAATAACAATAATAATAAATAAATAAATAAAAATAAATAAATAAATAAATAATAATATATTCATACATGCATTCACAAACGTGTGCATGTACGTACTTATTATTATTATTACTACTACTACTACTACTACTACTACTACTACTACTACTACTACTACTACTACTACTACTACTCCCACTACTACTACTACTACTAAGTGTATGTATGTATGTAATTATAATTATATGTACATAAGTATATCCGCGCGCACAAACACACGTATACATCCGCGTGTACACCTGCACATACACACGTATACATCCGCGTGTACACCTGCACATACACACGTATACATCCGCGTGTCCACCTGCACAAACACACGTATACATCCGCGTGTACACCTGCACATACACACGTATACATCCGCGTGTCCACCTGCACAAACACACGTATACATCCGCGTGTACACCTGCACATACACACGTATACATCCGCGTGTACACCTGCACATACACACGTATACATCCGCGTGTACACCTGCACATACACACGTATACATCCGCGTGTCCACCTGCACAAACACACGTATACATCCGCGTGTACACCTGCACATACACACGTATACATCCGCGTGTCCACCTGCACAAACACACGTATACATCCGCGTGTACACCTGCACATACACACGTATACATCCGCGTGTACACCTGCACATACACACGTATACATCCGCGTGTCCACCTGCACATACACACGTATACATCCGCGTGTACACCTGCACATACACACGTAGACGAAGAGATCCGACGGAAAATAGTCTAATTAATCTCGTAGAAATGTAAATGAACACGTTTCTCTACAGCGACCGTATAGCTTCGACCCTGCTCATTTTTCAGTTAATTTATTGGGTGAGATCCTTCACCACCGCTGGCCGTTTGAATTGGCTCCACGCCATTTAAGGCCCCCGTGTTCGGACCGTGCTAGCCCCAGATTAAAAGCTCGGAAATAAGCCACTTTCGGTATGCGAACCGGCATCCTCACGCACAGAGGCGCCTTGACGTACGCGTTAACCGATGTAGCTGACCATGCCAGTAAAGCGCGGTTATAAGCACCTCATTGCAACTCAGTGGCATCTCGATTCATCTTAGCCCCCCCCCCCCCCACCCGTCGCTTCTCTAACTACCCTGGGCGACATCCGGGCACTCGCCGAAGCCCCTTTTACCGACGGAAGATCGTCCGGTACAGGACTCCGCCAGGCGTGTCCCCGCCCAGGTTCCTATCAGCCGGGTCGGGGGCTCGAGGGACGAGGGTCGGTCGCCCGTCTTCTCTTCCGGCGCGGCTAATCGTTCTTCGGAAGGCAATGTTGTTTTCGTTCTGATGTACACGTGTTTATTCTCGGCTGGCAGGATCGCTGGCGAAAGCATCGCATGACTCGCAAGTGATGAGACTCGATGGGCGTCGGGAACTTGGTCCGCTTCTTGGCCCCGGGTGAAAATAGTCATCATAGAAAAAGACGCAATGTCGTAATGGTTTGCCGAGGCTATTTGTAATGAGGCACTAACAGTCTTGTTGATATAGCGCAATCTGAGCGTCGCTTAATGGTCGCCTCTTCCAAACAGGCTGACTTATGTAGATGTTTTGAAGAAATGCAGAAAATATTGATTACTTGCCTTTGAAATGTGGACTTGGCGGAGGATGCTTGAAGTTAGTTGGATGGAGCGCATAACAAGCGAGGAGGCGTTGAAAAGAGCTGCGGCAGAAAGATCTATGATGGCTACAAAAAGGGGCGACAAAGAAAATGGATTGGTCACATACTGAGAGGAGACTCACTCTTGAGAACCGCCATTGAGGGCAGACCCAGACAGATGTTGCTGGATGATGACGGATGGATCCAGCAGGCTGAAAAAGGAAGCTTATCATCGACAGGAGTGGCGCCATCGGACTTTTGAACCTGCCTGAGGGCAGAGAACCTAAAGAAGATGAAGAAGATGAAGAAGAAGAAGGAGGAGGAGGAGGAGGAGGAGGAGAAAAGAAAATAAAATAAAAGAAGATTGAGGAGGAGGAGAAGAAGAACGAGAACGAGAGCAATAACAAGAACAAGAAGAACTAGAAGATCAAGAAGAACAAGAACAAGAAGAAAGAAGCTTTCACTTTTCAGATCCTTTACGTGCTAGTTCGGTGAAACGTCCCCATACGGAAAATTCCCAGCTACGGGTCTTGAATGCAATTGCCAACAATTGTCTCATTTTCAGAACGTCACCCCAATAACGCCTTTTCTCAACAACCACTTTGTACTCATATTATTAGCGAGATAGCGCTACCGTTCACCACATGCAGCCGGACTATGCATGCATCTAAGTCTATTGTAATATATTGTATTATATATTGTAATATATTGTCTATTGTAACAGTCTTTTACACGGAACATTTCAGGGGTGTCACCAAAGGGTGGGGAAATGTGAACTCCCTTTAAAGCATCGATGCTGAGAAACTGCGATTCATTTACACTATTTGATGTAAAATTGAAGAGATGCTATGGGGGTGGGGCACAGAGGTAGGGGACTTCAGGGAGTGGATGGGGATAAGGATGGGGAGGGAGCGATGGGAAGTCAGCGGACGAAATTGAGGTCAGGGTGTATTGGATGAGAGAACACGAGGAAGAAGATTAAAGCGTTAGTGAATGCATTATTTAAGCTTCACCGAGTGAGGACGGTGAGCCGGTCCACTCCTTAGCCGTTTGATTTTTCCACGAACACTGTACAGCCGATGTACTTATTTGCTGGAGAACGCTAGGGAATTGAGAGGAGTGTTTCAGTTTTGAGTGGAAGACCTGCGCAGAGATTGCAAGGGTGAAGTGAGGGTGAGTTCGTATGATGGATCAGATAATTGTTGTAATTCTTGCGGGAGTTTATTCCAGAGGGTGGATGGTACATTAGAAAATTCTATTTCAGTCATAGGATTTTAGACCATCACTGGAACCGACTACCAGAAGAAACATTAGCTGTACCGAGTTTGAAGACTCAAACGAAACCTGGACAATTGGATGGAGAGATCTAGGTACTAGAAGCGCATATAATTTGCCCAACCCGTTGACTCTAACTTTAGGAAGTAATCATGTAAAATGCATCGAGAGGTCTTATGTTCACAAATACAGTAGACAACGGGGCAGAATTCGATGCCGCCAAACAATATAGATCTTCGATGCATAGACTGTTAGCCTAAACAAGGGGTAAAAAACAGATCAAATAAAAATACCGACTTTGTTTGGAGTTCAAAAGCCGATGCCCCCATTATAGTCCATTAATTGGGGGGGGGGGGGGGCAAAGAAGCCAAAGCCTTGATGGCTCTGTCTAGTTCTCGACTTGCTTCTGCTGCTGCTGCTCCAGCTTTTGTGATGCGGACATCGTAAAGCTGAAAGTTGTCGTGGCATCTTCAAATGGCAGTAACCCTCTAAAAATGTGGGAATTTGTTGGGGGGCGTACAAAATGGTGCTTTTCAAGTACGAATACTCAGTTTCATATATAATGCTTAAAAATGCGTTAGCGTTCGGGGCGACGAACCGGTGGGGGAAACGAATACTTAAAGCGAAGAACTTTTACTTAAGTGTTCGATTACCAGTGGGAATCGATTACTTAAGTAAAAGTCTTCCAAGAACCCAGAGTCGCTAGGGAGCTCGCTGTTCCAGACCCCCTCATTTTCCTTCTGGTACCCGGTTCAAAAAAGTCTTAGATACGCCATTGTACGTATCTCTCGACTACATTTTCTTTCGCATTTATAGAGCGCCAGTCTTAGGGAACTAGCCTTTATCGGTGCTTTCGAGAAGGGCAATGCACAACGAACCACAAATATTTCTTAATGACAAGAAATAAACCAGTCAGCGACCAGCAGGTGGCGCTTTAATGCGGCGACCTCTGAACGTAATAAACTCTCCTCGATTAGTACCACGGTATTCGCCAGATGGCGATACTATTCTCGCATGGACGGATTCATGATGACTGCGCACAAAAGTTGGTCGTCAACCAAATCCTACGAATTTCTCTGAATAATTTCAAACATTTACACGAATTCCAGTCTGTAGTAACTGCCGGTTATGTTTTACGGACGGTAAACCTAGACGATTACAATACCATGGACGGAGGCGTTTATTGTTGTCGATGTTTACGGTCTGTCTAATCGTAATCGTAATAGAGAAATCGAGATTTCTACAGCGCCCAACGAAAGCTAAATCACGGGAACCAGCTTACTTACAGGCGCTCAGTCAAAACAAAATCGACAGGCAGGAGAGTTAGAAACGGTTCTAGGTCAAGATCCAAGATCGTAATTGTAATCTCGAGATTTCTACAGCGCTCAACAAAAGCTAAGTCGCGGGAATCGGCTTATTCACAGGCGCTCAGTCAAAACAAAATCGATAGGCAAAAGGGTTGGGTTCCAGGTCAAGACCCAGGAGTCAGGCACTCAGACAGTCGGTGGCTACGTTGGACGGCGTTTGAAATTAGAGCTACACGACAGATGAGAAGAGGAATCGGGATAGAATCTGTGGAAGAGGAGTGGTTTTAGACATTATAAGGGGTGAAATGTTGATGAGTTCGTATGATGGGTCAAGTAGTTGCCGTATTTCTGACGGGAGTTTATTCCAGAGGGGTGGGGGGCACAACACCAGAATATTCCGTGTAAAGACAGACGAATGGATTTTATTGCAGTGCAGCCGTCACTCGCGACAGTGTGGTCAAGTTTAACTGCGTCGACTTCTTATCCGGTTCGAATCCGCCCCCCTCCTCCTCCTATCACGTGACCATGCTACTGAGGGAACCGTAAAGATTTATGTGGCTACAGTCAATGATGTAACTGAAAATTAATATTTGTAAAATGTAAATGTACACGTTTTTCTATAGCGACCGTATGGCCTCGACCCTGGTGGTATTTCAGTGAATTAATTGAGTGGGGTCCTTCACCACCGCTGCCCGTTTGAATGGGCGCCACGCCATTTAAGGTCCCCGTGCAAGGGCCGTGTAGGAATGTTTTATATAGATAAGCTGCAGAAAAGTTGAATTTCAACCTGTGTTAAAAATAGATTTCTGTGATGTTTCCTGGATAACTTACGATGTAATTCTTGTAAATAAAATTTTGGATGTGGCTAAAAAGCCTTGTCGTTGTAAGTCGGTGAAGTTTACATAGAAATAAAGAAATAAGATATCTTTTGGGTATGATGAAGACAACTCTGATAGATTATTTCCGTATTTATTAAGCTCCACTACCTAAAGACTAAGCATCAATCGATGGCGCTGAGCAATTGTGAGTGAAGGACTTGCTCGAAGTCTCTACACAGTAACGGCCTCGATAGAGGTTCGAACCCGTACTCTGCGTTACAAGCCAAGCGCTCTAACCAGTCGGCCACGTGCTCCACAAAAACAAAGCAGTTCAGCGAAGACCCTGAAGATTGGTCAAGTGGGAAGAAATCCAGCTGACGAATCCCACAGGGTACCTGGAAGATTCGAAGGAAGGAGACGCAAGGGAAGACTACAACAGCGCTAGATAAACAAGATCGACGAAGACATAACCCGACTTAAATTAATCATTGGAAAAGCACTGGACTCGACAAATGGCCGAAAACGAACCGAGGTCATTCATTCGCACCCATCGCCACCAGATGGCTGGTGTCAAGAACCAAAGATGATGACGACGACTACGATGATGATGGATAATTGCAAATTGAAGATTTGTTGGCATTATTGCGTTGTCTGAATGACTGAGATTCTTCGAGACGAGTGGCCTCTGGGAAATCTATTTGATCAGCTTATTGTTGTGCTTCGTAGAAATGATTGGCTGATTGCGGATGGTTTATTTGATTTGCAGCGGTCTTGAGTCTTTGTGATCCAGTTTATGCTTCTGTATAGGATTATCTTTCATCAAAGTAATTATGTATATTTGATTGTAAGAGCCCCTGTTATGCCGAACTTGATCGCCACTAAGGTTTAGCGCAATCTCGCTTGACAAATTCCTTTTGAGACCTCTCTGTACCGTCTTGCTTTTGTTGTCTGACCCCTGTGACCCACTCACGCCTACGACTCCTCGCTCAGCCGATGGACATAAGAAATGCATTACCTGTGTACTTACTTACTTAGTTTGGCAATCTGATAATCACGTGACGGACCCACGAGTCGAAGCCAGGTCGCTGAGGTGAAAGTCGACGAGTTCATAAATTGCAATTACAGAAGAAGACGCGCACAAATGTATGAGTACATATTTGCATACAAACATATATGCATGCACACATAAATACATACATACATACATACAGACAGACACATACTTTCATATACAAATACATACATGCATACATACATACAGACAGACACATACTTTCATATACAAATACATACATACACACATACATACATACATACATACAGACAGAAAGACATACAGACAGAAAGACATACTTTCATATACAAATACATACATAGAAACATACATGCATGCATATAAACATACATTCATATACAAATACATACATACATAAATACATACATACACACATACATGCATACATATAAACATACATACATTCATATACAAATACATACATACATACATACATACATACATATACAAATAACATACACACATACATACTTACTGTATATACGTATGCATGTGCAAACATGTATATATACATACAAACTTACATATATGCATACATACATACATTCGCACATGAATACATACAGTATATACAAGCAAATATGTATATATAAACGCATATACACATAATTACATAACAAAAACCTACCTACCTGCCTACCTACCCAACTACTTGCCCATCATTCAACCCACCCACTCATAAACCCACCCCATACGTATACCAATACGTATACCAACTTACCCTCCTACTTACTTTACCTACCAACCAACACAACAACCTACCTACCTACCAAACCACCCATCTTCCTACCTTCCAACCTGTTGCCAACATTTCCCCGCGGTACCAACACGTGTGCGAACTATTTACGACTGTTCATAAAAGAGAAATATCTCCGGACAGAGGTCAAAGATCAGATCGGCGACGGAAGAAAAATATGGCCGATGACAAAGTGCACGGGGTCATGACCTCGCGAGTCATGACCCATCCGCCAGATGTCTTTTTGTGCTCCTTAATTCGCTGCGGGGAGCCCCAGTCCACTCCTCTGATCTGTGACACCCGGTGAGTTATGTCTGAAAACGGTGGGCACTAAGGCGGCTCATTTAGCCACGGATAATCTATATCGTGAATATTGTGCGACCTTTTCGGCAATCAGACAAATGTGTGCGTTCTCTGAAAAGTAACTCTGAAAGCAGACATTACTCCTAAAAAATGTGGAGAATCTGTATAAAAGTGGGGACTTAGGGGCCATTGCCTAATGTTGAGGTACGGCGTATCGGAAATGGGAATCTTCCCATTTATCTTTTATGAACAGTCGTAAATAGTTTGCACACGTGCTGGTACGGCGGGGAAATATTGGCAACAGGTTCGTAGATAGGTAGATGGGTGGTTTGGTAGGTAAGTAGGTTGTTGTGTTGGTTGGTAGGTAAAGTAAGTAGAAGGGTAAGTTGGTAGGTAAGTAGATGGTGGTTTCGTAGGTAGGTAGGTTGTTGGGTTGGTTGGTAGGTAGAGTTATAATTAAAGTCGCGTGTGTGACTTTTTTAACCTTTTAGATGACTCGCAACATAGGGTGGACATACACTAGAGCACGTTCACACTTTGCTGCAAAAATATCCACTTCAGTGTAGGAAAATCATTTCAATAAAAGTTGAAGACAAAGTGGTACAGATGGTCTAGTGGTTAGCGTGCTTGGCTGTCAATCGAAAGATCTGGCGTTCAAATCCCTGCAAGAGCAGAAATTTGTTTTTCGAGATATCGGCTTCATTTGCGCCCCCCCCCTTGAAAACTCAGCTATAATGAGTACACTGACTGTGCACTGTGAGTGGAAAGATTTACCTCTCGGAATTCGACCTCGCTTCTCCAACTGATTATGATTCTGACTTCGATTTTGATTTGAAGCGCCATCGACTGATACCCCGGGCTTTATGATAACGACGCTATAAAAGTCATAAGATTAGATTAGATTAGATTAGATTATAGGATTAAGCAACGAAGGAGACGACAGGCCACGCTCCTTCATATGCCGAGGCTAAAAAAGAAAGTCGCTAACACCATGCTCATGGCTTCCTTTCTGAGCGAGCTTAAAGGGGGGTTCTTATATGGCTTGATTAACACCGGCCAGTCGGTGAGGCAATTAGTGCGACATTTTGAGCAACTAGACAATATTATTTTTGAGCATTGAGATAAATCAGTGGATGGATGGATGGCTGACTGGCTGGCTAGCTGGCTGGCTGAATCATTGGGTAAACGGGTTGGTGGAAAAATGGATGGATGGTTGGATGAATGAATGAACGAACGGACGGACGGATGGATAAGAAGTGAGGATGAGTGGTTTAAAGAACGGACGGACGGATGGATGGATAAATGGATGGATCGATTGATGGATGGACGGATGAACGGACGGAAGGATGGATGGATTTCCAATTCAGTACTTCTAAATTAATGTCTTGTAAGAGCAAACACTAATGTGCCTTGAATAGTATCAGACAGTTGGTGTGACCAGTCTGCATCCAAAGCAATAGTGAGACTTTGGAACAACCAGACAATTGTGATCGCTGTCTTAAGCGTTCTCTTCCGTGTCTACTGCTTGCAGACACTGCCTAAGAGAATGCAGTGACAAAGGACACATTAGTGCCCACTACTTTCAGACACTGCCTTGGAGTGTGCAATCAAAGGATGATGGTAGAGGGGGGGGGCTAAGGGGACTGGTGCCAATGGGTCGGTCAGTCAGTCTGCCGGACGCTACGTTCTGTGGATGATGTAATGCGCTCGTGGTTCCAAGGGTCCCATATTCGTCCTCATTAGTTGCTCTCCTTCCGTTGCATGCCAAGACTTAATTTGTCTTTCTTTTCTGCCGTCATTCCTCCTCGTTTCGTTTGTTGCCAAAGCCCGCTTACCCCTCTCCACCAGCGCGCGTCCTTTTTGTGTTGTTCAAGCAGTCCGTCCATCTGTCCAGCTACCAATCAATCTACGTTATCAGTTGGTCGAATCAAGTCGGCGCATTTGCGGTGAATTTAGTTACAATGTACCCCACTTTATAAATCTAATGTTAATAATATTAATAATAATAATAATAATAATAATAATAATAATAATAATAATAATAATAATAATAATAATAATAATCTATCATCTATCTGTCATCTATCTATCTATCTATCTATCTATCTATCTATCGATCGATCGATCGATCTAGCTACCGACCTACCTACCTAATACCCATGTACCTATCTATCTACCTTTCTACCTACCTATCTATCGTCTGTCTGTCTAATCTAACGCGATCAGAAGAAACAATTGATTGGTAATATCGCTCTGTTTAAGTGACCTTACCTAGCAACATTATCTTATGTTACATTGCCTTATCTGACCTGACCTCATCTTACATTACCTTGCATTGCATACCTTACACACATTACCTTACCTACTTCGTTTTACCTTAGCTTCCTTGACCTTACCTTAAGGTAAGAATACCTTACTTTACCTTACCTTTCATCTACGTTAGACCTCTGGCTTGATTTCGTAGTATGACCCTCACTACTAGATTGAAACTGACCTTAGTCTGACTCCCACTCTCCGTCTCTTTCCTACCCTCAGCCTCACTCCTCCAGTGGCTTTGCGGAAAAGCACACACCCCACTCCCAACAAAAGTGACAGACGCCTCTGGTCAGCCCCTGTTTTTGGTCAAGTGGTCACCCATTTGCAGTTGATTGTTCAAAGGCCTCCGAGCAAAAACTTGTTTGTCGAAAACATCAGAGAAGGTCCGCCTACGCGACCTACGAATCGCTCACCTTTTCACGCAGCTGCCTAACAAAACATCCGGAATTTGATTATGCAGTCTCCCGGTTGCAATTAAGTCGATGTGATGCCCAGTAAAATCAAGGGCTGATGGTGGAGGTGTGGACAGGTCGGTGTACGGGTCTCAGGCTCCGGAGTGTTAGGGGTTTTTAACTCGGGATCGTGGGCGCTCACACATAGGGCAAGATGGGGCACCTGCGCCTCCTGGAATTGACATCTAAATATTTTGGCACATATCAGTGTATTCTCTCTGTATCTCTCTCTCTCTCTCTCTCTCTCTCTCTCTCTCTCTCTCTCTCCCTCTCTCTTCTCTTTCTCAGTCTCTGCTCTCTCTTATTTCAATTTATCCCCTTTTCCCTTTCTTTCTTTCTCTCTTTCTCTCTATATCTCTCTCCCTCTCTCTCCCTCTCTCTCTCTCTCTCTCTCTTTGTCTCTCTCTCTCATTCTCTCTTTGTCTCTCTCTCTCTCTCTCTCTCTCTCTCTCTCTCTCTCTCTCTCTCTCTCTCTCTCTCTCTCTCTCTCTCTGTGCATCGCTCTTTCTCTGCTTCAGCCCCACAGGAAACGTCTGCGTTTAAAACGCGTCATCGGTCTTGTTCCGTTCTTGCCAAGACGAGAGCGTAGTGCGCATGCCTAAAGCGTCGTGGGCTTAAGTTGTCGATAGAGGTCGTTGCGTCGTTCGCGTCCATTTTAAAATTGTGTTCGCTTGATGACGGTAACAGTCCCCCCTCTCTCTCTGTCTCTGCCTCTCTCTATCTCTGTGTCTATGTCTTCCTCTTTGTCTATGTCTCTCTCTGTCTCAGCCTCTGTTTCTGTCTGTCTCTGTCTCCCTCTGCCTCTGTCTCTCTGTGTCTCTCTCTCTCTCTGTGTCTCTCTCTCGTTCTCTCAATCTGTCTGTCTGTCTGTCTGCATCCATTTCCTCCTATCACTCAATGGCTTCACCTCATCCATTCCTCCCTCCACCCTTCCCTTTCTTTATACCTTCTTCCTTCTGTCATAATTTTTCATTCCTTTGCGCTGACCGGAAACTGGTATCCCACCGCGGAGTCACAATCCGACGAGTTTTACCGTTTCTCGGAATAGGTGCCGCTGAGCTTTTCTGCGTTGTTTGCATCCGCCACCTAGGGACAAATGACGTGGTTGTTTTTGACGGCAGTCGCGGGAGGCGCTGCTGTCGCGTGCCGAAGAACGTATTAGGGCCACGAGCAAAAAGCCTCCGTCTCTTTTTATCACTCCGGAAAATTTGATTTCGTGATAAGCGCAGTCAATCAATAAGTCGGACAATCGATCGATCAGCGAAGACTTATAATCTAGGCGTAGTCGTTTGTCGGAGAGGCGATCGAAGCCGACATGCGGAAGCAACGTGGCCAAAAAGCTACGCCAGGGCGGCTAATAATTATAATCGACTTTGCGCTAGTGAGGCTGGTTTCTGAGATGAACCCTTCCAACGCTGAAGCGATCGCGACCGCAAACACATGCTCAACGCTCTTAAAAGCAGATTGGACACATCAGAAGACACACACAAACACACACACACGCGGGCACACACACACACATACACACCAGATAAATTCTCTGCAAAATGAGCAGGGTCGAGGCCATACGGTGGCTGTATAAAACCTAAACATTAAAATTTACATTTAACTTCATGTCTATGTACAAGGCGCATGCTCTGTAGGAATACAGAAATGAATGGGCGTAACGATTATTCGGTAGCCGGATGTGTCAGAAATAATCGTTTGCAGATGCTACTCGGATACCCAAAACCCGTTTATCTCAAATCTGAGCCTGAAGGCGCCGAGAGCATAGTTGGATGTGGTTAATTTTATAGCGCCAATAGTCATTATAGAAATTCCGTCGAAGTTCTTGCGTGCAACGACGAACTTAGACGGGTCTATTTAAAAAGGATCTATGACTGAAATTGGATAATGCAGTGAAAATGTTTTGGAACTGGTCACCATAATAGCGTTAGAGGTCGTCAGCGTAAATAGATTGGCGCTCGAATTCTGAGCAATAATGTCTGACAGCGGTAGATACTAATATGGCTACAACTTCCAATAGCAAAACCTCAGATGAAAATTTATTTTTTTATATTCTAAAATTATATAGCGCCTCTTCAAGAAAAACTCATCCAGATCTGACAAAACATAACCACAATCGAAATACTATGACGTCATTCTCAGTCTATGGGTAAAGTTACTTCACAGACGATATATACTTCGAAAAAACGAATTCTGAGTCGAGATCGATAATCAATCAACGGAAAATCGACTTCTGATTTAATAACACGAGTTGTTTGCGAACACTGCCTCTGTCACCCAGCAGTAAAATTTGGTACTGGCGTAAGCTGGGAAGTAAACGGCAAGTCCTGCGATGCACTGGTCCCCTGTCCAGGACCTTGGGACTCTTCCATTGCCGGCTCAAGGGCCTAAAGAAAAGGAACGAGCGTCTCCCCTACTTCTAAACTGTGGGATATGGCACACTTTACATTCGTAGAGCAGTTAGCGAGCAGCTGTGAAGAATTCTAGATGTTATTTATTTTTATTTATTTATTTATTTATACAGAACACTTATATAGCGCCCCTTCAAGAAAACTACTCAGAAGCGCTCCCAAACCAACTTGCTTGCTACTTATAACGGTGCTAAGGAAATTGTTGTCTTAACATAACATAACATAACGTAACGTAACGTAACATAACAGGTACATAACATAACATAACGTATCATAACATGACGTAACATAACATAACGTAACATAACATACCATAACATAACAATACATAACGAAGCATAGCATAACAACAAATCACATTGCATAAAATAACATGACTCAGCATCAAATAACATCACATTAAAAACAGAACCAACAGAACATTACCTTACAAGCATTACATACAAATTACTCAATTTGACAATCACGAAAGATTTCGACAGGTTCGATCGTTCCCCATAGAACGGCCACCTTTGAAAGACCTCGAGCAAGTCTAGGGTCATGCCCAATCCAGTGTATTGACTTCATTGACCACGCCAGCATCATCTGTCAGGAGACACTTCCATCAGGAGCGCAGACTGAAATAAAATAGAGTGACAGAAGGAAAGCAACTTCCGGGTGTCGATGAAAGGCTTCGACGAAAAACAGAGTTTAGCTGGAGTAGCAATAAAAATCCAGCAAATACCTGGAGCATGCGCGTGGGGAATAAGCAGACAAACCAACCGGAAGGAAAACATTTTAAGACAGCGGCTCACCAGAGGATGTGTGGATGTGTGTGTCGTCGTCTCAGTTTACCTGTATGTGTGGCTGTATGCGTGGATATGAGCATGATTCGTCGACCAGGTATACTGTGCGACACTGCATACTCACCCACGCATAGACGCATACTGACAAAGAATGCTACCATCTCTCTCGTCCTTTCTCTTCTCGTTCCGGCCTCTTCACCTGCCACTCCTGCTTTTACGTTCAAAAGTTCCTTTTGCTCTCCAATTCTCAAACTCGCTCTTTCTCCACTCTCTCCCCCGCTTCCTCTCACACTATTCCTACGCTTCCCAATCCCCCCATCGTATTATGCCAATTACCCGATTCGTCCTCTCCCCAACCTCCCTGAACTTTCTCTAATTTTCTGCTCCTCACTCTCTCTTTCTCTCTGTCTGTCTCTCTCGTGTGTCTGTGTCTGTGTTTGTCTGTCTGTTTCTGTTCTGTATCTGTCTGTCTCTGTCTGTCTGTCTGTCTGTCTGTCTGCCTGTCTGTCTCTGTCTGTCTCTGTCTGTCTCTGTTTGTCTCTGTCTGTCTCTGTCTGTCTCTGTCTCTCTGTCTCTCTGTCTCTTTCTCTGTTTCTGTCTCTGTCTTTCTCTCTTTCTCTATGTTTCTCTGTCTCTCTCTCTGTCTCTCTGTCTGTCTCTCTTTCTCTCTCACATTTATGTGAAATCCTCTTTTGGTTTCCGTTACCTTGGAAAACAATTGCCAAAAAAGTTTTCTCATTTTATTCGATTCTTGTCGTTTCCTACCTAACCTTACCTAACCTTACAATGTTCGGAACCGAACCTACAAAAGATTATTGTTTTTAGGTTGTATGGAGCTTTTAACGACATGCTTATATTTTGGCTCCCAGGGCCATTGACGTCGACCTCACTTTACATCATTGAAAATATATAATTTGTTAATTGTCTGTTGATTAAATATAAATCACTAGTAGAGAAAGTGGTGTCTTTCGTGTCGAACTATAATTAACCTGTTGGTGGCGGCAATACTACAACAACAACAACTACTACTACTGGTAATACTAATGAAATCTATGGTATTCTAATTTGGGTACTGCTGGTAATTATAATGGACGAGGCATACGATAACATTACTACAATTACTATGTTGTTGCAGTTGTAGCTGTTGCTACTACTACTTTTTGCGCTACATTTCGCTCGTGCCCTTTGGGTCGTTCCAACCTCTGTTGTATGGTGCCATAAATCGACATAAAGAGGGAAAGAGGGAAAGGGAGTCCCCCCCCCGAATGTTCATAGAGAGAAGGACGGACGGACGGACGGAGGGACGGCCTGATTGGATGTTCGGCGAGAGTCAAATTACAGATAATCGGCTCAAATGGAGCAGAAGATGACACGGCTGATGAGGCAGAGGTCGCAGGAAATAATCGCATTACTAGTATACATATACACACCTTTACTAATTCATAGACATGTACTGGCAAATACGAGCGCTATGTATGTATGTATGTATATATAGTAGGTATGAATGTATGTATGTGTGTATGTATGTATGTATGTATGTATGTATGTGTGTATATACAGTATGTATAAATGTATGTATGTGTATGTATGTATGTGTGTATATATGTGTATGTATGTATGTGTGTATATATGTACGTATGAATGTATATATGTATGTATGTATGTGTGTTTATATGTACGTATATATGAATATACATACATGCATGTATGTATGCATGAGTGAATGTATGTATGAATATGTATGTATGTATGTATGAATGAATGTATGTCTGTATGTTTGTATGTTTGTATGCGTGTATGTATGCATCTAAGGGTGGTGCTCAGGAAACGTTTTCCAATTAATTGTTGGAACATCCCTTAGTTATGTTCATTTTCATATACTTGTTTATTTAATATATTACGTGCAAGATATCTTAGGGGCGTTTCATCATTTAAGGGTGCCACGCTGGGGCAAAGTTCACCATGCATGTCATCCGTGAGGGTAAGACCAATATATTTGACCCCCTGGGACAAAAGGTGCCAACGCTGGGTTTCTGGACTAAATATCCCCTGAGGTTTGTTGATGTAAAAACTGTCTTTTGTGATAAAATCGATATTTAAAATTACAGATATCTTAGACAACCACAGTTACGAAAATTACGCGTATTCGTAATCAAAAATTTATAAAGCGCCACTTCAAGGTCTGCTCATCAGAGGCGCGTAGTTGTGGCAATGACTGTGTTGATGTCTTACATAGCAAGTCTTTTGCAAGGTCTGTGAAGTTTCATCCATAAGAAGTCAATAAAAGCAAAACCTGTGAGTGCTACATGCGATTTGAAAAGAAAACAATCCCTTCATTAACCCGGGTGTGCCTGTGTGTCTTAACAGCTGCGCCTATTCCTGCTGGTGCATCTGCCTGAAGAGCAGTAGAGAATATTAAAGACATTTGCGTAGCGCATTTTTCGCGCCATCTGCGCACGTGACCTGAATTGGAACAAGCGGCTAAAACGCTGGGCATAAAACGAGAATTCTAAGAAGACGAGTGTAAGATTATAAGGACCATTTAATGCGCTAAAAAAATAAAACATCAGAGGCGCTATACAAACTAAGTCTGCGCACACATTGATCGGATTTAACTCTCGCTGTGGGATCGTATAAGCCTATACCGCTTAAGAATAAGCCTATTTTTACACAGACGTGTATACATATGTAGGTAAATGTGACTGTAAATGCACATGGTTTTATTTGGCGACTATATGGCCTCGACCCTGCTGATTGTTGCAATGAATTGATCGGGTGAAATCCTTCCTGCTTCCTTCACCGCTGCCCGTTTGAATGGGCGCCAGGCCATTTAAGGGCCCCGTGTACGGACCATGCTAGTCCTAGATTCAAATCTCTGAAATAAACCACTATCGGTATGCGAACCGGCATCCTCACGTACAGAGGCGCTTTGGCGTATGCTTTCAAAACCTCTCAGTATTAGTAGCTGCCCAGGAAGCACAAACCACTAGCGATTAGTGTTCTATCCTTCCCTAATGTATTCTATTCTACTCTACTCTACTCTACTCTACTCTATCCTGTTCCACTCTATTCTATTCTACTCTATTCTACTCTACTCTAATCTATCCTATTCTATTCTATAGTAATATTAGCACTTCTTTAGAGCCATTATAAAATACACTAGAAATCAAACGTCTTCAGAATATATGATATATATATATATATATATATATATATATATATACAGTATATATTAAATAAGTGTAATATATGTTTTGATTCAGTATAGATGTGCAATATATATTTATGCATGTGACTGTATGTTTAGTGCATTAGAACACGTTTCTGTGATGCTACGAGAGAAGCAAGTGCTAGTGCAAATTGTTAGGTTAGGCGGTCGAGAATTTTGTATTCATGCGCTGAACAACCAAAGCACCGCGTAGTGTGTCGCAAATAGTTCGGTAAACAACGTATTGTATTGTCTCTCGCTGGGATCTGGTCTTGGTTGCGCAAGAAGAAGAACAAGAACAGCAGTCATTAAGCCAACCTTGAGAGCCATAAATTGTTAGCGACTTCAATTTCTTAGCCTTGGCTTATGGAAACGGGCGCCAGTCTTCCTCGTTAAGGATTTGATTGATTGATGAAGTTAATGGGATGACTGAAGCAATTATCGTCTAAGGCGAGAACCCTTCTTCCGCAACACGTTTCCAGTCGTCTCTGTTGTGGGTTCGTCTCTAGGTAGGGTCATGTCCCCCGCTCTTGTTCATGTCTGGTGAAGGCGTCCAGGTGGTTTATTCATCTCTTGGGGCTGGATAGCTCATACATCGTAATCGTAAGCTCGAGATTTACAGCGCCCAACGAAAGCTAAGTCGCGGGAACCAGCTTACTCTCAGGCGCTCAGTCAAAACAAAATCGACAGGCAAGAGGAGTTCGGTTCCATGTCGTTATCCAAGAGGCAGGCAGACAGGCAGGCAGCCAGGCAGGCAGGCTGGCTGGCAGGCTGGCTGGCAGGCAGGCAGGCAGGCAGGCAGGCTGGCTGGCAGGCAGGCAGGCAGGCATGCAGGCAGATGGCTACGGTGGATGGTGTTTGGAATTGGATCTGCGGGATAGAATAAGAGAAGACGATTCAGAATCAGTGTAGGATCTGTGGAAGAGGGGTGAGCCTACTTCGGCGTGCGCGGAACAGCCTTCCAGAATCCACTCAGTTCTAAGACATTCACGCTTTCAAAAACAATTGAAATTCTAGCTGCTATGTACGTCTTAGTACTTGCGCTGGAAACTGGCAATATAAAGAACCAAAGTAGCAGCTCGTCGTGACGATGCCATGTATATTGTCATCACTATATGACATTGACATCGTGTTGATACAGCGGCAAGCCGAAAGCCCCGACAAGGTCTGATTGTGTACCGGCCTGGATTCGTTAATCGTCATCAACGCCACGAAAGAAGTTGTCGATCGACGTAATTCAATCTCTTATTTCTTCGAATCGTCTGCCGCATGGCGTCCATCTCCCTCCTTTCCTCATTTCTCTTTTAACTGCGCTATATCCTCCCTCATCCGCTTTCTCTCCCTTGAACCCTCTTCCTGGGACCTCCTTTCTCTCTCTTTGTCAGTCCCAGCCTTTCTTTCTTTCGCCTTCCCTCGTCCATTCTCTTCCTGCTTTTCTCTTTGTTCTTCTAAGTGTCTCCTTCTGTCTATCTCTCTCCCTAGCACCTTCTATCTCTCCATCACTTCTTTCCCTCTTCCACAACCTTTTCTCTCACCTTCTATGCCTTCCTTACGTCCTTCCTTACTTTCTTCCTTTCTCACTGTCTCTGTCTTCCCTTCTTTTCTTCCTCTCTCGTCTCCATCCCTCTCTTCCTTCTTTCCTTCCTTCCTTCCTTCCTCTCTGTGTTTCTCTTTCGCACCTACCATGCCTCCCTCCCTATCTTCCTGCTTCTCTCTGTCTCGTTCATTCCCACATTCTGTGCTCCGTTCGATTCTTCCATCCTCCCTTTTTCCTTCCTCTTTTTCTTTTCTTCCCCCAGTCCATCTTTCTTGCCCCTTCTTTCTCTGTCTCCATCCCCATCTCTATTCAGCGTCGTTTCTAAGCCCTTTAGTCTTAAGCCGGCTGAAAGTCATCAATTCTCACTGGACCCGAGATTCAGGTCGAGAGAAACTTTGTCTTAGGAACCCCATGAAGCGGTCTTTAGGCTAAACTCTCGCTTCAAGTATTCACGACTTTAACGGATGTAACAGGTCTATCGTCTGGCTTATAGAAGCTCCCGAGAGTCCTGGGAGGCAGCAAGGCGAATTGCCTTCAATAGCCCGCTGGGAAGTCGCCTGATATTGCCTCCGAATAAATAGGGAGAGCCGAGGCTTAGGCGAAGATGTGGCTCATGGACTTGCCACTAAAGCAAAGCGTTAAATCCAAGGCGGTCTCAGGGAAGAGGCAATTATAGAGGCTACCTACCTACCTACACACATCGACTGAGCACATGATGCAAGTCCTTCGTCCTCTCTCTCTCTCTCTCTCTCTCTCTCTCTCTCTCTCTCTCTCTCTCTCTCTGTCTCTCTGTCTCTCTGTCTCTCTCTGTCTCTCTGTCTCTCTCTGTCTCTCTCTTTCTCTGTCTGTCTGTCTGTATGGCTCTCTCTCTCGCTCGCTAGCTCAGTCAATCAATTCGTTACATAGTCACTAAATCAATCGCTTTCTAGTTCCTATACCACTCATTTCAATTCAGAAACGAAAAAAACTCCTCCACTGCCTATAGCCGGTTAGTGCCAGTTCCAAGCCAGAGGCGAGGCAAATACGTCTAATGCAGAGTATCCGAATAGGCAATTCCTTCATTTATTACTACAGTAAAACATAACCGCAGGAAACTGGTAATAAACCTTTCATCGATGGCGCTATCTTTCCGAACATTTCCACTCGGTCTCATGCACCCACCCACCCACCCACCGGACCGTTTCTCCCGCCCACCGACTGGTTGAGCGCTAGCCATGTAACGCGAAGCGTGAGGGTTCGACCCTCCCTTGAGACGTTTAATGCATGGAAACATTGAACAAGTCTTTAACGCAGAAGTTTATTGCTCAGCGCCATCGATTGATGCTTTGTCATTAAATAGGGGCACTTAATGAATACAGAAATCATAAATCATCGACCCGCTGGCCCTTTCCACCCACACGGGGCTTCGCCAGTCCTTTTCTACCACACACAAACCCCACGGGTTCTTTCTTATTATACATCCAGAGCCCCACCGGTTCTTTCCTCCCACCCGCCAACCCACCCATCCTTCCTCCGAACCAACAACCCACAAGTTCTTTCCTCCCAACCCACAACCCACAAGTTCTTTCCTCCCAACCCACAACCCACAAGTTCTTTCCTCCCAACCCACAACCCACAAGTTCTTTCCTCCCAACCCACAACCCACAAGTTCTTTCCTCCCAACCCACAACCCACAAGTTCTTTCCTCCCAACCCACAACCCACAAGTTCTTTCCTCCCAACCCACAACCCACAAGTTCTTTCCTCCCAACCCACAACCCACAAGTTCTTTCCTCCCAACCCACAACCCACAAGTTCTTTCCTCCCAACCCACAACCCACAAGTTCTTTCCTCCCAACCCACAACCCACAAGTTCTTTCCTCCCAACCCACAACCCACAAGTTCTTTCCTCCCACCCGCCAACCCACCCATCCTTCCTCCCAACCCCCAATCCACCCATATTTCCCTCTATCAGCGACCCACGAGTTTCTCCACTCACCCACAAACCCCCGGACTTTTCCTCCCTTCCACCAACCAAACAACACTTTCTCCCATCTACCAACCCATCGATTCTTTCCACCCACCCATGCAGGCGGTTCGGTGGCCGATTGGTAACACGCTGGCACGAAGAGCGGAAGGAAGCGGGATCGAATCCCGCTTGCCCCATAAAGGTCGACTCAGCCGCTACTCGCCAGAGGGCAGTAGTAAAATGAGTAGCAGTTTCACTGCGTAGATAACCTTGGGTTCGGCGGGTAAGACTTGCCATCTACCGCCGATGTATGGTCACTAGTGGCCACCTAAGGACTGATGGCATTGAAACCGGAGATCAGTACCGGCACCTACGGGCGTTGAACCTATGGTGGAATCTATCTATCTATCTACCCATGCAGGCCCCATGGTACTTTCCTCCAACCCATCCCACCCACCCAACTGCCCTCACACCCACCAGTCCTTTTCGTCCCTCAAACCCACGTAACTTCGGCCATCTTTTCGTCTAACAATTCATTTCTAGCTCTGCCGCAGAAGCACCTGCCGCTTGCGTTGTCAATCAACGTCAAGACACACCTGTTCTAGGCGCCGCTTCCTTCATCCGAGCGTTGCTCCTGGTGCTGGCTAGTAACGCTGTTGACCTAGCAGCAGCAGCAGCATCGTCAGACGATGATGATGATGATGATGATGATGAGTCTATGCCCCGTACCACATACAACTCTCGGCTTAAAACTTTCTTTTTCATATTGCTTATCCACCACGGTCTTGTGATTCGGTTGATGCCTTGTGCATTAGACACCGGCACATTAGAAGTTACTTATTATAATTATTTTTCCGAGGTATATATGATCCCTCAGGATGGAAAAATGTCCGGAGAAAACGATAAATCATCTCGAAGGGCTACATTTCGTCAAGTCCACGCATGGCAAAAGTGCTATTATTATTATTTTTTTAATTTTTATTTTCATTCTTATTTTTATTTTAATTCTTCTTCTTCTTCTTCTTCTTCTTATTATTATTATTAGTAATAGTAGTAGAAGTAGTAGTAGTAGTGGTGGTGGTGGTAGTAGTAGTAGTAGTAGTAGTAGTAGTAGTAGTAGTAGTAGTGGTAGCGACAGTAGTAGTAGTGGTGGTAGTGGTAGTAGTAGTAGTAGTGGCAATAGTAGCAGCAGCATTAGCAGTAGTAGTGTCTACCAATATCTTGTAGCTGCAGAGCCGTTGACCTTGACTCTATAATTTTGGAATTTTACTTATGTGGAAGAGTGTTCTCTTTTCTCCCTGCAAATCCCACCTTCCATCTAATTAGCATTGGCCTTAGTTACGGCTGTCATTTCCAATTTCTTCCATTGTCTTTTTATTAATCCGTTGCCCCGCCGCTTAAGTTTACTTCTAACTCGATTAACTGCAACACTGGCATATATTTGTGGCGGGCTAACTGTTCATGGGGTGGGGGTAACTCTAGCCCAGTTCTACGCTCAGAGCCACCCGCCTCACTGCCCCTTGCGCTCTCACTGTACAATGGTCTTCCCGTATCATCTCTTCGAATGGTGTCTGTTCTCTCCAAGGAAGGCCTAGGATGGGTCTCTTCCTTAAGGGAATCAACACTGTAACTCTCGGTCTCGGAATCCGACTTTGCCTCTTCCGCGGTCGCCGGATGGGCAACGTCCTGAGGATGGCCTTTGCTCAGAACAGGGTTCGTTCCTTTACCGGCAATAGTCGTTCCCTTTCTGCGTGAGGACTTTCTCGTAACCACCATTCTACATCTTGTAACTCTCCCGTTACCGCCAATATTTTCGGACACCAGTCGTTTTCTCGGTTCCGAGAACAGGGAAGTCTTACGACGAGCCTCTGTGTCTTTCTGCCCTAGGCACATAGATATCAGGCGAGACATCTTCCCGTTATCACTATCTGTCTCTCGCTCCACCTCCGGGTACTTCCGAGAACTTCCGGAGCAAGTTTCCATGTCAAGTCTCTGTATTGACAATTATCGGCCAACACTGCTTCAGGGGATAGGATATCCTGTGGAACACTCAAGAGAAGGTCCCCTCTCTAACCTTTTGTAAAACACACGGACCTTCGTACCGACCTACGCACAAGGGGCCCTTCCCCGCACTTCAGTCAGTCCTCTGATCAGTGTGTGGCGACAAGCATATAGAGGAGTCGGTATCTTCCCTTGTCGACTCCGGTGTTATCGGGGAACCGACCCGGACTATGCTGTATCAGGGATTTTCTTGGTCTACGTTAGTTTCCGGTCTCTCACGTACCGGGGTTTCACTTGGTCTGCGTTATGATCCGGTCTCTCACGTACCGGGGCTTTACTTGGTCTGCGTTATGATCCGCGGGTCTTCCCGTATCCCCGCTGTCTGAATTTCGACCGGGAGAACCGCGGCCGCGACTTTATCCGAGTTTCGCACAACCTGTTATCTTCCAACTATCGGGACCTACTCGACCGTCTCGCGACGTTCCAACAAGGTAGGCCCGAGCCCTGCTGGATCAACGGAGCCAGTCAGAAATCAGACAGATTGGTTTGTTTCGGTTGCGACCTCCTCAGGAGCGCACGGACCAGTTTTCCATACGGCAGGGGTTCAGCAAATGCTACCCCGGGTTCACACAGACCTGTCTATTCGTATTTTCTCGAGCTCGCGCAGCCTCTGTCTTCCAACTATCGTGACTTACTCGACCGTCTCGCGACGTTCCAACAAGGTGAGCCCGAGCCCTGCTGGACCAACGCGGAGCCAGTCAGAATCAGACAGATTGGTTCGTAACGGCTGCGACTTTCCCGGGAGCGCACGGATCAGATTTTTCTCTTACGCGGTCAAAGGGGTAGCTCCCGCAACTTTCCCACTTGTTTTACACAGACCTGTATTTATTTCTTTCGAACGGGGTCTTTCCCAGGGTTCTGTCCAACCTCAACGTCCACCGTCGTGGCCCAGGCCGCCTCGCGATCTACGGTAGAGCCCTAGCTCCACTCGGATCGGCGTCGTCAGCCCGAAGCCAGACAGTGATTGTCTCGGTCGTCCCGCCGGGAGCGCACAGATTAGTCTTTTCCGCGGACTCTCTCGTCCGTATATTTTATCGTAACCGGGACCGTATCGAACACGGGCTTCTCCGGACGTCACCCTCGTCCGTTTATATGTATTTGTATACGCTATGAATTCACTCACAGAACGATATCAAAACACTGTAACTCGTATATGTGAAGGCACGCAACCATCCTTCACGACAATAGCAAAGCATCACGCGACACGGTTTATTCAACCCTCGTCTCCTATTTACGAGGGTTGCTTATATACTAGCACGCTGGAAAATTCGTAAATAAAGGTGTCTAAAAGTGCTCGATTAAGTGCCTTGAAACAAACATCTAGAGACCTATAAATTAAAACAATTTTATGCATTATATAACTAAAAATAAACTAAAAACTTTGCTCGGCCTAAATGTTAAACTATTGTTAGATTCAGCTTAAATTAAATTAAAAAATCAATTTATAAAAATCCTACACTGGTAACGCGGCCGAACCGTGCACATAAGCGCAGCACTTAATGGCTACCTAACTACTCCCGCCTCTTACCCAACAGGCTTGTCTTGTGGCCGATCCGCCACATATTGCAATCTTTGTGCAAACACTTCCCTTTCAGATACCTACTGTTTCTCGGCTAACGTTGAACCTAATGCAAGCCTCACATTTTACTATCAGTAAGACAGCCATGTCTTCTGCTTTTGTGAGATCCTAAAAGGCGTTATATTAAGTGTTCTCATACATTCATACACTAAATTTGCGTAGGGGTCTATGTATGTATGTATGTATGCATGTATGTATGTATGTATGTATGTATGTATCTATATGTATGTATGTATGTATCTATATGTATGTATGTATGTATGTATACATGTATGTATCTATATGTATGTATGTATGTATGTATGTATCTATATGTATGTATGTATGTATGTATGTATGTATACATGTATGTATCTATATGTATGTATGTATGTATGTATGTATGTATGTATCTATGTATGTATGTATGTATGTATGTATGTATGTATGCATGTATCTATATGTATGTATGTATGTATGTATGTATGTATACATGCATATATGTATCTATTTGTATGTATGTATATGTAAATATGTATGTAGGCCTATGTATGTGTGTCTGTATATCCGTGTGTGTATGTATGTATGTATGTATGTATGTATGTATGTATATGTATGTATGTATGTACCTGGCTATTTATATAGCGCCTTTTGAAAACCTCACAAAAGCGCTAATGTACGCTTTGTACTTTCCTTAGGGATTATCGGATTCATGTTCGTTCAGTGGTCATTTATTTAAAAAAACTTTTTCTCCACAGAAAGGCTTGCATGTCATATTTTATTATGAGTTCAGTGGAGGAACGAGCACTGGTAACACCAGACACCAGTGTGGTCACACACTTTAGATGTCTAGTATAGAGCACAGTCAGTGTGGCCTAGTTATGCGAACAACTGCTCTTTTTAAGAGTAATCGTAGCAAGCAGCAGACACTGCGATGTGGTTAGAACGCTCATAAACTGTCTAGTTTCAAAGCATATGTATGTATGTATGTATGTGTGCATGTATGTAAACATGTATGTATGTATGTATGTATGTATGTATGTATTTTTGTATGTATTATTTATGAATGAACTCTAGGACTAGCAAACTGTCAGACAGTAATTGTATGTATGATGTTTATTATCGGTCTGGCCATATACGAAACAACGAACCTAGGAATGGACGAACAAACAAATAAACGAATTACGAATGAACGAAGGAATGAACGAACAAACGATTGAATGAGTATATATATATACATATACATATATAAAGATATATATACAAATATATACATACATATACATATATAAATATACATATACATATATATAAGCCCATATATACAACGTATCGACGACATCATACATGCATGTATGTACGTGATGTCATGTTTTTGGCCACACTGTTGGTCATTAGAGTGATGTATTACTACGGATAAAACGGCTTCAGAGGCTACTTCTGTCGTCGGAATCCTTTGTGTTTTGGCGATGGTCGTCTGCCCTTCCAGCGCGCCAACAGACTCACCGATCGTCCGAGTCCCTCTGGGGACCGATGTATGGACAGCCGCAGACGACAATAATCTGGGATTTATATGCGACCCATTCGCGCTTTAAATGGCCAACTGGCGCACCATAGGGAAAGATAGCTTGAGGCTTTTCAAGGTCAGCAAGATGGCGTTCGAGTGCGAAGGACCTAATTTTGTAGATTTCTTATCGTAGAGCAAGTCTTATGATCTGATCATTTACGTGTAGCTCTTATTTTAGTGCGAAATGTGTCAGTCGATGGAGCTCCAAAGCCTATGTGCAGATGAGTTGAATTTGAGGCAATGTAATTTGAGATATGTAATTTTAGTCAATCATTGACTCAGCCCTCACTCGCTGATTCACTGACTGACTGACTGACTGACTGACTTACTTACTTACTCGCTTATTTACTCACTCAATGACTCACTCAGTGACTTACCCAGTCACTCACTCGCTCACTCGCACACTCGCTCACCCGTTCGCTCACTCGCTCACCCGTTCGCTCACTCACTATTTTGCTTCTTCATAGTTCACCACCGTCGTCTGTTGCTGCTGCGGAAGCAGGACATTCTCATAACCCCATAACCAGGTGTTGGGTAGGCCGATCGCTAGGTGTCGCTGGTAAGTCATCGTCACTGCGCATGCGCCCAGCGCCGGTCTTCTTAATTCCGGTTATTACCGGCATACAGCTCAGCGCACCAGGCTCCCTAGTGGGCTGTGGCGGCGGCGGTGGTGGGAGGGCGGGGGAAACTGGGTGGAAACAGTGGCGGATTTAACTATAGACCCGGGGGCGGTTCGACCCCGCGCCTGTCTTGGTTACATCCCAGTGACACTCAAACTAGATCCGTGCGTGGGGGACAGCCCGAATGTGGAGCCCCTCTGGAAATGCCCTTGCCCCCCAAGCAAACAATCCTGGATCGGCCACTGGTGGGAAGAGAAGGGCCAGCTGTTCACCCATCCGTGTGTGATAAACAGCGAACTGTTCTATCGATTGTCGCCTATCGGCTTTGAAAAAAGGCATAGTTGAAGAAACTAAGATCAATTAGCCGTATCCGTCTGGATTTAGCCACGGTTCATTGATTTCGATTACACCCGACGGCCGAACAACTTTTTAAACTTCCTCTCTCATTCGCTCCCTTTTCTCTTTTCCTCTCTCTCTCTCTCTTTCTCTCTCCCTCACTCCCTCTCTCTCCCTCTCTTTCTCTCTCCCTCCCTTTCTCTCTCCCTCTCTCTCTTCTTCTCTGCCTCCCACTCTCTTTTCTTCTCTGCCTCCCTCTCTCTCTCTTCTTCGCTTCCCTCTCTCTTCTTCTCTGCCTCCTTCTCTCTCTTCTTCTCTACCTCCAGCTCTCTCTTCTCTGCCTCCCTCTCTCTCTTCTTCTCTGTCTCTCTCTCTCTTCTTCACTTCCCTCTCTCTTCTTCTTCCTCTCTCTCTTCTTCTTCCTCTCTCTCTCTCTTCTTCGCTTCCCTCTCTCTTCTTCTCTGCCTCTCTCTCTTCTTCTCTGCCTCCCTCCCTCTCTCTCTCTTCTTCACTTCCGTCTCTCTTCTTCTTCCTCTCTCTCTCTTCTTCGCTTCCCTCTCTCTTCTTCTCTGCCTCTCTCTCTTCTTCTCTGCCTCCCTCTCTCTTCTTCTCTGCCTCCCTCTCTCTCTTCTTCTCTGCCTCCCTTTCTCTCGTCTTCTCTGCCTCCCTCTTTGTTGGAGTGATCGTCAATTTACACTCATTGGCTGAAGAAAATGGTTTGTCTTCGGTTTTAGTAATCATCATAAATATGTGTTCTTCTGCCTCCCTCATCTCTTATCCAATGCAGAGATTAGTAGACTAATTCTCGAACCGCTTCTAATCGTAATCGTAAACTCGAAATCTCTAAAGCGCTACTTAAAAACTAAGCGCAGGGCACCAGCTTATTTCACGAGCGCTGCGTCAAGTCTATGGGGTTGTCCAAAGATGCCATGTCAAGAACCAAGTCCGGTTGCCAAGGGACCAGAGAGAGGAGAGGAGAGGAGGTTAGCGTGGGTTGTGTTTGAACTGAGAGAAATGGGAAGAGAGTGACGCCTAATGCACAAGTTTTCGTGATTCCCAAACAGAGTAACGACACCTAGCGTTGCAGAATTGTTCGAAGATGAAAGAACGCTCACGCCATCATGCCAGTCACAGGTGCGCGCACAAACAGACGCACACATAGAGATACGTACACAGACAGGCACAGGTACTCCAGAGAGACTCACGATTACTTTTATATGCGTGCTCTGTTAAGTCGCGATTATACGGTCGCCATTAGCAACGGCGAGGCTGGAGTCTTGTCACAGGCATCCGGGTCTATTAAATTCCCTTTGCATGTACCGACAAGGGATGGGCGAAGGTTAGGGGCTGATTAACGGGCGCGGATAAAAATGTTGGACCAGCGCCGTGTTCGAGGTTTTTGCTGGATCAGCCTTGAGGCATCGTTGGCTGCGAAGTGGTGAAGGGCGTTGCATCCAGATGTTGTTCCTTTTCGTCTCTGTCGTTAGATTGTGTCGTGGATCCTTTGGTTCTGGACGGAGACAGCTACAGGGATGAAAAGAGAGACAGAGGCAGGCAGACAGGTGGAGGTGGAGATAGAAAGAGACACGCAGACAGATGTGCAGAAAGATAGACAGAGAGACGGAGACGGAGGTAGAGGTAGAAAGAGAGAGACAGAGGCGAAAAATAGAGGGGCAGAAAGTTAAAGACAGAGAGACAGAGGCAGGCAGACAGGTGGAGGTGGAGATAGAAAGAGACACGTAGACAGAGGTATACAGAGGGGAAGAAAGATAGAGAGACAGAGACGGAGGTAGATATAGAAAGAGAGAGACAGAAAGAGGCAGAAAGAGAGGGGCAGAAAGATAAAGACAGAGAGACAGAGGCAGGCAGACAAGTGGAGATGGAGATGGAAAGAGACACGTAGACAGAGGTATACAGAGGGCAGAAAGATAGTCAGAGACAGAGGCGGAGATAGAGGTAGAAAGAGAAAGACAGAGGCAGAAAGACAGGGGCAGAAAGATAGACAGAGACAGAGACGGAGGTAGAGGTAGAAAGAGAGAGACAGAGGCAGAAAGAGAGTGGCAGACAGATAGACAGAGAGACAGAGTCGTAGCTAGAGGCAGAAAGAGAGAGACAGAGCCAGAAAGAGAGGGCAGAAAGATAAAGACAGAGAGACAGAATCGGATGTAGAGGTAGATGTAATGGTAGAAGGACAGACACGGACAGAGGCAGATAGAAAGTGGGGAAGAGACACAAACAGAGAAAGAGCGACAGATGCAGAGATACGACGCGATTAACATTGAGAGGCAGAGATAGATATAGAGATAGGATGAGGTAAAGAAACAGACAGACAGAGAAAGAGGGAGAGGCAGATATAGAGGCAGAGGTACAGCCACATAAAGGCAGATATGGAGAGACAAGTACACAGACAGACAGACAGACAGACAGACAGACAGACAGACAGACAGACAGACAGACAGACAGACAGAGGTGGAGGTCTATGTAGAGGCAGAGGCAGAGACAGAGACATTAAGAAGATGGATAAAATTAGGTGGATCGACACTTTACAGTCTTATGTCCGGTTGGAGTAGAACAACTACATACAAACATACATACATACACACATGCATACATACAGACAGACATAGACATACAGATAGATATACGTACATACTTATAGACACATTGTCCCTTCTGGATTTCCCTTTGACACCAGTACTTGTAATATTTTAGGTGAAACTGTTGTAACTGTCTAGATTGTCGGTTGTTGGTGATTCGATAAATTCAATTCAAATACATACATACACACATACATACATACATACATGCATACATAGTTACATAAATAAATAAATACATACATACATACTTACATAAATACATACATACATACATACATAAATAAATACATACATACAAACAAACATACATACATACATATATTCATACATACATACATACATACTTACATAAATAAATACATACATACATACATACTTACATAAATAAATAAATACATACATACATACTTACATAAATAAATAAATACATACATACATACTTACATAAATAAATAAATACATACATACATACTTACATAAATAAATAAATACATACATACATACATAAATAAATAAATACATACATACATACTTACATAAATAAATAAATACATACATACATACTTACATAAATAAATAAATACATACATACATACATACAGACATACATATATTCATACATACATACATAGAGGCAGAGTTAGGGTCAACGACCAGGAAACTGGGAGGGATGTCGAAAAGAAGCGAGGGTAGCACAGAGTAGGAGAGCGAGAGGATAGAAGGTGAGAGGTCAATTTGATAGAACGTGTTTCCTGCTTCCTAACAACCAATTAGTTGAAGCTTCATCTGATTGTCGTCTGATTAGTTTATTCCTCATTTCCTTCCCTTTCCCAACATACGCCCTTCCCCGTCCTCCGTCCCTTTCTCACTCCCTCTCTTCCTCCATCCCTCCTATCCTCCCTCCCTCTATATTCCTCCTTCATCCCCAGTTTCTTCCTTTCTTCCTTTCTTCCTTCTTTCTTCTTTAATTCCAATGTTCGGTTCTTCCTTCTGTAGTTTCTTCTATCATTCCTTGCTCCCGCCCTTCCATTCTTCCTTCCTTCCTCTCTAGCCCTACTTCCATCCATCCATCCATCCATCCATCCATCCATCCATCCATCCATCCAGCCTTCCTTCATTCCTTCCTTTCTTTCTTTCTTCCTTCCTTCTTTCCTTCCTTCCTTCCTTCTTTCCTTCCTTCCTTCCTTCTTCCTTCCTCTCTAGCCCTACTTCCATCCATCCATCCATCAATCCAGCCTTCCTTCATTCCTTCCTTTCTTTCTTTCTTCCTTCCTTCTTTCCTTTCTTCCTTCCATCCTTCCTTCCTCCTTCCGTCATCCCTCCCTCCCTCCCTCCCATTCTTCCTATCACCAGTCCACACCGTTGTTTAACTAGTGGCGTCGCGTTGATAATCACCTTTTTACAAATATACTATTTTACGAAACGAGATAGCGGTGTTGATGAATGAACGTTAAGAGGAAGAATCATCGATTGATTGATTGATTGGTTGATGGGTGGATAAATGATTGATTGACAGTCGAGAGAGAGGAAGGAAATGACTGTTGGTTATCTTCTCCGAGCGAAAGGAGCCAATGCACCAATGAATTGCAAGCACGAGCTTTGCAACTGCTAGGCCGTCAGAAAGGCTTCGCTAGAAGCTGAAAAGGACTTCATAATTGATCCCACGGGGTCTTCTCTGCTCCCATAAACCCCCACTAAATGCTCACGTAGATGTGTGCATGTATGCGTATATGTATGCATGTATGTATGTGGTGCATGTATGCTTATATGTGTATGTATGTATGCAGGTATGTGCGTGAGTGTGTTTGCTTAAAGATGGCTACCGACCCGATTATATTGTCTTGTCAACCGACTGTGCCTAGGGCAATTAATGTACAAGCCTTAGAGTTTCAAGCCTAGTTCACTTCGTCGGTTTCCAACTGGTCCAAGGTTCTCGAGTTCAGTTCCTTCAGCCGACTTCTCTTTCTCTCTCTCTCTCTCTCTTTCTTTCTTTCTACCTCTCTCTCTCTTTCTATGTCTCTCTGTCTGTATATGTCTCTCTTTCTCTCTGTTCCTGTCTCTTTCTCTCTGTCTGTCTTTGTCTTTTCTCTTTCTTTCTTTCTCTCGGTCTCTCTCTCTCCCTCTATCTCTCTCTTTCTCTCTTTTTTCTCTCTCTCTTTCTCTCTTTCTTTCTCTCTTTTTCTGTCTGTCTCTGTCTCTCTTTCTCTTTCTGTCTCTGTCTCTCTTTCTCTCTGTCTGTCGTCCTTTCTTTCTCTCTGTCTCTGTCTCTGTCTTTGTCTATCTTTGTCCTGTCTTGCTTTCTCTTGGTCTATTTCTCTCTGTTTCTTTCTTTCTCTCTCTCTCTTCGTTCCTAAGTCAGAGGATTAGTTTCCATCGATGGATTATCGGTCCGTTTTGAGAATCCATCTCACCTTTGTCTCACGTATAATCTCGCTCACAGATTTAGAACGACGTCTTAATTGAGATTTTAGCTTTTGAAACGACCATCAGTTTAGACCCATTAGCTGAAGAAAATTGTGTTTATCTTCAACTTTCGTACTCATTATAAATGTGTGTAGTAAGAAAATAAATAAACAAACAAATGAACAAATAAATAAATTTGTAGTGAATGTGTTATTTTCAGCATGTATGTATGTTTAGTGTGGTCCACGCGTATGTGGTAAGAATTGAAGTTTCAGATTTTAAATACTGGAAGGTGCCGAATAAAGTCCAGTATACGAGATAATAAATTAGATGCAGTCTGAGGCAAATTGAGAAATATTTAGAGGTTGCAAAGGCTCCTCGAAGTTCACCAGGTCTGCCTTTCTTCAGACATCTACATGGCGAAAGGTGAGTCCAGTGTAGATATGGCTTCCTTGCTAATGAATGTCGAATCTCTTTTGACTTTATTTGCCATATTGGCCCTGCTTTGTGGAATGACCTGTCTGGCGACCTTCGGCAGGAATTCATATCTCTCTCCCTCTCTTTCCTACAAACGTTTGAAGACCGTATTATTCCCCACTAGTTCTGGGACATCGAGCAGAGAGAGTTTTATCTTGAAGTGGCGCTTTATAACATTTTTTATTACAATTACAGTTATAATAGAATATTTTTTTAATAATTATAATAGAGAAATGAAATTGAAAGCCAGTAAGACAGAGTCGGAGGAGCATACGGTGAGAGATGAAATAGATTGAAGTTCTTTCTCTCACTGCAGAATTGAAATTAGGCAGCAGCGTTAACGATACAGCTATTAAGATGATGATCCAGAGTGTGCACGCTACTCTCTCAAAGAGAAAGAAGCAACAGATATCTAGGCAAAAAGCTCACCAAGAGTCCTGTGTCACTACCAGGTGGCTGCAGCTTTAGATCGAACTAAGTCATTGAGAGAGAGGCACCACATCTATTGTCTGCTACTGTTCAAGCTCTAAGAATATTGGTCATAAAATCTAGGTCTTGTCGTTGAGTCGAAGTGTCGTTCGCTAAACTAGAAGATTATATTGAGAAGAGTTTGTCAACACCTTGAAACTTCAATTTTCCCCAGATTCTGCATTGGCTCTTCACTGGAATGGTTAACTGTGGGCTGGTTATAAGGTGGATCGACACTCTACAGCAGCGCTTTCCAAACTTCTCAGTGTCACAGACCGGCAGGAATTTTCCCACTGCAGCAGAACCGGTGCCCAATATATTAACTATTCCGCTTTCTCGAGCACAAAATTTCCAAAATTCCTAAGTCTAAGACATGTTTTAAAACCGTGTCAATTGCATTTTACCCAATTCTATGACTCTACTGCACTTTAGAATGCTAGCCTAATAAGAACAAGAAATCTTTCTAATTTATATGAGAAAAACGGCGGAACCATGTCTTCGTTATTCTGTTTTTTTTTAAATGACTGCGGACCGGCAACGGAGGGCTCGAGGACCACCACGCGGACCACCACGCGGACCACCATCCTTCTGGAATCTACATACGAATAAAATAATGCTGGTTGGAAAGCCGAATGAGGACAGAAATTATTAAGTCACTGTTTTATCCTCACACATATATTTTAGTTATAATGAGAACAACAACAGCTTTGAGAAAACGCAAACTTCTTCACCATGGTTGTTGACTCATCACAGCGATAGCTGGAGCCCGTATATTTCTTTGATGCCCCAAATCAAACCCTACATTAAAATCACACCAACAGTTCCAGCGCAAACTCAAAATCCCCACACATACACGAATATAGTAAAATTTACACGCAGATGTAAACACATATATACATTTGTATATACATATATACAGATAAACGCAAATTTATGAAGATACATATTAATACACATAAATGCATATTCTGTATCTGCGTCACCAGATGAGCTTTATATATCTCCTCGCTACAGTAGGGCCTCTCAAATGCGCTGTGACATGTCACCTATGTTATATAGCTTTGTTTAATGTACAGGCTTTTATGACCATATTAATGTGACATATCCATAAGTATTCACGTATTTATGTTTTAAATACAATGTATATGGACAACTGTCTGTATAGTGATGTATGCATATATATACACATATATTATATATATATATATTCACGGGACTTACAAATGGCTTTAAGGTTGTCAGTTCCTATATAAATAAAAATATGTATATATGTATATGTATATGTATGTATGTATGTATGTATGTATGTATATGTATGTATGTATATACAGCCAACACGTAATGGCTTCGCACTCTTAATACTAATATCTGCAGCACGACACGCGTATATTATGGCAAGGCTTGCAAACATGTGGGTTACCTTTACCTTTATCCTCCTTCTATAGAGACTAGTAAACAGTGTGTTACCTGTACTTTTTTGTTTCTAAGGCATGTGTATGGAGACTTGCAAACAAATAAATTACCGTTACCTTTGTCCTTCTGAGGGATTTCTTTGTATACAGGTGTGTTACCGTCACCTTTTTCATTCTGAGGTGTTTCTATAGAGGAGGGCAAAAAAGTGTGTTACCTTTATCTGCTTCTTTATATGCTTCTCAGGCGTTTCTTCAGAGGCGTGCAAACAAGCGTGTTACCTTTTTCTGTTTCTTTATAAGCTTCTCAGGCGTTTTTTCAGAGGCGTGCAAACAAGCGCATTACCTTTACCTTTATCCTTCCGAGGAGTTACTACAGAGGAGTGTGTATATCTTTAGGCTTTCAAATTTTGCAGTATCTGTTTGTATAGGCGCTATGGGCCGCATAAGTGTCTGTCATCGGGAAACATTACCTTCGTGTGACCTATTGCTCTCAAGGCAATTGTAATGGATGCAATTTACTCTAATGGCGGCTGAGTGATTGATAAGGCGTTCCTCTTTCATCTCAACGTTCGGGGTTCGCGCTTCACAGAACGTATGTGAAACGTACATTAATTTACTTTCAAGGCATTTAACGACCGATGAAAGGAAATGTAAATACAAGAACGGCAACGATCCAGCAACAGTTGTCAAGTTGTCAAACGATGCAACCTCTAAAGGCGAATGTACACAGAACTGATCCGACCTGATAACATCCGATTAGACTGAAAAATTCTGAGCAGGTTCAGATACATAGGCCTACTTAAATATGTGTGTGTGTGTGTGTGTGTGTGGGTGTGTGTGTGTGTGTGTGTGTGTGGAGCTAAAGCACGTTAGCGCTGAAAATTGCATAGAGTTAGTATGTATGCATGTATGTATGTATGTATATATGTATAATGTATGCATGTACGGATGTCTGCATATTTGTATATATGTATGCATGAATGTAATCATGCATGTATGTATGCATGTGTATGCAGGTATGCATGTGTGTATGTATGCATATAGATATATGTATGTGTATGTGTCTGTCTGTCTGCCTGTCTGCCAGTCTGTCTGTCTGTTTGTCTGTATCTATGGATCTACGTACGTATCCATGTATTTATATCTCTATGTGTGCATGCATTTCTGATAGCTAGGAATGGCCGGATAACTGTCCGACTGCAGTTGAAACGCCCATCACACACAAATCCAGTCACATTAGTGACAGCTTTTAGCAGACACCGAACTTTAATAGGGTTGAAACACGCCTCTGATGATCAAAAGCTGCGTCAATTTTCGGCTCGCAACCAATCGTAAACTAATCAGTAAATTGTGATCGAGATTTTATTTTGATTAGGAAAAGGAAATGAAGGAAGGAAGGAAGAGAGGAAGAAAAGGAATAAATGGAGGAAGGAAGGAAGAAAGAAAGAAAGAAAGAAAGGTAAGAAGATAGGAAGGAAGAAAAGATAGAAAGAGGAAAGGAAGGTAGGAAGGAAGGTAGAAAGAAAGGAAGAAATGTAAGAAGATATGAAGGAGAAAAGAAAGGAATGGAGGAAGGAATGAAGGACGGAAGCAAGTAAGAAATAAAGGGACGATAGAACAAAAGAAGGAATGAAGAAAGACAGGAACGAAGGAGGGAAAAACGAAGCAAGGTAAGGCGTGGAGAATGGAATGAGAAAAGTTGGAAAGGAAAGAAGGAAGTACAGAGGGAAGAACGTAAGATTGGATGGAAGGAGAGAAGGATGGAGGAATGTATTCATAGCAACTGCATTCTAGACCTCTGCTGACAGTGGCAAAGAGGGATAAGCCGATAGAAGGAGACACCTGGGCGACACGCTTTTTATTCTTTAGGAGAGGCACTTTCTAAAAAAACAGCATGTGGCTAATCCCTCGTCAGGAACTCGTTCACGGTCTCTTAATAAAGCAAGCCCTGGATACATCTTTTTTCTCTTCTTCCTCTTCCGCAGATCATATCCTGATTCCTCTTCCTTCCCTCATCTGTCATGCACATCCAATTCCAAACACCATCCACCGTAGCCGCCTGCCTGCCTGCCTGCCTGCCTGCCTGCCTGCCTGCCTGCCTGCCTGCCTGCCTGCCTGCCTGCCTGCCTGCCTGCCTGCCTGCCTGCCTGCCTGCCTGCCTGCCTGCCTGCCTCTTGGATCTTGACCTGGAACTGAACTCTTCTTGCCTGTCGATTTTTGTTTTGACTGAGCGCCTGCAAAATAAACTGGTTCCCGCGACTTAGCTTTCGATGGGAGCTGTAGGAATCGCTTGCTTTTACGTTAACGAACCTCTGAACACAAACTTCAGAGCACCCCGGTGATTTCTCAAATGATTGCTCAAATGATTGCTCAAATGATTGCTGTGATGTCGGCTCATACTTCATCAATCTTTGATTTGTCCTCTTCTTTCCCAGATTCGCGCTCGGGCCAACAACTTCGGACCGGTCCGGCTAACTACATTGGTTAATGCATACGTCAAGGCGCCTCTGAGCGTGAGGATGCCGGTTCGCGTCCCTGTCGTTGCTTATTTGAGCGATTTGAATCTTGGGCTAGCACGGTCCGTACGGGGACCTAAAATGGCGTGGGGCCCACACAAACGGGCAGCGGTGGTGAAGGATCTCACCCGATAAATTCACTGAAAAATGAGCAGGGTCGAGGTCATACGGTCGCTATAGAAGACATGTACATTTACATTTACTCATAGTTACGGTACTGGACTGAATCAATGGAAGTAACGGTCTGGGATTGAACCCCTCAGATGGGGAATCCGAGAGGAAGGCTATACAGAGTGAACCAAAAGTCTAGGTGCAGAAGAACGTTACAAGATCAACTGGACGACTATTAAAAGAATCATGCTGAGTCAGAGGGTTCTTTGATAACTGGGAGACAGACACCTTGGCGCCTCTCGCAGACAATGCCTCGGGTTTGCTTGGAACCTTTGATTCCAAGAAAGCATTGTCTACGCTCTAAAAGACAATGGCTTTTGTTCAGCCGGACACCTGACTTATCCCATTTCATATCGCGCCACCATATCTCGCATATTTATGCAGCGCCATTATTTCGTGAATTATTTAATGCTGCCCAATGCGGCCTTTATTTTATGTTTTAGACCTGTATTCTACTGCTCCAAGGTGTGTGTGTGTGTGTGTGTGTGTGTGTGGTGACAGTTTAGTGGTGAGAGCGCTTGACTGTCAAACGAGAGGTAGGGGATTTAAATCCTCCCAGGGAAGAAATTTATGCCGAGATTTCAGCTCCACTTGCGCCCTCTAGTTAACTCAGCTGTAATGATTCTTAATGCTTCACATAACTTGGCTTCAAGTGCACTTCTGAACTTTGTAAGGAGGGCATTAACAAATTTTAGTTGTAATGTATTGTATTGTAAAGTGTACACTGGCCGTACACTGTCAACGTGAAGATCAGGCGGCGAGAGAGAGGACTGGCCAAGCTTCCTCATATGCCGATGCTAAGAAAACAAAGTCGCTAACATTTTATATCTATTACTGCCTCAGGGCTAGAATAAGGGACTGCTTTTTTCTTCCTCTTCCTCTTCCACTTCCTCTTCTTCCTCCTCTTCCTCTTCCTCTTCCTCTTCCTCTTCCTCTTCCTCTTCCTCTTCCTCTTCCTCTTCCTCTTCCTCTTCCTCTTCCTCTTCCTCTTCCTCTTCCTCTTCCTCTTCCTCTTCCTCTTACTCTTCCTCTTCCTCTTCCTCTTCCTCTTCCTCCTCTTCTCACTTCTATCCTGAAATCCTTCCACTGGCTGAAAATCCCTGAATGCATTCATTTCAAAATTCTGTCTGCAATCTATAACTCTCTTCAGTACTCCCAGTCTATTTATCTTCGCAAACTCCTTAATGTCCAATCACCCCGCTCTACGCATTCATCCTCTTACTTCACTCTTGTCTTTCCCCCTTTAACTATTCAGTGAGTTCTTTAACCGATCCATACGCCTCTCTGCACCTCAACTTTGGAACGATCTCCCTCCTGAATTTCGCAAATTCTCCGTTCCTCTACACCTTCCTTCGGTAACCCACTATCATCTGTCTTAAGCCACTCTATCTATTACTCCTCGGGTGTTCCATTAAAAACTGGTCTTAGGTTTTCAATAAAGAATCCATTCAAGTCACCGCTTTTCCATTGCTCTCGGCCTGAACACAACCCGCCGTAGCAGCTCATCTGTCCCCTTCTCTCTGATCTTTTAGAAACCGGATTTTGTTCTTTTCATGGCATCTTTGGACTTGACTTGATGCAGCGCCCGTGAATAAGCTGCTACCCCCTGCGCTTAGCTTCACAGTAGCGCTTTAGGAAGTCTCGAGATTACGATTACGATCCTTCACCGTTCTATATCAAGTCTAAAGACTTCTATAGCACCACTATCATGATGCCTTGGGCATCAGTCGTTGGTCGCTTCAAGTAAAAATTGCAGTCAAGATTATAAACAACCGGAGAAGCCGGGTCGAATACCAATAGGTCAGAGAAACCGGAAGCCAGTTATGTATGTTCAGATGTAAGTTTAATGCAACGATTTAAAACATGGGGAAATTATGGTAAACTTCTTTCTGTAAGGGTTTGCCCACCCCAGTCTATGTAACCTCTAACAAGTTGACTGTCTAGCGCTTCAGGACACTTCTGGTCTGCGACTAGATCAGCGGCACTAAATCAAACGGATGTTAATTAAGAAAACTCACGCTGAGTCAGAGAAGAGGCGAAGACGGATACAGCGCGTGGCATTATGAGGAACCCTACAGGTTGCACGGCCCGCATCAGCAGCCAGGCATCTCGCGAGCCTGGCACCGTACAGCAGCATCCCATGGCGCTGGTTCGCGATTGATGCCCGGTGCCAAGCAGGCGGCTGCGGCAGCGAGGAATGCCTGATGACATCGAAAGGACTGCTGAGGCACGTGATATAAGGTCACTATCTCACCTGAGCGATGCCAGGCAGCGTAGTCTCAATGTTTACCTGAAGCTTTTTCTTATGGTGATTGGATTCCGCAATCGCGTGTTATAGTCTCGCTGCGTCATTTCGCCAACATTGTTACTGTTGTAGCTAATTGTCATTGTTATGATTTTTATTTTCTAAAATAATTTTTATAGTTATTGGTATGATTGATATAGAACTGTTACGATTGTTATTGTCCTGGTATAAATCCTACTGTAATTATTGGTATGATTCCTATTGTAATTGGTATGATTCCTATTGTAATTGGTAAGATTGTTATTGTTATTGGTATGGTTGTTATTGTTTTGGTATTGGTATGGTTGTTATTGGCATGATTCCTATTGTTATTGCTACGATTGTTATTGTTATAGGTAGATTGTTATTGCTTTTGTTATTGGTATGATTTTCATTGTTAGGACTGCTATTGTTTTCGTTGCTATTCATTTCCACCCACATAGATCCTGTAACCTAACTATAATTATTAGTACAAGGAATACAGATCCATCGCTGACGAAGAACGCCTCTAAGAGTTTTTTAAACGGTGCTATGATTTTAAATGTATAACACTTTTTTACAATAAAGGTTATGGAGATGTTTCAAAGAATGTTTTAACTACAGGTGTGGGAGGAGGTTCGCCTTCCCCGCGCCCACCTTGGTCATATGCTGGCGCCCCTAAGCCCAGACCCGTGCCTAGTAGGCTGTCGAGTGTGGCGCCCCTCTGGAGAAGGTCTTGCCTCTCGACGCATGCAATCCTGGAGCCGCCACTGACATGGATGCGTACTTGCATACATACATATGTTCATGGGTTTACATACCTATATAGGCCTAAATCATACACACATAGTTTAAACCTAAAATCTGTTTCTGCACCCTTGCTACTACAGATAGCGCCCTCGTCGAGAGGTTTTGAAAGGCGCTCCATAAATGCCTAGAGACATGTACGCCTATTTACCGTTGTAAGAAGTTGAAGTGAGATCGACGTAAACGGCCTTGGCAGCCAAAAGATGTCGCTAAATAAACACTGTATAAAGCAATGCACATTTTAGACACCTTTAAAATGAGATCAACCGACGCTATAATTATTTATATTTATTTCCATACGCCACTGAAACCAAACATCAACAAGCAAAATTAAAGAAGACTCTATCACGAAACTGAAAAAACCTAAATATTGCAGAATCATCAAGAACTGGAAGACGTCAACGGCCCTCGTTGCCATACGGCGTCATAAAACAACATCAGAAACTCTCATACACCACTGCAACTCCGCCACTGCCTTGTTTCGGGGTATTGCCAGTCCCAAGCCTGGATAAAGGAGGAGGGCGACGGCAACGGCCTTTGATGTCATAAGGTGTCGTTAAACTGAGGAACTACTACTACATCCCCTAAAAGAACACGTTGCTCCATCGTTTGCGTTGTAAGGTCGGCTTAAACGGCCCTGAAGGCCAAAAGATGTCGCTAACATTAAATAACGCAAGGCCCGTTTTAGACACCTTTAAAACGATTTTAACCGATGCTATATATTTACCCTGAAGGCCAAAAGATGTCGCTAACATTAAATAACGCAAGGCTCGTTTTAAACACCTTTAAAACGATTTTAACCGATGCTATATATTTACGAAGCGCGTTTATAGCATCGGTTAAAATCATTTTAAAGTTGTCTAAAACGAGCTTTGCGTTATATATTTACGAAGCGCGTTTAGTAGTTAGAGTAACTCCGCCACTGCCTTGTTTGGGGGTAGTGCCAGTCCCAAGCCTGGATAAAGGAGGAGGGCGACGTCAACGGCCTTTGATGCCATAAGATGTCGTTAAACTGTGGAACTATTACTAGTAGTTAGAGTAACTCCAAACTGCCTTGTTTGTGGGTAGTGCCAGTCCCAAGCCTGGACAAAGAAGGAGGGCGGCGGCAACGGCCTTTGATGCCATAAGCTGTCGTTAAACTGAGGAACTACTACTAGTAGTTAGCGTACCATTTAGATGATAAATGTTTGAAAAAACCCAATAAACCTTTGTAGGATGGTAAGCTGTTAGTATCATTAATGGAAATGCTCGGATTGTGATATGTTGACTGAATCGTGTAAATATTGTATGTAGTGTTACCAAATAGCACACAGTATGTTTAATGAATGTGGGCTTATCGCTTTCGTTGTTCTTTAATTGTATAGACTACATCTTGTGATGATACATGGTTAACACACAGTAAGCCTATGTAGTATATCACTCTGTTACTATCATTAATGGAAATGCTCGGATGGAAAAATTTAACATTGATTGCATGTGTAAATATATAGTGTTACCAAATAGGACATAGTATGCTTATTAAATGTGGGCTTATTTCTTTCTTTGGTTTTTAACAATAATGGAAAAGTCATATTTTCATACATGTGTAACTTATAAAATATAGTTAATTGTACAGAGGCGGAGTCACACGTTTGTTTGGAGAGGTGGGTGAAATTGTATTGGAGGGATTGGATCACTTAGAGGGCGTGACACGGTATAGTCATGCTAAATCATTGTAAATAATACGTTGATACATAAGCCATACATTTCTGAATATGTTATGTTCTCTTCATATCCTGCTGATACATAATACCTGTTCATTGAATGTCAGTATGAAACTATGCAGTAGTATGGCAAGCTACGATTTATCTTATGTTATGTTTGTATACTGTATACAATTCCTTCGCATATACTTAGTAATTGAAATTGCAGTGCACTGATGTTAGCTATTTGTGTAGTTTAAAGAGCAAATGCGTTAACTAGCTGTATAGTCTAATGTGCTGATTGTTTGTTCGTGAAATTGCTGATTTGTGATATGACGTCAACGGCCGCTGATGTCATGAGATGTCGTTAAACTGATGAATAAAAACGTAGTTAGCGTATTAGAAGTTACTTAACGTAAGAGATTGTTTATGTCATCCAGATTCACAAAATGAAGTAAATGGGCTACTTTGTAATGTCAACATGTTTATAGGTGCAGTATATTTAAAATAACTTTGAAAATGTATTGTCTAGACTCCCGAGATATGCATAGGTTGTTTTTTTGGCTGCATTCTATTGCTTAAAAAATAATTATGAGATATGTGTAGCTTGATTGGTTTGCATTATCTTTCTGAATGCCAAAGTTGGTTGACCTTTCAGTTAATAAATGTTCTAATCATTGTGTGCCGTTTCGGTTAGCTATACCGTACACTTAAACTGAAGCCGAGTCGTATGACTAGCCGAGGATATGGGGTGTACAATTGGTGGGAGGGTTGGGCGGGGTTCCGTTACGCGACGCTGATTTCGGTGATTGGCTGATAAAATTGATTACTATTGTGTCTATAAATACACTGTTAATAGCTGGTGTTTATAAATGAGCGCAAGGTTATCGGCTCAGCACTTACGCGCATTAAACAATGTTTATCTCCATAGTCTGACGTGTAATATAATCGCTATACACAAGTGTTCTTTTATTCCACACAGGTTTTTATTGACGAAAATGATGAAAATGGTGAGAATCGTTTTAAAGTTGAATGTTTTGTATAACTGTGACTTTACTTATTGTTAGTTTCGCCAAACTATTTAAAACAGTGTTTTTCATCTAGAATCCCAAGTCTTGTAAGGACGTCAACGGCCAATGATGTTGCCATATGATGTCATTAAACTTCTGGTTCTACTATAACTAATCGCTAGGTTACTCCTATAACTGAATTTAAGGTAGGTAATGTAAGGTCGCTATCAATGGCCCTGGTAGCCAGAAGATGTCGCTAAACAATGGGAACTTCTCAAAGCCATTATTATTTTGTAAAGTCTGAATTTAGGTAAAGGTCAGGTTGACATCAAGCAGCCACAAGATGTCGCTAAACAGTGAGAACAACTACTGTCACTAGTTGCGCAGAACTCTGCTGACCTTTTCTGCAAGCTTCCAATTATAGTATTTACTACATGTAGGCCTACTAACTACCGAAGCCAGCTAATCATCTTCGTTATGAGACAGCGCCGTTAAACAGAAACTACGCACGCACAATGGCCGGTCAATAACCCCGCCACTGCCGTGTTCGGGTGGGGCCAGTCCAACGCCTGGATAAAGGAGAAGGGTGATGCTGATCACCTGCGTTATGACACAGTATCGTTAAACGGAAACTATACTCGTCTGGTTAGCTGCATTGGTTAACGCGTACGTCTAGGCGCCTGTTTGCATGAGGAAATCGGTTCGCATACCGATAGTGGTTATTTCAAAGATTTAAACCTCTTGCTAGCACGGTCCGTACACGGGGACCTTAAATGGCGTGGCGCCCATTCAAAGGGGCAGCGGTGGTGAAGGATCTCACCCGATAAATTCATTGAAAAACGAGCAGGGTCGAAGCCATAGAGGCTCGTTTACATTTACATTTACACTTACATTTACATTTACTAATCGCTAGTTGCGTGGATGGCCCTGTCCCATCTTCGGCATGTCGACGTCAACGGCTCCCATGAGATGCCGTTAAGTCCTGAATGGGAAGTGGAACTTGTAATTCTCGGCAGGACCTTTTCGACGGAACAGTGTTCCCACTGGGATAACACTAGGCATCGGTTGCACTTTCCAAATGCTAACTAATGCAGTGGCAGGAAATTTGGAAACTCTTTCGATAGTCTGATCCAGACACAGTCTCAGAACTTAGCAAACGTTGTGAGCTTCTACATAATACAAATGTACGCTGTTGTCATCGTTTGTGGTGTATATTCTTGTACGCTGTGTACATCGTATATAGTGTACATCGTATAGTGTACATCGTATATAGTGTACATCGTATAGTGTACATCGTATATAGTGTACATCGTATAGTGTACATCGTATATAGTGTACATCGTATATAGTGTACATCGTATAGTGTACATCGTATAGTGTACATCGTATATAGTGTACATCGTATAGTGTACATCGTATATAGTGTGCATCGTATAGTGTACATCGTATATAGTGTACATAGTATATAGTGTACATCGTATATAGTGTGCATCGTATAGTGTACATCGTATATAGTGTACATCGTATAGTGTACATCGTATATAGTGTACATCGTATATAGTGTACATCGTATAGTGTACATCGTATATAGTGTACATCGTATATAGTGTACATCGTGTATAGTGTACATCGTATATAGTGAACATCGTATATAGTGTACTGTTGTACAGTCTCTGCAGTTTGTATGGAACTTTCTTGTACATTGTACACATGTATGCTGAGCTCTTGCACGTTGTACACACATACATACATGTATATGATGTTCAGTCTTGTACCCTGTATACATGTACGCTGTTGTACTGCGTAGATGGATCACCTCTGTTGAGTTTATCCTGTAAGAGGCGCTACATAAATCTCAAATTGCAATTACCAATTACAGATGGTGTACATTCCTGTACACTGTAAACGTATATTCTTTTGCACGTATCATATAGTACACTGATTGTACACTGCATGTAGTGTGTATGTATGTGTGTATGTATGTGTGTATGTATGTGTGTATGTATGTGTGTATGTATGTGTGTATGTATGTGTGTGTATGTGTGTGTATGTGTGTATGTGTGTATGTATGTATGTATGTGTGTATGTATGTGTGTATGTACGTATGTATGTTTGTATGTATGTATGTATGTATGTGTAACTCCTACCTGAAAAGGTAAAATGGGTTCTAGCAACAGCAGCAAAGGTAGCAGCAGAAGATGCGGGTTTTGATCTTGCGGCAGATGGCTCTTCTTCCTCCAAAGTCCTCTTCTTTCTCCGTTTTCGACTTGAATTGCTTTGTCTGTTAACTGGTTTACTCGGCAAGTCGTAGACTGTCTTTAGTGATCACTGTTTCACGAGGCAAGGCTGTAGATTGCCTTGAGTGTTTGTTAGTTCAGAAAGGAAGATGGTGTATTGCCGCGAATGTTCACCAGTGCACAAGGCAAGACTGGAGATTGCCTTGACTGTTGACTGTTTCACGAGGCAAGACTCGAGATTACCTAGAGATTTCACTAGTTCAGGGGCAAGACTATGTATTTCCTTGACTGTTTGTTCATTTACAAGGCAAGACTGTAGATTGCCTAGGCTGATCACTGGTTAACGATGCAAGACTCGAGATTGCCTTGAGAGTTTGCTAGTTCAAAAGGCAAGGCTATGTATTGCCTAAGCTGCTTGTTGATTTACGAGGCAAGACTGGAGATTGCCTTCTAATCTAATGTGATGACTTCTATATCGCCGTTGTCACAATGGTTACTGCTTCATGAGGCCAGACTATGGACAGCAGAACTCTGAAAAACACAAACAGACAAACTAGGATAAGCAGGTGTTTTAAAATGCGCTATATAAACTCTGAAAACACATACAGACAAACTAGTTTGAGCAAGTGTTTTAAAATGCGCTATATAATCGTCTAGGGATAAGAGCGTTTAACTTTAACCTGTGTCCGGGGTTCAAACTCCGTTGCTTAGTGAGAAACTGACATTTACTTGTAAAACCACGTAGCTCCTATAATAACATCTACTATAACAATAGCTACTATAGCAATAGCTACTATAACAATAGCTACTATAGGCTAATAATAACTATGTCGTGTCTGCGCCTCAGCCATAAGATCCGTGACCTCCTGTACCACCTTTGACGGTAACCGTTGAGAGGGGGTTCATAACTGGACCATTACTTTTCCTTCATGCATTCAGCTATAGGAGCTTAATGAATGAGCGGTCACGTGTCTGCACCTTAACTGTGATACAGAGTTACTGTGGCTTTGCTGGTAGAGCGTCTGCTGGTCTCCTATGTATATATGTATGCGTATGTATGTATGTATGCATGTATTTGCATCTGTATTCATGTATATGTATGGGCATGCATGTATTTATGTGTGTATGTATGTAGGCATGCATTCATTGCATGTATGTATGTATGTATTTAAGTATATATATGCATATGTATGTATATATGCATGCATGTAATGCATGTATATTGCCTTGACTGTTAGTCTATGGATGTATATACGCATGTATATGTATGTATGCCTGCATATATGCATGTATGTGTGAATGAATGAACGTGTCTGTATTTGTGTATTTGTATATGTATGTATGTATGTATGTATGATTGTATGTATGTATGTATGTATGATAGTATGTATGTATGATAGAATGTATGTGTGTATGTATGTATGTATGTGTGTATGCATGTGTAAATAATGTTGTTATCTAAAAACACTTCATATAAACATTGTCTACCTGCCATCTGTCTGGCCGTCTACCTCCCCGACCTTTGGATCTCGACCTGGAACCGAATCTGATCTTACGTTCCTACCGATTATGTTACATCTGAACGCCTGTGAATGACTGGTTCCATGACCACCATTACCCACAATTCCGTTGTAGCATCATGCCGTCTTCCGGCTGGATCCTCTTGGTCTCTGACCTGACCCCAGCTGACCCTGGCTGTTACAAGCTTGATTTTATATAGCGCCAGTGTTTAAGCAGGTCCCTCTGACGCTGCTTTTGTGAGAAATATTCAAAGATTTACATTTACATTTACATTTACATAAACTTGTCCTTCTTTGCTGATGCATAAATCTCTATATTAGGATTATCTGCGAATTCGATTATCAATTTCGGCGATATATTGCTGTCGTAATCGTAATCGTAATCTCGAGATTTCTACAGCGCCCAACGAAAGCCAAGTCGCGGGAACCAGCTTATTCACAGGCGCTCAGTCAAATCAAAAACGATAGGCAAAAGGGTTTCGTTCCAGGTCAAGATCCATGAGAAAGGCAGTCAGACAGTCGGACGGCTACGGTGGATGGTGTTCGAAATTAAAGCGAGAAGAGAGAAAAGGGAAAGAGGAAGAATGCTATAAGAAGCGAAAATCAATCGTTACCTATAGCGAGTGGACGCACGAATGACTTAAACCTTCGGTGAACCCTGCTCGCTATTTTCCGCTGTCTTACTTTATATGTTTCCCCAATTCTGTTGATCAGTCGAATTAGGAACTGCTTTTATACGAAATGAAACACAGGCCTACGACGGAGGCCTTTAATAGGCCTATACAGGTAGCGCAATCGATCGAAACAGAGGAATTAATAGACCCGGCGCATGGCATAGTTTCAAAAAGAAAGGCAATTTAATTAATGTTCTTGGCGTGATGGCATCAAAAACACGGCGCAGGCAGAGCAAATTAGCATTATTAGTTTTGATCGGCGGTATTACCACAGAGGTTTATTGTCGGCTGGATTTCTGATCGGGCCATTCAGGTGGGCTTTGATTTTGAAAGCATCGACTAATAACAAGAGATATGGTGGGAATACCATTATAGATTTGGCCTTTATGGCTTTTCTTCGCTGTGACGTCATCTTTGTTGTCGTCATACTGCTAATGCTACCACCATCACCACCACCACCACCGCCAGCACTACCACCACCACCAATTATGATTATGATTATTATTATTATTATTATTATTATTATTATTATTAATTATTATTATTATTGTTATTGTTAATTAATTAATTAATTAATTAATAATAATAATAATAATAATAATAATAATAATAATAATAGTAGTAGTAGTAGTAGTAGTAGTAGCAGAAAAAAATAAAAATAAAAATAATATGTTATATATATTATAATAATAATCGTCATATGACTGCCACTATCTGTCATCATCATCAATTTCATCGTCATCACCATCAGTTGCTATCATCATCAGCATCCAGGAAAACTTCTCCCCTCTCCTACGAATCACAACCTTTTGGTGATTAACGCCGCTTTACCATCTCCCCAGTATGTTTATTATTGGACTGGGTCTAGGGAAGGGGGAAGCAGAGACAGAGGGTGTGTTGTGGGGGTGGGTTGTGGGGGTGGGTTGTGGGGGGTTGGTTGTGGGGGTTGGTTGTGGGGGTTGGTTGTGGGGGTGGGTTGTGGGGGTGGGTTGTGGGGTGGGTTGTGGGGTGGGTTGTGGGGGGTTGGTTGTGGGGGTGGGTTGTGGGGGTGGGTTGTGGGGGTGAGGGGTGGGGGTGGGCGGGGCGTCACACCCGGCAACAAGGCTAAATTAAAGTGCTTTATTGAGTTTGCCTCGTCGTTCTTGCTCTCTTTTTGCAATAAATAGATGGCGACGGTGAAGAAGAGAAGAAGGTGCTGTCTCAGATGAAAGGCCCCTCTCTCCCTCTCTACCTCTCTCCCTTTCTCTCATTCTCTCTTTCTCTTTATCTCTCTCCCCTCTCGCTCTCTTTCTCTCTCCTTCTCTCCCTCTATCTCACTCTCTCTTTCTATTTCTATCTCCCCTCTCGACCTCTGTCTCTCTCCTTCTCTCCCTCCTTCTTTCCCTCTCTGCCTCCATCTTTGTTCCTCTCTCTTCCTCTCTGCTTCTTTCCTTCTCTGTTTCCCTCTCTCTTCCTCTCCTCTCTCTGTCTCCCTCTATCTCCGTCGCTCCCTCTCTCTCTTTATCTTTCTGCCTGTCTCTCCTTCTCTCCCCCTCTCTATCTATCTGCCTCCTTCTCTTCCTCTTTCTCTCTTTCTCTCTCTCTCTATCTTCCTCTTGCTCCCTCCTCTTTCCCTCACTGTCTCAGTCTCTCTATTTCTTCGTCTCTTTCTCTCTTTCTCTCTCCTCCTCTTTCTCTCCCCGCCCTCTCTCCTTCTCCCTCTCCCTCTCTGTCCATCTCTCTCTCTTTCTATATGTCTCCTCCCCACGGTACATGACTCACAATACTCAAGCACATGCACACAAACAGTCACAAAAAGACAAATACATACATGCATATTCACACATACGCATACGCCCATGAACACGAACATATGCACACAAACACACACACATCTCTCACTCACAAGCACAAGTGCAAGCATGCAAAGAGCGTCACAGCGTAATCTAAACACACTGACAAATTCAGGCAGTTGGATGACGACGGTAAATAATAACTTCTACTGCGTTCGGAGTCGAATGTCAAAGACATCAACGAAAAACACACGGAAATCAGTCGAAAATCAGGCCAATTTTCAGACGGGTTGTCCGCTGAGACGCAGCGAAGAGCATGGACCGGCTTAATCCCGTTCAGTGAAGCAGGTCTTGAGTCGATATCGAAATGACATCAAGGACTCAGCTGAGCAAAGACAATAAGATGAACGGATGGACGGAGAGACAGATGGACGAATGAATGGATAGACCGATGGATGGATGGATGGACGGACGGACGACGGACGGACGGACGGACGGAGGGACGGACGGACGGGCGGACGGACGGACGGACGGACGGACGGACGGGCGGATGGACGGACGGACGGACGGACGGATAAAAGGATGGACTAGTCTAAACAGAGAATAAATGTACTTTTCACTAAAAGCAGTCGGATTCGAAACTGCATTCTAAGTCTGCATTATAAGTCTGGCGCGATAGTATAAGTATATAAGTAAGTAAATAATGCATTTCTCAACAACTCATATGTCCATCGACTGAGAGAGGAATCGTAGGCGATAAAATGTATAGTCGTCATGGCAACAAGATGCCTGTTACTATGCCAAAATTTAGTTCAATTGCGCAGTAGTTAACAAATAATCTTTGGAAGACATCCTCCAGCCCTGCAGCCTAAAAACTCACCCTGTAGAAGCGCTGAAACATGTCAAATGGCCTCAAACATGCCTGCCTCGATGTCCAGACTACAGCAGCATCATCAACTTTCATAAAACTAGGAGATACGAAGATGTAGGCCTAATTTCAACCTTGTAGATCTACTACTACTACTACTACTACTACTACTACTACTACCACTACTACTACTACTACCACGACTACCACTACTACTACTACCACTACCACCACCACTACCACTACCACTACTACTACTACCACTATCACTACCACCACTACCACTACTACTACTACTACTACTATTGTTATTATTATTATTATTATTATTACTACTACTACTACTACTACTAATAATAATAATAATAATAATAAATAAATAATAATGATGATGGTGATAATGATAATGATTATGATAATTATAATGATAATGATAATAATTCTTGCCCTTCAAATAGGAAACTAAATGTCCGTTTTGGGCGCTGCTGCTCGGAACAATTAGGAGACAGATGGCAGCCCAAGCCTAAGCGACAATTTATAGGTCCCATTAACTCAGAACAAGCAATAGGTTGTGCAAATGTCAACCATGGGCAGAGTCGATATTTTGGTAAACATTCGTTTACTTCACTGCGGTGTCATTGTCTACAGCCTGTTTGGATTGTTGAAATGGCAAATAAAGAAGTTTTATTAACAACAACAACAACAATAACTAATAATAATAATAATATATCTTATATCTGTAGGCCTACAAGGTCGAACGTAGGCCTACATATAGAAGCCTAGATACGAGTGTGGGCCTATACTTGCATAAGCCTAGATACAAATTTTTCATGTATGAGTGGAAGGGCCTATCGACGATTGTAATACTAGTGTCTTATTTACCAATGTATCGATCCACCTAGGGGTGGAAATGAGTGCAAGACCTAGGCAAAGGAAAAGAGACGAGTCTATAGGCCTATTTACAAGTGTTATCTGAGTACATAGGCCTATTTAAGAGAGTTCTGCAATGCATATACCTTCTTACAAATGTACATACCTTAATGTCAGTCTAATACGATTGAATAGGCCTGAACACTGGTTTCAGAAGTGTATAGGCTTAGGTACAAGAATGTACTACTTGTAAATAAGCATATTCATGAATATTTTGTTAGATTACCAGCGTGATACGAGTGTACAGACCTAGATATATGAGTTTAAAACGAAAGTATAAGCCTGTATCTGACTGTCTGCCTGCCTGACTCTTGAATCTTGACCTGGAACCGAACCGTTCCTGCCTATCGATTTTGTTTTGACTTAGCGCCGTGAATAAGCTGGTTCCCGCGACTCAGATTTTTTGGCACGCTGTAGAAATTTCGAGTTTACGATTACGATTACGATCAGATCCGAGGATGAAGGCAAGTGGCTTCATATACCATATGCATCCGGTCCAGATGGAGTATTTTTCCCGCGTCTGTGCCTCGCGCACTTGCCCAGATCCGACAGACGAGAACTGTCTCGGCGGCGTTTTAATCTTCGTCCGGTCCTGTCCACAAATCGAGATCCGACGCACCTGCTTCAGAATTCGCGCCGGCGCCAATGACGTGTCAACAGCGATCAGATGACGGCTTCCTGTTCGCGCTGATCGGCAGCTGGGTGGCGCTTTAGTCGGCGGCCCTCTTCCGGCTGTGCGTGATGTCGGAGACCTCTTGATGAGAGGCTGCTGATGCAGAAAAGGATTTGGAAAATGCTTCCGCTCCTGCTGATCCTTCCTGCCACCTACGTCATCAGTAAACCCTGCATAGGAAGCTCATGCTTCTGTTAACGTTTATCAAGCTCTGTTCTATGAAAGGCAATGTCTGTCAGAGCTAAGCACACACTACGCTAGAAAGACCACACCACCTGCACTACACTAGATATCTTACGTCATATATACTACACTAAAATACTACACTAAAAACCGACACTGGAAATATTACACTAGATCTAGTATGTTGTATACACTACACTAAAATACTACACTAGAAAAACTACATTGGAAATACTACACTTGAAAAACTACACTGGAAATACTACACTAGATATAGTACATCATATAAACTACACTGGAAATACTACACTAGAAAAACTACACTGGAAATACTACACTAGATATAGTACGTCATATAAACTATACTGGAAATACTACACTAGATATAGTACATCATATAAACTACACTGGAAATACTACACTAGAAAAACTACACTGGAAATACTACACTAGATATAGTACGTCATATAAACTATACTGGAAATACTACACTAGAAAAACTACACTGGAAATACTACACTATAGATATAATACGTTATATATCCTACACAAAAAATAAATACACTAGAAAAAATACACTGGAAATGCAACACTAGATATATAGTACGTCAAATAATCTGCACTGGAAATACTACACTAAAAACTACACTGAAAATACTACACTAGATATATTACGCTATAGATACTACACTAAAAATACTACATTCGGTTGGTTCGCAACAGGAATAAGTAGCCCCCCGATGTGTTTTGGTATCAAGCCGACTATCGAGGCCCTCCCTATGAGGAGAAACTTATTTTCGAGGCCCTCCCTTTGAGGAGAAACTTATTATCGAGGCCCTCCCTATGAGGAGAAACTTATTATCGAGGCCCTCCCTATGAAGAGAAATTTATTATCGAGGCCATCCCTATGAGAGAAACTTATTATCGAGGCCCTCCTTATGATGAGAAACTTATTATCAAGGCCCTGCCTATGAGGAGAAACTTTAATTGATTCTCAAACGGGCGCCATTGCAGTGTATCTCCGGCTTGAATTCCTCACTTTGTCCCTTCCGCAATTTCGCAAGCTCCTGAAGTCTTTATTTGACAGTGGTCTCACTGGTTCGGGTCGGGAGCGCCTCTGATGAGTCTGTTCTTGAAGTGGCGCTTTATAAATGTCAGATTACAATTACAAATACAATTACAATCTCGCATATACAGTAGTTCGAAATATACGAAAATTTAGTTTCAGCAAGTGGGTCACAGTCCAAGTCATGAAGTGCAGGAACCGAATTTCGGCCAACAGCACGGACACAAATGGTACTTAAATCAACATGAAGAAGAAATAAATACTTAAAACAGTAACAGAAGAAAAAAACAAACTGACCAAGAAATTAAAATTTAATACCAATAGCGATAACTTAGCTGTAAAATCGACAAATTTACGTAAAGATACGACCTGAAATTTAAAATCAACAGAGCCTGTAGTAAAAGCATTAGTGAAGGTCTATGCTAGACACTACGCTAGCTACGCTACACCAGACGCGCTATATCAGACAAGCTAAACTAGACATGATAACCAAGGAACACTGCAATAACGTCCTTTAAACATAGTGCTCATGTGTACAATAGCGTCCTTTAAAAGTAGTGTTCACATGTATAATAGCGTCCTTTAAACGTAATGTTCACATGTATAATAGCGTCCTTTAAACGTAGTGTTCACGTGTATAATAGCGTCCTTTAAACGTTGTGTTCATGTGTATAATAGCGTCCTTTAAACGTAGTGTTCACGTGTACAATAGCGTCCTTTAAACGTAGTGTTCACGTGTACAATAGCGTCCTTTAAACGTAGTGTTCACGTGTATAATAGCGTCCTTTAAACGTAGTGTTCACGTGTATAATAGCGTCCTTTAAACGTTGTGTTCATGTGTACAATAGCGTCCTTTAAACGTTGTGTTCATGTTTACAGTAGCGTACTTTAAACGTAGTGTTCATGTGCGCCCCTCAGCCGAATAATGTTTCGACTCCAGGACACTCTGCTGAGGAGTTTCTAAAGAGGCGCGAAAACAAGTTACATTTTACATTTACATTACATCACATGTTCCTCTTTACATTCGCATCTCGTATCACTATGTGTTTGAGCTATGTGTTAAGTCAACGAAGTGTTTCGTTTACAAACAGCCGAATGCTCCTCATGGGCAGCAATCTGTCTACGAACTCTTTTCTTGGCCTCGGCCGTACTACGGCTTTCTATAAATTGCTTTTTCTTCTTTTTCTTCTTCTTCTTCTTCTTCTTCTTCTTCTTCTTCTTCTTCTACGCGTTCTTCGCGTTCTTTTTCTTGTTCTTGTTCTTCTTGTTCTTGTTCTTCTTCGCGTTCTTGTTCTTCGCGTTCTTGTTCTTCGCGTTCTTCTTCTTCGCGTTCTTCTTCTTCGCGTTCTTCTTCTTCGCGTTCTTCTTCTTCGCGTTCTTCTTCTTCTTCTTCTTCTTCTTCTTCTTATTATTATTATTATTATCATCATCATTATTATTGTCATCATCATCATCATCATCATCTTCTTATTATTATTATTATTATTATCATCATCATTATTATTGTCATCATCATCATCATCATCATCATCATCATCATTATCATTTTATCATTATCATTATCATTATTATTATTATTATTATTATTATTATTATTAATGTTATTATTAATGTTATTATTATTATTATTATCATTAGTATTATTATTATCATAATTACCATTATCATTATCATTATTATTATTATTAATGTTATTATTATTATTATTATTATTATTATTATTATAATTATCATAATTACCATTATCATTATCATTATTATTATTTTTGTTGTTGTTTGTTGTTGTTGTGTTGTCATCGTCATTATCATCATCATTATTGGTATCATCATCATTATATCAGAAAAACAGTTAAAATATATAGAACTATCGAATTATTATTATTATTGTCGTTGTTGTTGCTGTTATAGGGCGCTACGGAGAGTAGAATCTCTTCTCTGAATCTGCGACCTTAGAAACTAGTTCGCTGACCTCCTTCACTTACCTCTGAAAAACTAAACAAAGTCCCACTAATCATGAAGTACATAATCAGAATTAGGTTCACAGCTAAGGTGCACAATTCAGCATCAGAATGGCACTGCTCACAACACTTACCGTTGTTGTACACAATTACATTTACACAAATTCTCTCTGTCTACACAAAAGATGACCGACTGCTGTCGACGGGGTACCGAACCAGAAGCCTGTAGAAATGGCAGCTGCAAGTCCAATTATTTCGCTGGCAGCCTTCACTTACCTCTGTGGATGGAGGCGCTCGAGTTGGCGTTTAGAGTTTCCTCGCGAAGTCCGACTCTCGCTCGAGACATGCGCACACGATTCCGGAAGCCGGGAAAGGACCGACGCTGCCCGTCACGAGGCGGCTGTCGACGCAGGCGGAAGTAGAGCCGCACAGCATGCCGGGAAGGCGACCAATCGACGGGCGCTAGATGGAGTTTAATATTCCTGCGCAATACGCAAGAAAGCGCGCGAAGTCATTTGGAGATGGAGTGGCACAGACAGACAGACAGACAGACAGACAGACAAACACACACAGACAGCCACACAGACACACAGACAGCCACACAGACACACAGACAGACACACAGACAGACACACAGGCAGGCAGACAAACAGACCAACAGACAAACAGGCAGACAGACAGACCCAGGAAGACACAGAAAGACACAGACAGACAGACAACAGACAGACAGACGGACGGACGGACGCACCGACACAGGGAGACCGACAGACATATATAAACAGACAGTGAGGCAGACAAACAAACACGCAGACAGACACGCAGACAGACACACAGACAGACACACAGACAGACAGACAGACACACAGACAGACAAACACGCAGACACACATGCAAACAAAGAGACAGACACATAGGTTCACACATAGGCAACAAGACAGACAGACAGACAGACAGACAGACAGAGAGGCAGGCCTGCCGAGAATTTGAGAAGAGAGCGAGAGTTCGAAAGGGAGGGGAAGATTTGTATTTCGACGGCGCAAAAGTTCTTCGGGTTCTTTCAGTTATGTCGTCAATTTCCTCGACTGCGTTCTCGGTTCCACATCACCAACGCCAGTGGCATCCACAGCAAAAGTTGCTGCTGCTGCTGCCGTGCCTGATGGAGAAATTGATAATGAATATGATTATGATGGTAGCAGTGATGATGATGGTGGTGATGGTATATATATAGATGATGATGAAGATGGCGGTGGTGGCAATGGTAGTAATGATGGTGATGAAGATGGTGGTGGGGGTGGGGGTGGTGGGGGTGGTGCTGGGGGCGGCGGTGGTGGTCGATGGCCGCCAACCAATTAAGGAGATTATCCCTGAAACTGAGCGGCAGATGTGACGATGGAACTGATTTATGGCTTTTGGTCTACGATTAGAAAGAGATGGACGGACGGACCGATGGATGGATGGATGGATGGAGTGATGGATGAATGGATAGAGTGATGGATGGATGGATGGATGAATGGACGGACGGACGGATGGATGGATGGATGGATGGATTGATGGACGGACGGACGGACGGACGGACGGACGGACGGATGGATGGGTGGGTGGATGAACGGACGGACGGACGGACGGACGGAGTGATGGATGGATTGGTTGATGGATGGACGGATGGATGGATGGGTTGGTGGGTGAACGGACGGACGGACGGAGTGATAGATGGATTGATTGATGGATGGACGGATGGATGGATGGGTGGATGGAGTGATGGATGGATGGAGAGAGTGCAGGTGGGAGGAAAGAAGGATGAGGAGGGAAGGTGGAAGGAAGGAAGAGAGGAAGATAAGGTGGAAAGGAGTCAGAAAGTGAGGGAGTGATTGAGGAAGGGACAGATGAAGAAGTTTCTCATCCGATTACTAATTATAAAAAAATTCCAACTCCTGGACTGCTATAAAATGAAGCCTGCACTGGTTCCCTTCATTTCGAAGGGATTGCGGAATTGCAGAACACCGCTCGGAGAGTCCTGTCAGACGCCTATCGCAGGGAACCCGTCGCTAATGAATTAGCTTATTGCCTTTTGCGGTATGTCCTTCGGGAGCCGAGCTGCAAAAGCACCGGTCACAACTCAAGTGATCTGTCTTCGATTTGTACCCTAGAAAGAGAGATACGAAGTTAGAGGCAGTCGCTACACCCCGTCGAAATTATACTCTGTGCCGAATAAAGTCGACAATTTCATCCTCAACAATCGCCCTGTCACCAACCATCGAGTTTAGTCCGTGACACCGGCGGGCAAAAGTACAGCTACTGGACAATTGGAAGTACAAATGTATATGGACCGGACAATCAGGACAAATGAACACCGAGAGGACAATGCAGTCATTCGTCAAGCAGCGGACAATGATTCTAAACGCCGACACGCAACTTGGTTCATGTCGATGAATTCAGAGCTGACACCAAAATCCGCAAATGCCTATGGATGTAAATGTAAAATGCAAATGTACACGTTTTTCTATAGCGACCGTATGGCCTCGACCTTGCTCATTTTTCAATGAATTAATCGGGTGGGATCCTTCACCACCGCTGCCCGTTTGAATGGGCGCCACGCCGTTTAAGGCCCCCATATTGCTAGCCCGAGATTCAAAGCTCTGAAATAAGCCACGGCCGGGACGCGAACCGGCATCCTCACGCTCAGAGACGCCTTGACGTAAGCATTAACCAATGTAGCTATCCAGATCAGTTGATAGAGTGTAATCCTGGATTCTGACCTGACACCGAAACTGATCAAACAACCTGGCCCTTGCTGACATGAATTTATATAGCGCCCCTGGTTAAGGTGGTCTCCTTGAAGCATGGTTTTGTGTGGATCTGAGAAATTTCTGAGGTTTACATTTACACATTTATCTACTCGATCACATCGCATTATATTGCATGAAATTGAATTACATGATAGCAATTGATCCAACTAATAATGAAGTGATTTAAATGTTGCAATTAACTTCAGTCCGATTCAGCACAAAATAATTATGATAGTTATATGCCTGACTTTTGCACTTGAGTTTGAAAACCACGGGAGCAAAGTTCCAGATAAAAGGAGGCCAGTTTGATCGAATTTAGTTCCTGACATCCGAAACTATGGGTCTGAATTCTTCGGCCATAGATTCAGCAATCCTGCACCAGCCATCTGGAATAGTCTCCCTGTTTGCATTACTCACTAAAAATCTCGCTAGACATATTCGTAAAGTGGTTTTAAGGTCCATTTGTATTGTCTTGCTTTTGTTGTCCAACCGCTCTGACCCACCCACGACTACGATTCAGCACTCAGCTTATGAACATATGGCGTGTTAACAAATGCATCACTTACTTACTTGCTTAATTCTCGTGTCCAGCATCGGCCTGACAGAACATAGATCAAAGACACAGATAGCGGATCGATTCTATCTGCCTGACAGAGCATAGATGAAAGATAGCGGATCGATTCTATTTGACCACCGTATATATTGTAAACAACGTTTCAGCTGAAGCTAGTGTTCAGGATTCAGAAGCACACACAACGATAAACGACTTAATACTATTATCCGCAAACAGGTCAACATATTCTCAAGTTGATGAAGGGCGATCAGCCGCCACAAGAAACTATTCCGATAGACTGAATGAATAATCGTGTTTCTAATGTTTCCTCGCTCAGTCGATGGACATATGGCGTGTTAAGAACTGAATCACTCGCTTGCTTGCTTGCTTACTTACTTATTTACGTCCTTGAAGAATCGAATGGTTATTTATTAAGGCAGCGGTTCCCAAAGTGTGGTCCGGAGACCCATGTGGGTCCCGAGTCCATTTCAGAGGGTCCTCGAGATCTAAACTATTTTCCTAAAAATACTAAGACGTTATCTTGTTTTGTGTTTTTGAAAAATGTAGTTACTTTTCATAAAAGTTTTATTTATGCTGACATGTAATGGGTTTATTATTGTTATTTTATTATGAATTAATACACTGATTTCTCACTTTTTAATTTCTAATACGGTAAAATATCGATACGTATAACCCACACAGACAAAAGCTCTTTGGGGTCCGCAATGATTTTTAAGAGTGTGAAGGGATCCCGAGAGCAATAAGTTTGGTAACCGCTGGTTTACGTGGACTGATTTTGTTATAATTATTGATATTTTTGCGCCTCTGTGAGGTTTTAAAGGCGCTACATAAGTGGTCATATACATATATACATAAGATTCATTGATTGGTAATTGAGTAAGGAAGTAAGTGAGTGATTAACAATTGATTTCGAAGGTCTGATGAATTACGAGTTGAAAGTAAATAGTTGCTGCGAACAAACTTAAAAATGGTTGATGGAAAAACAATAGATTCTGATTGAAGCAACTGTGAATAAAATTTTCAACAACACTAAATTCAACTATTTCGCTGAAAACATTATTAAATTATTGAGAAATAGATTAAACAGAGTGCTAAGAGATAATCGATAAAGCTTTTAAACGATTGGGTGATCTTCTGGAGGCAGGGAATTACAAGTGTGTGCTGGTGGAATTCATGCAGCGCCTGATAGAAAGAGACAGCTTGGAAGGTGCACCCTCTGTGCATGTCTGTGTGTCTGTGCGTGTGTGTCTGTGTATGTCTGTGTGTATGCCTGCCTATGTGTGTCTCTGTCTCTCTGTCTGTGTGTGAGTCTGTATGTATATCTCTGTCTGTCTGTGTGTGTCTGTGTGTGTGTCTGTCTGTGTGTATGTCTGTGTCAGAGTCTGTGTATGTCTGTCTGTGTATGTCTGTCTGTGTGTGCATCTCTGTCTGTCTGTATGTGAGTCTGTGTGTATATGTATGTCTGTGTGTGTCTGTGTGTATATGTTTGTCTTGTGTATCTGTCTGTCTGTCTGTCTGCGTCTATCATGCAATTGCAATCTCATTACCACCACCTGCGATCTTCTTCGTTAGGGATGCCTGTTCTCCGTGCAAGGCTTGGTAAGATCCGTGGCTGAAGAAAAGAGAGGTACAGGAGAGGAAAGACTATGGAAGAATAGAAGAAGCCGAGAAGTAGGAGAAGGAGGAGGAATAGAGCGTGAACAGTGAAAAATAGAAGAAGGAGGAAGATAAATGGGAGGAAGCGGAGAAGCTTAGAAAAGTAGGAGAAGGAAGAACAGGAAGAGAAGGTGAAGAATGAGGAAGCGAAGAAGAAGTGAGAGAAGGAGAAGGTATACCTCTTCCCCTTATATCGTCCCTGGAAGCATTATGAGCATCTTGCAACTTGTCTGGCATCGGAATCCTTCCGTCCTCTTCTTCTTCCTCCTTCCATCTTCTTTCTCATCCTCCTACTCTTCCTCTTCTTCTTATTCTGATTCTTATGATTTTGATCCTAATATTTCTTCTAATTTTCATTCTTCTTCTTCTGATTTCTTATTTTACACATTATTTTTCTTCTTCTTCTGCTTCTTCTTCCTTATCATCATCATCATCATCATCATCATCATCATCATCATCATCATCATCATCATCATCATCATCATCACCATCATCTTCTTCTTCTTCTGCTTCTTCTTCTTCTTCTTCTTCTTCTTTTCTTCTTCCTTATCATCATCATCATCATCATCATCTTTTTCTGTTTCTTCTTCTTCTTCTTCTGCTTCTTCTGTTTTTTCTTCTTCTTCTTTCTTCTTCTTCATCATCATCATCTTCTTCTTCGTCGTCGTCGGCTTCTCCTCGTTTTCTCCTCCTTCTCCTAATCCTCAACCTCGTGCTTCTTCTTTTTGCTTCTTTTTTCTTTTTACTTCTTATCTTTCTTCTTCCCTTCTCCTCTTCTTCTTTCTCTTCTGCCTCTCCTCCTGCCTCTGTTCCTTCTCCTTCTGCCTTGCTCCTTCCTCTTCCTTATCCACTTCCTCTCGTGCTGGTGGTCTGGGATAGTCGCTGATCGATTGATGCATGTTCAAAAGATCTAACCGGCTTCACTGAAAGAGGCGCCATAGGGTCATTCAGATCAGCGACCACCGACCAGTCTCCATTAGAACCCTACACTCACACATCATCCATATTACACATGATATATATCATGATCTATCACGTATCATATCTATGTGATAATTTTTAAGTGTGTATGTATATGTATATGATCAGAATAAATAAATTGAGCAATAGTATAAGTGTGTATAAGTCAGCTTCATATCTTCACTGTGGTATTGTTTATCATACCCAAAATGAACACATTTTGCCGAGACCAGATCATTTGTATCAAAAAGTAATATATATATATATATAAAAATCTCTATATCTATATACATGTATCTGTAAATGAATAATCTATATATATACATATGTATAATAGAAATCCTCAATATTGCTGTATATATATATGTAGTTCCACTGAGATTAAGTTTTTGAGATATTAAATACTTCGGCAATGAATAGCTCAACTTTATATAAGATGCTTATTTGGCTTAGGCTCTGTTTATAGTATGCACATACAATAAATGGACTCATACATATATATATTATATATATATATATTATATATATAAGTATATAAAGGCCATATATCTACAGTATATCATCACATTATTTGTTACGACGTGTGTAGTCACTGGTCTGCCCCTTTCCGGAGCGTTGCTGCTTCGCACTTCGACAGCTGGGCCCCGATGGACCTCCGTACAACTGTCTATTCTGGGCCGTTTTTGGCCCGAAATTCAGAGGGTGCAGGTTGGACCGTGTGTGGGGGATCGTCCCACTGGTCTCTTCGGAATTCTTTAGGGCCGGATTTCATATCTCGCTAAGATCTGGCACTGTCCTGCACGCCTTCATAACGTCTCAGATTCAGGTGTACGGACACTGCGCGTTGTAAGTGCTTAAATAAATAAATAATTAAATAAATAAGCTAATTAAATAAGTAATTAATTTAATTAGTTAGTTAGTTAAATTAGGTAAGTGTTTAATTAATTAGTTATTTAAATTAGTTAATTAGTTAATTATTTAAATTAGTTAATTAACTAAATAGTCTATTAGTTAATTGGATAATTAGTTCACTGGTTCATTAGTTAATTAAGCAGCCAATTTATTTAATTAATTAGTTAATTGGTTAATTAGTTAATTGATTAATTTATTAGTTAATTAGTTAATTAGTTAATTGATTAATTTATTAGTTAATTAGTTAATTAGTAAAGGCAGGCAGGCAGTCAGGCAAATGGCTACGGTGTGTGGTATTTGGAGTTGGATCTGCAGGATAGATAAGAGGAAGAAGAGGAATCAGGATGGAATCTACGGAAAACGAGCACATGGCCGACTGCCAGAATGTGGCGCCCCTAGCGAAATGCTCTTGGCCCCCCCAGGCAAGCAATCGTGGATCCGCCACGGCACACGTTTGGTTCAGGTGTATCTTCTACGTCAGCAGGTGAGTGGAAACTCTAGATTAACGGAAATAAACAGCCTGTTTCACTTCCACACCGAAAGAAAAGCCCTCTTTCTAAACAACGCCAGCGACATCTTCAGTTCTAACTCTGAAAATCCTTAAGTCAAAATCCGCTTTCACGGCTTTTCGCATCGCGGGATTTCACGCGAGAATAATTGAATTCGTTCCCTTCGTCCAGCTCTCGTCCAGGCAAATTGCCTAATTAAGGCGGATTATCGGCCACAAATACATCGGATATGCAACGTGTTAGGCGCGCAGGTGTATCGTGCGCCCACCTGAATATTTATACTGAGCCAATTATGAGGTGAAAGGCGCTGATCTCGTTGTGTGTGTGTGTGTGTGTGTGTGTGTGTGTTGCGTGTGATGCGTCGCATGCAACGCAAACTACGGACGCGCAATTACATCTGAAAAGGTGCTACATTAAGTATCTTGATACGTACTTACATAGATACATACATACATACATACATACATACATACATACACTTACCTACATACATACATACATACATGCATACACACATACATACATATACATCCATACATACATACAAAAATACACATGCATACATAAATACATATACACGTGCATAAATACTTATATACATACATACATACAAAAATACATACATATATACAAAAATACATAAATATTTACACACATGCATACATAAATACATATACACGTACATAAATACATATATACATACATACATATATACATAAATACATACATACGCACATATGCATATATACATACATAGATATATACACACATGCATACATAAATACATATACACGTACATAAATACATACATGCATGCATACATACATACACACATGTAATCATGAATACATATACACATACATAAATACATACATACATACATACATGCATACGTAAATACATACATACATACAGTACATGCATGCATGCATACATACAACGTTGTATTCATGTTTTATACTAGAAAGGAATCTTTATCTCAGTCGTATTCTGATACTCTTCAGCAGCAGAAAAATCCTGGTTATCTAACGCAAAGGACGACGTGTTCGCCTTCGTTAAGAATATCGGGGCGCGCTCCGAGCAGTTTCCGGGCGTTCGGAGATCATGCCCTAGGACACGTCTGACGCTCCGGTGGTCAGTGCAATTACTGTGGAACACCCGGAGTTTTTTAACCGAGAGAATAATGGCGGCTTGGAAGAACCTGAATGTAGTTTACGCGATTGTTTTTTCCTGAAGTCGTTATTAACCCGTTGGAGGGAATTTTCCGGAACACGTAGTTAATCGTATTCGTAATCGTAAACTCGAAATTTCTACTTAAAAGCTAAGCGCAGGACATCAGCTTATTCACGAGCGCTGCGTCAAGTCAGTGGGATTGTCCAAAGATGCTATGTCAAGAGGTAAGTACGGTTGCCAGAAGACCAGAGAGAGAGAGAGAGAGACAGACAGACAGAGACAAACAGAGAGAGACAGAGAGAGGGAAGAAGGGAGAGAGAGAGAGAGAAGGGGAAGGTACTGTTTAGCTGGGTCGTGTTTAAGCTGACACAGATTACAAGGCATCGGATTCGATTTATGTAGCGCCTGTCGCAGGACAAAGTACTCAAAGGCCCTCAGATAGCTAGCGTATACGAACAAACAAAACTCGTATTTGTAATACAGAGAATACTCCGCCATTTTATGCTCCGAATAAAGAGTTCGTACGACTTCTTTACGAAACGTTTAGAGAAGTTCTGAATTCTGCGATATATTTTTGCGATCGCCGTCATCATACAGATTGAATCTGCTGTAATGTACTTCAGTAATTTTCCGATGAGTACTGTATTCGTAAGCGTAAGAAGTTTTGTAGCGCTTTTACAGAGTAGATATCTCGTCGTAGCCGATGCTCTGTTCGTTACTTTGAACTTCGGCGACACTGTGAACGATCTGTCTCCATAAATCTCACTCCTGCTTCGCACGGGCTGCCTGTTCCAAGGTCATCTCCGTCCATTCCTTCACGTCATCAATCCATGCCTGCGTGGGCTTCCTCTGTTCTCTGATATCTCTGTTTGTCCCGCGATTATATCCTTTTCTATGCAGTTTCTTTTCTTGTATGTATATGTATGTATGTATGTATGTATGTATGTATATGTGCATGTAGGTATGTAGGTGAAGTCTGGGATTGAAGCGGAAAGAGATAAGAGGAAGAGAGGGAGTCAGGATAGGATCCGTGAAAGACGAATGTTTTCAGTTTTGAGTAATCGTAATCGTAATTCCGAGATTTCTACAGCGCCCAACGAAAGCCGCGCCGCGGGGACCAGCTTATTCACAGGCGCTTAGTCAAAACAAAATCGATAGGCAAAAAGGGTCGGTTCCAGGTCAAGATCCAAAAGTCAGACGGAGAGACAGCGTGGCAGCTATGGGGTGGTGGTGTTTGGGGTTGGAGAGGAGAGAGAGATAAGAGGGAAAAGTGGTGTCAGGGTACGATCTGTGAAAAAGGAATGTTTTGAGGTTTGAGTGAAAGGCTGATGCAGAAACTACAAGCGGTGGAGCATAGATGAGTTTGTATGATGGGTCAGATAACTGTCGCAGGCTTGGGGAGCTAAATAAATTGCTGAACCAAAGCACAAGGTTGCACTGTTGGGTTAACATAGTGTGGTCTGAGGGAGGCGGGAGTGGCGCCACCACCAATATTCTAGCTGATTTCTGCGACAACTCGCTTAAGAAATGGCAGTTAAACCGAGGCTACGGCACAGGACTGTGGCGCCGCCCAGCGTGGAATCCGACAGCCAATTATTGTCTTTCAAATACAGCAAAATTTAGAATGCGTTGTCTGCATTGTTTGCCTATTGAGCAATCTTAATATGATCAATATAGGAAGTGTCTAGTTGTAGGTCACTGTTCTTGTTGCTAGCCACTATGCCAATAAATAAATAAATAAAAAAAACAAACAAACAAATACATACATACATACATACACAGACACATACATACATACACAGACATACACAGACACACACATACATACATACATACATACATACATATATACATACATACACACATACATACATGCATGCATACATATAGATACATACATAAATGCATATATGAATGCAAACATACATATATAAACCTATATATATATTATATATACGAGCATAACATACATATGCGTATATGCCATGTTACGTCATGGTCTTGTGTGTGTGTGTGTGTGTGTGTGTGTGTGTGTGTGTGTGTGTGTGTGTGTGTGCGAGTACGTTATGGTGGCGTCACTTCGCGAGTGAATGTACGTGCACAACTGTAAAATGTAAATGTTTTCCTAGAGTGAGCGTATGGCCTCGACCCTGCTCATTTTTCAATGAATTAATCGGGTGAGATCCTTCGCCACCGCTGCCCGTTGAATGGGTCTTTTAAGGTCTTCGTGTAGGGACCGCCGTGCTAGCCCGATATTTAAATCTCTGAAATACGTCATAACTTGGACGCGAACCGGCATCCTCACGCGCAGTAGGTACGCTTTAACCAATCAGCTAACCTGCCATTGCGTTGTAACTGCAGTTCATCGGTTCAGAAAGGGAGAGGTCTATGTAGGAGATTATGCAGGATTGGGGAGGGGGTACCCTTGGCAAGGAGTTCCGCGGAGACTTTGTCTAATTAGGCGAACAACATGAGTGCTCGATCAAAGGCAATCGCCGCCTACGCCAACTGAGTTAATCGAAAAGGAATCGAGCGACTCGGCTGCGGGGGGCAGCTACCCGCGCTCGTTCTCACGAATGAACATACCCTACGATGAATCACGCGTTCTTCTAATGTCTGTCTGTCTCATATCTCTGTCTGTCTGTCTGTCTTTCTGTCTGTCTGTCTTTCTTTCTCGTTCTTTTCGTCTGTCTATCTGTCTTTCTTTCTATCTATCTTTCTGTCTGTCTGTGTGTGTGTCTGTCTGTCTTTCTTTAGTTCTGTCTGTCTGTCTTTCTTTAGTTCTGTCTGTCTGTCTGTCAATCAGTCAGTCTTTCTGTGTCTGTCTATCTTTCAGCCTACTTGTCTGACTGTCCGTCTGTCTGTCTGTTTGTATGGATGCTTTCTGTTTGTCCGTCCGTCCGTCTCGGTCTATCGTAATCGTAACCATAATCGTAATTTTGAGATTTATACAGCGCCCAACAAAGCCACGTCACGGGGACCAGCTTATTCACAGGCGCTCAGTCAAAACAAAATCTTTCTTTCTGTCTTCTGTCTGTCTGTCTTTCTGTCTGTCTGTCTATCTGTCTTTCTTTCTTTCTGTCTGTGTGTGTCTGTCTTGCTTTCTTCCTCTCTGTCTGTCTGTCTGTCCGTCAGTCAGTCTTTCTGTGCCTGTCTGTCTGTCAGCCTCCTTGTCTGTCCGTCTAGCTCTCTGTCTGTCTGTATGTAAGTATTTTATCTGTTTGTCCGTCCGTATCTGTCTATCTGTGTGTATGTCTTCTGCTATCTCTCTGTCATGTCTGTCCATCTCTCTGCCTGTCTGTTTGTCTGCCTGTACGTCCGATCTCAAGGACAATCCTTATGAATGGGACTAGGTAACACTATGGCCGAGCGGTTAACGTGTCGGCTTTCGACCTCAGAAACCTGGGTTCGAATCCCTGGCCAGTCACACGAAATCGACACAGATCGCATTGTCGAACTGCGCATGTCTTCGCATGACCTCACAGGTCATCGATCTCCATAGGAGTGTCTCCTTAATCCAATATCGATGACCTGTGAAGTCATGCGAAGTCAAGCGCAGTTCGACAATGCGATCTGCGTCGATGAGCTGAGCGAGGAATCGTTGGACCTAGGCGTGGGTGGGTCACAGCAGTCAGACAAGAAAAACCACGACCGCCGCCGCCGCCGCCGCCGCTGCCGCCCCACCACCACCAATTATTATTATTATTATTATCATCATCATCATCATCATCATTATTATTATTATAACAACAACAATAATAACAATAACAATAATATGCACATGTAAATCACTAAAATTTCTGATTAGATTAGATTAGATTAACGTCGTTGTTACATTCGCTGAAACACTGATTTCACATGATGATGATGCTTATTACAGCTACTACAACTACAACTATAACAACAACAACTACTACTACTATGACTAATAATAATAATAATAATAATAATAATAATAATAATAATAATAATAATAATAATAATAATAATAATAATAATAATAATAATAATAATAATAATCTATGAACTTCTATAGCGCCACTGTAGCATTGCTCAAGGCATCAGTCAACAGTCGCTAGCAAACTTCTTCACAGATGCAGGGTCAAACCAAACCCTCAAGATCAAAGTTCAGAGGTCTGGAGAACGAAGTAACGTAAGGTGGTGTAAAAGTGATTTATATAGCGTCTCAAAAGCGTCGCATTGGGCCTTACATTGATCAGAAGTGTCTGGAAAATTCCTAACAGATTCAGACAGCTCAGCTGCAAAAACACGAAAGGGTAATGGAGGACAGAACCTTCGAGTAAGTAAGAAAGAAAGGAATGCATCTGTTAGCACGCTGTGTCCATCGGCGGACAGAAATCGCAGGCGTGGGTGGGTCACAGCGGTCAGCGGACGATTGATGTTCGGATGCATGGCAGGTCTATACGTCATCAAATCACCCTCGCAGCGCCACCTGCCGTCAAGCGATCTATCGGATCTGTCAATAAGCTTGAAAGCCGGTGTCTGCTCAACAACAGACACTAATTTGTCTGGGACTCTCATAGGCGCAGACAACTCGTAACAAAAGCAGTTGCAGCTGCACGAACTTAGTGTGGCCTTCAACCAGACTGCTCCGCTTGTAATTTATGCGCGGGCCTTTCAGTCAGAACCACAAACATTACTTTTAAATAATCCTCTCCTGACTCCTCCTCTTCTCGTTACCGCCGTAAACACAATCCACCTCCGTCGTCTGCCCACCTGCCCAACCTTTGACCCTCTGCTTGGAAGTTGCCATGGAACCGAACCTGACCACATATAACTTCTTCAAGTTCTCTGCCCCGGGCAGGTTCGAATTTCCAAATGGTGTCATTCCTGACGTTCTTGGGCCTCCTCCTTCAGTTTACTGTATCCGTCCTCCATCATCCAGTCTAGTAGCATTTGTCTGTGTCTTCCTCTTCTTTCCTTTCCTTCCATTCTTCCCTCTATATTTCTCAGAAGGGAATCACCTCTCAGAAATCCTAGTAATCGTAAACTCGAAATTTCTAAAGCGCTACTTAAAAGCTAAGCCCAGGGTACCGGCTTTTCAGGAGCGCTGCGTCAAGTAAGTGGGGTTGTCCAAAGATGCCATGTAAAGAACCAAGTCCGGTTACCAACGGACAACTGAATGTAGTGTTCTAAAATACAGTTCACAATAGGTGTGCCCTAATATATAGGCTACCATATTATTTACTGAGGCCTATCAGCGCCGATCAGGCCCAGTTTCTTTTATAGAAACTAGGCCTACGTGAAAAACGCAAACGTGCAAGTTGTGTCCACGTGTATCGTAATCGTAATCTCGAGATTTCTACAGCGTCCAACATTTCAGTATTACGACTTGTGAGTTAAGCATCAGTAAACCTGGACTCGAACTGCAAATTGGCAAAAACGTGACCCTTGGTAACCTATTTAGCGTTTTTCATTTCGCTCGATAGCAACCAATCCCGATCACAAAGATCGTAATAGCTTTCATCACAGGCTCGAATAATCTATTTTGATCCAGCTTATTCAGGAGGTTTTACGGCCTCGGAATTAGCTCTAACGCGAAGTTTTTATACACCGCTACACCTAAATGCAAGTGACTTGCCTATAATCAATTATTTTAAATTAAATTCTGATATTCCAAAAAATTAATCGCAGCTGATTGCGAAAAATAAAGATTTTTCGTCCACTTCCCTATTATCTGGGCTTAGAGCCGTCTGTGTGTGCGTGAATTTTCGGTGGCTTCAATAGCACAAGCCGAAGAAAGCTTCGTATAGTGTCTACACACAGAGGGTCAAAAATATTATCATGACCACTGATATCTATTAATAATACTACAAATCTGATCATGGCGTTTGATTCCTATCCATAAACATCACGAATATTTATAAGCATGAAGTCCGATGCCTATCCATAGACGTTACGAATATTAATATGCATGACGTCAGTTTCCGTTCCGCGTAACATCGGGCACAATTGCCAAATCGTATGTCGAGATTTCCACAGCGCCTAACAAAGCCACGTCACCGGGACCAGATTTTTTACAGGCTCTGTCAAAACAAAATCGATAGGCAAAAGGGTTCGGATTCCAGGTCAAGATCCAAAAGTCAGACAGAGAGACAGCGTGGCAGCAACGGTGCGTGATGTCTGGGATTGGAGCGGAAACAGATGAAGAAGGGGAGTCAGAATAGCATCTGCGAAAGAGGAATGTTTTATGTTTTGAGTGAAAGGCCGATGCAGAAATTGCAAGCGGTGGAGCATAAATGAGTTTGTACGATCAGCCGGATAACTGTCGCAGTCCTGGGGAAGCTTATTCCAGAGAAGTGGGTGGCGAAAATCATCTTAAGTTAGTTAAGGCAGATTATGTTAAGACAAAAAACGAGTTCCATTGTCATAAGCCTGCATAAAGCATGTGTATCACGGCGTCAATACTTGGTAATTCTTAAGAAAAGGGCCGCTTGCGGTCGCCGTAGTTATAACAATGTGGCTACGACAGACTGCGTGAGCAATTTGAACGCAGCAAGCTCCAGGAAGAACTCCCAGTAAATAAGTAAGTGAGTAATCAGTGATTCCACAGCGCAGAGCAGCGCTATAAAAACTATTACGCTCAACCGATTTCTTAATTTATTGACATCAATTGCCGTATTTTGGTTTAAAAAACTTACTCTGCATTTTATTCATTTCTTGACACCAGTAAAAGTATTTTTAAAACGGTCAGTCTGTTACTTATTATAATAAGGCGACCACAAGCGGCCGTTTCTCAGGAACTACCCAGTACTTTTACTGAATGCCTAGGACCACTGCGGAAATAATATTGTAGCGTGCATAGGACAGTAAACACAGCCGTGCTAAGTCAATTTTAAACTACATCATGCAGTACTATACTAAATACCACATTACTAAATACCATAAGATAGCCATAAAACGTGTACAACAAAATTTCCACAGTTGGCATTCCCTGAAAAATTATTCCATACCATTTTCTCCCATTTACATCATAATACATGAAAATACGCGTTCATGTGATGTAACTGAACAGCGAATTAATAAATGTCACCCCAATAGCTGTTTGGATATGCAAGTCATATATGGTAAATTGGTAAGAAAATGAAAACACAAAACATGTCGACTTGCATGAACTTTTCGTCTGTTAGCCACCAAACACTAACATTTAGTTGTCCCACGAATTCAAATCTTTGTATTTTACTTTCAAAATGTGACAAGATATTGAACAGCATTTTAACAAACAATGATGCTGTAGGTAAAAAGAACGTTAAGCTGTTATGTAAAAGTTAGCAACCTCCAGTTTTTCATTTCGCTAGAAGAGTTTCAAAGATTTAAAAAGAAATCAGCAAGATCTTATTTTATGACTAAAACCAAATACCTTACAGTATAGTAACATCTTTGGTAAAACTGTCTAGCTCAAAAGTTCTTAACTGTTTAAGATGTACCGGTACCTTAGTTTCACGTAAGGTACCGATACATCTTTTTCACGTGCTGGTTTTACGTAACGTACTGGCAAGAACGTCCTGAAATTGTCAAACATGACTACAGAAGCTGATGTTGAGAGCTTCAATCCCAACGACTACGTTAGTTGATGCACATCTGTGACGAAACAGAGTTGTCAATGCTTAAGATGTTTTTACCTTGCAGATGAACACCGATGCCTTCTTGTAGGGTACACATCAAGTGTAATACGCAGCTGGGGCCATGGATCACAAATTCCACTTCAGAAATCAACCCTGTTATTACGTTTTGTTATTTGACATGGATCCTGAAAATTATTTATTATTATTTCTGCATTTTTGACATGGCTCCTGAAAATTATTTATTATTATTATTGCATTTATAAGTGCCACTGTCTAATGACTAAGCATCAACTGATGGCACTGGGCAGTTGAGAGTTGAAGGACTTGCTCAAGGCTCCTACACAGTAATCGCTTCAGGGGAAGCTCAAATCCATACACTATGCATTGCTAGCCAAGCGCTCTTACCAATTAGCTACTGTGCCCAAAAACTATGAGGCAGTTTCTGTATACAAGTACTTAGCCAAGAGAATAAATGATAGAATTGCTCCTAACAATGTTCTGCAGTGTTCAGGAAACAGGAAAATTCCCAGATTCCACATGCTTTGCTAGCCAGCATTTAATATAAAGATATTATTGCTAACATAGTGGAAAGTTTAATATAGTGTACCATGATGCGAAACAGATGAAGTGTTGAAGAAGTGGTGCTGGATTTTTGCTGTGGAATCCACAAGGGTGACCTTCATAGCAATTTAGCAAAAGAAACAAATGCAGGTGACCTCAACCCACGTAAAGCTTTAAGGTTATGGCATCTAGTTGGGGTCTTAACAGGAAAACTTTACTATTTAATGTAAATTTTAAAAATAAAACATCTCGGTAAAACAGCCGTCAGACAAATCATATAACATATGATTATATAATTCCTTGAAAATTATATTTTCGACTAAATTCGTTACTACTTTCTAAGTTCAGTGTTAACAAAATTTACAATGCTTTTAGAATTCATTGCAAAAGATTTAAACATATGCACTAATTTTTGCAATTTTAAGTGGTATCTAAATTAATATGTATATAAGTTTTTTTATTTAAATTAAATTCCAAATGAAGTCTGAATTCAACGTAAACTTTAACAGATATCCTATTACAGTCCAAAACACCTTCACCAGCGACTATCGGTGGATTTTCGGTGAGTTCTGGAAAGCGCTTTCTTACCACAGAATTGTTGCATTTGAAGGACCTTAAAGCAGAAAACACTTCTCGGTTTTTGTTAACCTTCAAAACTCAATCTAGGTAAGTAAGTAAGTAAGTAAGTATATATAATACGGCAACAAAAGCAAAAACTGCTTAAAACTAAATCTTAAAAAATTCTACAGACAAAGAAAAAACTACAACTGCAGCAAAAGAACATGCACCAGTGACAGGGCAATCATTTTAATAAATAAACTCAACGACTTGGGAGAAATATTTCGTGTTGATTGATCCCGAGACACCTTAACAGCAAAATTAGGGTCTATTGGATGCATTTCCAATCATCAGTAATGAAGTTCTATTCTTTTATTTGTATCCAAATTCTAGTAGCCAAAACTGTTACAGTGAAGACCTAATACAGAAAAACCTTTGCCAAATTCCTCTTAACATGTTATAGAGTTGTCAAACCACTTGGACTTGGTTTGTTGATTCTTGTAAATGTAAAATTTTGAAATATAATTTTGACCAATGCAAACCCATAAGCTACGTGCTGATGAAATTTTGAATCCAGATTTGAACTGCTACAGACTGTGCTATGTATTCGCACAACTTAAAACCAAATTCCCACAGATCCCACCAACTCTTGTTATATTTGCTAAATCAAGTCTTCGAAACAGACGCTTTCCACGACCGTCTTTCTAAAAGCTACCAAAGGCAGAAGAAGTTGAAACCAGTTGAATATTTTACACATGGGATTCAAATTTTACTAATCCCCAACCTGGAAGCGTAAAGGGTTTAAGAGATTTTCATTTCCAAATTTCTCAGGAAGTACTATGCTCATACCAGATCAACAATTCTTTCCCTCTACTCACCTCTTTCCCCAAAGACCCTCACGCAGTGATATTTTAAAAAACCTGCACAGCCAGCATGGACATTATGAACAATCGTGACTTTTAGTGTGCTCTGTCAGAGCGGAATGATAAATGATGAGGAAAATCCTAGTGACTGGAGGTGTCAGTTGCAGAAACAGCTACTGCCGTCAGTGATGGAGGCCAGGGTGGTCAATTCAGAGATGGGATTGCATCGTTCTTCCAAGTCAGTTCAATCGTTGGCCATTTCGTCAGCAGGCAAGACTTGATCTGCGAGAAATCGCTGATCATCTGTACCTCTGGCATGTCCATGATTGCACAGCTTGCCTCCGAATACTGAACCTAGAAAACCAAACACATATGTCTATGCACTACATAAATGCTTCATCACCCGTCGTTAAAACATTTCCAATTACGCAATTTCCCATTAATTACTATCCTCACTTTTTCCAACTGTGAATCAAACCTTTGGTGCAAGACAAGAAATTTTGACAATGGCTGTACGCATATGTACAGCCTTGTGTCCTTGTACAATATATGTGTACAATCCAGTTCAAGCAATTGGATCTGCACAGTAGTATACACAATTCAACTCATGTAAATGGGTTGAACATAATTAGAAGCTCTACAGAGGCATTATCGTGTTACACGCCAATCATTGGCAGCTTTGGGTTTGTGGTAGACAGGTCAAGTTCAAGCCAAACGATGTTTAGCAATAGCCGTAAAGCTGCCAAGTCCCACGAGGAACATCCTTTTCTTAGGCCATTTAGCCGGCAGTGGACGAATTCCAAGGTGATGGACAAGGGGTCAGTTCATCCCAGGACTTGCTGGTTACTTCCCAGCTTACGCCGGTACCAAATTATGCTGCTCAGTGACAGAGACATCTGTGCGTAAACAACTTGCCCAGGGTTGTGAAACAGAGTCAAACCCACAACCGCATGATCGCTGACCATGACTAGATTAATAAAAGTAAATAATTAAATATAAGAGAAAATAAATAGACGACCTTGTTGTTGAGGCTCGAACGAGGTAGGCCATTGTAGTGGTAGACAGCGAACGTCTGGACAGCGTCATGCTTTGGCTTGTCATTCGAATAAAACTCCTCAAGAAAGCTGTTTAAAGTTATCACACCTAGTTGCTCTGGATCCAATTTCTCGGCCATTATATTGACGCTGAAATTGCAGAGTGCAGTCTCTCAGAAATCAGTGGATGAGAATTTAAATAAAATCAAAATGAAAAAGCAAACAACGGGAATCACAACATTCAGAAATCAACAGAAAACCCTCTTGCCTAATAAAACTGAAACAACTGAAACCTGCAGTAAAATAGCAAAATTTATTAGCTCAGGTTTAAGCATATCAGAAATCATGTGATAGATTGCTGAACTTAAAAAGCTCTGTTACTCTAAAACATTTTCCTCCTCCTTGAAAGACAAACAAGAATCAGTTGGCAGGTTCTGCGTGAATCAGTTGGCCAGGTTTTACACGCATCAGTTGTCCAAGTTCTACTTGAATCAGTTGGCCAGGTTCTACGTAATTTGCGTAATTCCTACTCCTAACCCGACATTTCCGCCCCATCCACGAACAAACAGAACAATCTTCAACCGCTAGCAAAACAATCAGAGAACAGGACAAGGAGCTCAGGTTGCAGGTCACACGGCAGCCAGTTCCAGAGTGAAGGGCCAACCAGGGACTTGGGTACACGAGACAGACCTAAGCCAAAACAGAGTTCCCAACAAACTCTGACATCATTCAGGCTGGCAGGAAGTGCCTTCAAGCAGGCGCTACATAAATGTGTATTCTAACTCTACTAAATTACAAAATCTAAAAACAGTTAGTTTACATGTAAAACTTACTATTCCGGCATCGAGACGAGGCTTAACAGTTTCATGAGTGGGCCGAGCGAGTCAACAGTGATGAAGCCACGCCCTGGGAAATGAACAAAAAGCTGCTGAAGAATTAAAATGTCTAAGCAGAAAACTCATTATAAAAGAAAGAGTAGAGTTTGTGCACTTCTGTCCTAAGAAATGTGGTAACAGGTTCAAGAATTCATTGATCTGCAACGAAAACAGACCACAGCAATCCAGTGATAAACCTACCTGCCATACTTGCATTGCTATTATTATGCTGATCTTGAAAGGATTGAGGGCTGAGATGGACCAAGGCTTGGTACTTCATTGGTATATTGAACAAGGTATTCAATCCAATAACTAACTACATTCAGCACTGTTTATCTTCACTGTGAGTGCCAGCAACCTATTCACAGCCCCAAGCCACACAAGGCTCCTCTGAGTGTAAGGATGCCGGTTTGCATCCCAATCCTCGCTTATTTCAGAGTTGAATCTCGGGATAGAATGGTCTGTACGGAGACCTTAAATGGCATGCCGCCCATTCAAACAGGCAGTAGCGGTGAAACATCTCACCCAATCAATTCAGTAAAAAATGAGAAGGGTCGAGGCCATACAGTCACTATATAAAAAGTGTACATTTACATTTACCAAAAAGATATAATAAGTTTAGTCAAATTAAATTTCACAGACTGCTTAGTTCTAGTTTTAAATGTACGTCATCAAAATAGAAAAGCAGATGTTAGTAACATCTACTTGTTACCAATCAAATTCACAATTACAATTATATGTGGCAACACCTTTTCAACAAACATCACGTAGAACTGCTCAACAGTTTCACCAAAGACGTTACTATGCTGTAAGGTATTTGGTTTTACAGTATCATAAAATAAATAAATAACATAAAATAATGTTGCTGATTTCTGTTTAAATCTTTGGAACTCTTCTAGTGAAACAGAAAACTGGAGGTTGCTAACTTTTACATAACAACTTAACGTCCTTAGTACCTACAGCATAACTGTTGATTAAAATGCTGTTCAACATCTGGTCTCATTTTTAAAGAAAAGTATGAGATTTGAATTCAACTCTTGGTTACCCTCTTTGTCAAAACTGCTGAACATTCGGCGGGCGAATTCCTCGTTTGACTCTTCACCAACAAGCGTTTTATCCTGAAGAAAAAAATGAAATTAATCGGCAATTCAACTGAAAAATAAGATTCACAAACAACTGCTGGAACTCACTGGTCAAATGAGTACATTGACTGTACACTACCAGTCGTAAGACCAGACGGCAGAGCAGAGCAATAGCCATCCACCCTGACAAGCCTTGGCTAAGATCCACTTCATATCCATGGCTGCTTCATGGGATTAGCGGAAGGGACTGTTTTCATTTCTCATATTTATAATGGGGCACGGTAGCCGATTGGTTAGAGCGCTCGGCTTGTAACACGGAGAATACGGGTTCGAGCCTCCTCCCCTGAAACGGTAACTGTGTAGGGATCTTGAGCAAGTCCTTCACTCACAATTGCTCAGCATCATAAATTGATGCTTAGTCATTAGATAGCAGTACTTAATAAATGCAGACATGATGATAAAATAATAACTAACTTGGGTACCTGCCTATCAAACGTTATTCAGTTAAATATCAACGAACTACCATTTGACATTTTCCAGTTGATAAAACAGATACTGTATGAGTACTGCACCATACTGGTGAAATTTATGTAGCACCTTTTAGAGAAGACTCCCTCTTACCTCTGAAAACAGCACAGTTAGATGAGTCTCGCTGCCCAGCAACCAGATCGGATAAATTGGGTTCTTCAGATGCCAACCTACCTGGGAATTAAAAATGAACAGCAAAATTTTCAAATATCAAACCAATCTGAACATGACGCATATTGGTATGTATTTGTGTGCATATGTATGCATCTAATATTTATATAGCTCATTTTAAGAACCATACAAAGCTGCTGAATTCCCGCTGCAAATAGGTAACAGATGTAATCCAAATAGTGTAACATTATTTACACATCATTGTAATTAGCAAGCTGATACTAATGTACTCTAACGTTTTCAGCTGTCAACAAGAATACCAAGAGTGGCAATACTTTTGTTGAATCTCTGGACCTCTTGAATGGAAATTGGAAACCTGTTTCACAAAAACAGGCCTAACAACCAGTTTAGTCTTGGTCATGGCAAAAACAGACATCAGAAATGAAAGAAACATGATCATGATGGTATGAAACCATGATCAAGATGGTATGAAACCATGATCAAGATGGTATAAAACCATAATCAAGATATAGTGTGAAACCATGATCAAGATGGTATAAAACTGTGATCAAGATAGCATGAAACCACGATCAAGATGGTACAAAACCACGATCAAGATGGTATAAAACCATGATCAAGATATAGTGTGAAACCATGATCAAGATGGTGTGAAACCATGATCAAGATGGTACAAAACCACGATCAAGATGGTACAAAACCATTATCAAGGTGGTATAAAACCATGATCAAGATGGTAATCTTGATTTATTTAGATACCAGTGCAGTACACTGCATCAGACTGAACCTTGACTCAAGTGCAGCACATTGTGTCAATGAAGAAAAGAAAAAACGTCTTACAGTAAATATATCGCATTAGAAAATTCTTAAATGTACCTCACAATAACGGAAATGTTCTAGAAGAGTAAGAAAACCAATGCTCGACTTGGAAGAGATTCCTTGAAGTTCTACAGAATAACACAATTTATAACTGTATATTTATAATTTTTCTTGGCTTATCCACCATCAGCTGCCTGTTTTGGCAGACTGATTTTGTAGGTATGGACCCAACTGTTGCTTGACTTGATGCACCATCAATAGACACCCTACGCATTAGACACTGGTGCTACAGAAGTTTCTAATTACAATTATCATTTACACCATAAAACTGCATGAATAAATTGCTAAAGTTCTGCATAATTCAGTAACTGGCAAACTCAACGATCACCATTCCAATCGAGAAACTTCTACAGAGCCACTAAAATAATATCATTACATGAAGTCCACTGGGCCAAAACCATGGCCCACACTGTCATCAACTGATCTTTCATTTTATTACAGTAGTAATAACATATCAAATCTAATCTAATGACTTCTACAACACCCTGAAGGTTGCTTCTAGGGAAACCAAATGAAAATCCCAGTCCGTCTGAGAAATCCAGTCTAAATTCAAGGTCCAGGAAACAAGCAGTCATGGTAGGTAAGCTTTGCTAAGTAAGTTTTAACTGTAACTGAAAATTTATATAACATTACTTCAACAGTAACTCTTCACAGGTGCTCCAAAAGTTGAAACAGACGAGTCTGAAGTGTAGACCTGACTCACATTGAAGAACTGACAGAAGTGTCCTCGTTATAAACACGAGAGCCTGACACACAAGCCCTAACAAACGTCCAGACACTTTTGAACCTTCAGGTATCTAAGTCACTTTGGAAGGTCATTGAAAATGCCACACAAATGTCCACATATGCATGAATAAACACACAGAATACAGGAGTAAAAGCTCACTTAAGCCTGATACATCCATTTCGTTATCCCAAACGTGTGGAACAGCTTTTCCTGTTATCAAGAGATTGATGAGGCTTTGACTGCAAACCAAAATGACACAAGAATAACAGGCATCAAGCAAAAGTCAATCATCCATGTACTTACTGACAGGTCATGTGAACAACTCACCCATCCACACCCTCACAGGTCCTGTGAGGAAAAGTCACCCATGCATGTATTTACAGGTCCTCTGAGTAAAAGTCACCCATTGCCACCTTTTGAAAGTGTAGAAAACTACACGGTTCCATGCTAACTGTGCAACCATCAACTGATGCCTTGGGAATTATTGATAATGGAGCTATATAAATCTTTATATTAGATTAGATTAGTGCTGTGATTCATCGTTACACAATAACGGCATCCCACGGTTCTGTAGTTAACATTCCAAATTAATGTTTCAAACTCTTCCACAGTAGATGGCATGTACTTACAATGCTTAAGTTCAGCAAATTAATATTGTCCCTTTTGTGACTCATGACCCCTTTTAAGAGTTTTTTTTTATTAAGATGTACATTGAATATCTGACCTGCCATGACCATGTGTTGAGTCAATCAAAGCTTCACCAATATCAGCCATTTCCTTCTGAATCTGATCGATACCCTAAAAAACAACCATAAAATACATACAGTGGAAAACACTTAACACGGAAACGCTTAACATGAAATGCTGGTTAACACAAAAGGATGCTTATTCTATTCCAGCATCAGTGGTTTTAATGCTAAGTTAGTTCCTTTATCACAAAACTGATAACATGAAAATATCACCTAACACGAAAAACTGTCGATCCTGTGGAAGAATGGACCAACTGCAAAAAAAGTGACAGAGTGAACGTACTAAAGTTAGAGAATGAACTCGACATTCTAAATTTATTCTTAACCAATTACAACAATAATTTAATCATCATGGAGCTATACAGATGTCCAACTGCATTACCTTGGTAAAATTTAAACTACAGTTTACAAAATAATGCAATAAATAAATATTTGAAAACTTAATATTTACTTTGCATAAAATGCAAACATTATTTTTAATAAATATAACTATGCATATGACAAATATATAATGCATAGTCAATATATAGCACAAACCTTTGTCAATAGGATTGAGTACAGGAACAGCAAAACTCCATGATCTCCGTAAAACATCGGAAGAAACTGGTCTAATTCAACGGATAAGTTTTTATCATTGCGACAAAGGCTTATGTATCTGAAAAAAACCACAGCAAATGAAAAATAACGTCTCCCATATCCCAAAACGTGAATACTGGAGTGAGGGACTGACTTTCCAACTCCCATCCAATCACCATAGCAGCTATGCATCACTAATTGTTTGCTGTGTCATGTGTTTAAATGTTTGTGTATTTGTCCATGCCCACGACTCCTCGCTAAGCAGCTGGACATATGGCATGTTAACAAATGACTCACATAAAGCAACAAACTGGTTCTTATTTCACAACATCTGACAAAGTTTTCTTAAAATCACCTTAAATCCGAATGGAAACGTTCATGGCTAAAACGCTGCCGTTTCGGACTTCTGCTTGAATCCTCAGTCACCTGGTCACTGCACACTGCTCCCGCTGCTACCGTTTCAGCAACAGGCATATGTACATTCTGTCTAGCATCCGCAGCCCCTCGGTTGCCTTCTTCTGGTAACTGGTCACCAGATGGCGATGATGCTGATGCATCGTTCTGGGCAACATTATGAACTGGCAACTGTCCTTCACTGTATACAAGTGTCACCGAATCCGGAGATGACAACTGTTGCAGGATGTCGGCCAACGCCTGACACAAGGCACGATTCCTATCTGCACCTGTTACGTAAGAATTGAGAAAATGTGTTCAAATAAGTTGGTGAAATCTTTGAAAACAGCACAGAAATTATTTAAACAAAACAAGACAAACTAGCATGCCTTTAAAAGTATATATATATATTAAGTGTTACTAATAATATTAAGAGCCATTAATGTTAAGAACTTTACTAATATTATGGGCAAATTAATAGTATCAATACCTGTAATGTGCCTCCAGTTCTCCTGTGGGGTTGAAATGAACAGAAGGTTTTTAAGCAGAAATGCCTGAACCGGGACAATGACTGCACATGGCCCTCCGTCAAGTTGAATCAAGGCTGTAGGTTCATCTTCGCTAAACGCAAATCCTGCACAGAATTCAACATCGATTATATCTCCATCTTTCTATTAGTGTTACACTATGTGACTCATGCAACACTCAACTAACTGTAACCGAAAGTTTAGTTTAGAGAAGGCGCATCTCGCGAAAATCTTAGCATCAACCTTGCCCAAATCTAATCGAAACCGATAACAATGAAGATGCATTCCACACCTATTCTCCGAGTACACCGAGTATGATATCTAGAGGGTCCAAAATCCATTCGTTCCGCGTTCTTATCTCGAAGTATACTCTGTGCGTATTCTGATTTGACATGAAATATACCAAAACTTCCCGAAAGACAAAAATCTTCAAAATTCAATACAATTAAAAAACCAAAGTGGCCGCAACACAGACATCATTACCTTGATTCCATCTTTGAAAAACATCATCTCTTATTTCAGCACCCCACAGCAATCGTTTTAGATCGTCGAGTTTCCTGCTCGGCAGTGAAGAACCGCTTTTTAAAGAATTTGTCGCCATGGAGTAAGATTTGTAGACAACTGAATATCGACAAAGCCGTTATACTGTCACATTTCCATTTCCACTTACCTACATTACATCACTTTCTGTTAAACGTTAAACCGCCGCAACTGACTGCCATCGTTGTCAGCTTACAAGGACTATTGATTTAAATATAGATTCCACGCCAATGAAGACGATTTTAATTTGATGGTGCCAATTTAACTTCTATGGCGCCATAAGTTCTGACGCATCAAAACCAAGCCGAAAGCTAGTGAGGCCAATTTCCAGAAAATCAGTCATCTATGAGTGGCGGGCAGTCTAAGCATGTTAAATCTTTTGACTTGCAATGGCTTAAACTTTAAAGCGTTGCATTCAGTTTCTATAGTCTTAGACGCCATTTCCAAAGCCCTCTTAGTGAAACCTATCGTAATTTACTGGTATAGAGCCAAAACAAAACAAACTTGGACAGAATTAAAATTATAACAATACATTTAAATTTTTAAAGCTGAGAAAGCAACCGAGAATTCACAATTTTTTGCTCTGAGCAAATTCGTCCACTTCTGAACTTCGCACTTCGGAACATTGTAAGGAGGGCATTATAAAATTTCAGACGTCTTGAATTTTATTTTATTACGTTGTATAAATCCGACTCGACCGGCCGACAAGATAGAAGACGTCAAATCGATTGACCCCGCCCCCTGGGGGGCAGTGAAGCACAATTATTACAGAACTTTCCTCCACTGCGCTGGGCATATTTCTCGATGTGCCATCTAGCGTATGCCTTGCGTTAAACTATACATACACTGGCATCAGACGCCATAGAACAAAACAATTGTACAGCCCTCATGTAAGTTAATTTGTGTGTGCGCGTGCGTATGTGTGTTGGTGTGTATTTAGGGCCAACTATTACTAGGCCTTGTTATTATTATCATAATAAGTGCTGACTAATATTGAGGTTTGCTTGTTTAAAAGACGGACAATGGCACGATGTGTGTACCGAATTCAGTAATAATAATTTAGCTTGCATCAGTATGTAGGCCTACCTTTATGGATTACAGGGTCTGACTGATAATGCACGGGAAATTTGAAGGATGGAAGGAAGGAAGGAAGCCAGCAAGCAAGCAAGGAAGGCAGGAAGGAAGGAAGGAAGGAAGGAAGGAAGGAAGGAAGGAAGGAAGGAAGGAAGGAAGGGAGGGAGGAAGGGAGGAAGGGAGGAAGGAAGGGAGGAAGGAAGGAAGGAAGAAAAGGAGGAAGGAAGAAAAGGAGGAAGGAGGAAGAAATGAAAGAAAGAACAAAAAAGAAATACCAAGGAATGAAAGATGGAAGAGAAGAAAGAAGTTTGGAAGAAAGGACCGAATAAAGGAAGGAAGGAAAGAATGAAGACAGGAAGTAAGGAAGGAAGTTATGAGAAAATAAGAAGCAAAGAAGGAAGGAAGGACGAAAGAACGGTTAGAAGAAAGAAACGGAGGAAAAAAGAAATAAATAAAGAAGGAAGGAAGAAAGGAAGGAGGGAAGGAAAGAAGGAAGGAAGGAAAGAAGGAAGGAAGGAAGGAAGGAAGGAAGGAAAGAAGGAAGGAAGGAAGGAAGGAAAGAAGGAAGGAAGGAAGGAAGGAAGAAAGGAAGGAAGGAAGGAGGGAGGGAGGGAAGGAAGGAAGGAAGGAAGGAAGGAAGGAAGGAAGGAAGGAAGGAAGGAAGGAAGAAAGGAAGGAAGGAAGGAAGGAAGGACAAATAAAATTAATTAGCAAAGAAGGAAGGAAAGATAAAATTGTAGGAGGATGAATTGAGCGACTAGGAAGATTTTAAGTACAACTAGAAGCTGCAGGAAATGCGAGCATGCATGCCCATGGCCTTCCCCATCTAACCCTATGTTCAAGTTCAAGAGTTCAACTTAGTTGACTTTTGCCACTGTTGAATGCGAGACTGGTTGGCCAAATTACTCGTTTATTTAGAACCTCCAACGTGGACACAAGCTCAGCGATCGGACGGGTCTACCAAATGGACTACAGAGGCACAATCGTAATCGTAATCGTAATTCCGAGATTTCTACAGCGCCCAACGAAAGCCGCGCCGCGGGGACCAGCTTATTCACAGGCGCTCAGTCAGAACAAAATCGATAGGCAAAAGGGTTCAGTCTCGCAATGCATCTGGAATGCGACGGGCATCTGCTTCACTGGGAAAGAGAGTATCCGCTCACAACGTATTAGTCATGCATGACGTGTAGTCTGTGTCTGTCTGTGTAGGTCGCTCCCTCTGTCTGTCTCCCTCTCTCTGTCTCTATGTTTCTCTCTGTCTCTATGTTTCTCTGTCTGTCTGGCTGTTTGTCAATCCATTTCTGTGTCTGTCTGTCTGTCTGTTTGTCTGTCTGTCTGGCTGGCTGGCTAGCTGGCTGGCTGGCTGTCTGTGTCAGTAATGCTGCACTAGGTAGAGGTCGCTGTGACATGCACCTATATCTTCAGCATTCGGTAGATGTCGTCTCTCCAGAAGTCGCTGTGATGCTCAAAGAGTCAGACACCTTTCGACAGACTGAGTATTCTATTCCGACATTCTTTACTAAAAATATCATCATCGTCGTCATCGTCGTCGTCGTCATCGTCATCATCACATCATCATCATCTTCTTCTTTCTTCTTCTTTCTTCTTCTTCTTCACCTTCTTCTTCTTCACCTTCTTCTTCTTCACGTTCTTCTTCTTCTTCTTCTTCTTCTTCTTCTTCGCGTTCTTCTTCGCGTTCTTCTTCGCGTTCTTCTTCGCGTTCTTCTTCTACTTCTACTACTATTCCTTCTTCAGTATCACTGTCATCATAATGTTCGTCATCATCATCGTCATTGTTGTCGTCGTCGTCGTCGTCATCAGTTCCTGACATCAGCCAGTTGGTGGCGATGGGTGCCAACAACTGACTTCCTGTTTCGCTCATGGGGATCTACACAAACAAAGTCCATGGTCTTCTCGTCTTTAGCCCAAGGCTGAATATTTCGTCTTTAACCGTCTACCTGCAGCGCAGGGCCTATAGTCGTGGTCTTCCTTTTATTTCTCTTTCCTTCAAACCTTGCACCAGTATATCTAAGACAGTATTCCTAACAATCCTCATATCTGTCGGTCTACACACACACACACACGGTGTTGCACACCACACACACACACACCTACACCTACACACACATACACCTACACACACCTACACACACACGCACGCACACCTACACACACACGCACACCTACACACACACCTACACACATATGCATACACATACATACATACATACACACATACATACATACATACATACATACATATACACATATGCATAGATGTGTGTGTGTGTTTGTCTTTCTGTCCGTTGGTACTTTCCCCTATATATACTCGCGTGACAATCCCACGTATCGCGCCACCTATTTGTGTTTTTCCCAGATGTCGGATTTTCCCTGAGTTATCAAATGGGAACTCTGGTTACAGCGGCTCGACCAAGATTAGGCTTCAGTAGCAATACTCACATAAATACGTCTCCAGCTTACAGGACTTTATCTATTATATATAGGCCTATCACTATACTATTAAAAAACAAGCATGGTCTATATTATATAATACATGAGACATGGTCTATATATATAATCATTAACGGTTATGTTGAATCCATGTCGCTTCACTGTTATATATATATATAAATATATATATATATATATATATATATATATTTATTTATATATATTTATTTATATATATAAGTAACAGTGAAGCGACATGGATTCAACATAACCGTTAATGATTTACTTCCGCTTTAAGCAAATTACAGTTGAGTCCAAAGTACACAATATATATATATATATATACATATATACATACATACATATGCAACATATACACTATTTATAAAATAGAGTACGCAATTCTGTATGTGTGAATATTGTGAAAAGTATGCAATACAGTATCGGATATGAGTATATCCGATTTTGAAGTATAGGCCGTATCCAAGCAACTATACAGGAAGTTGTTGCAAGTATCTCTGAATGAGTTCAATGATCTTTTCTGTAAATAATATGCTGCGTTTATAAAACATGCAAATCGATCGGGACAAAAGATTTATGTGGAAATAAAAGGATGTAGCCGAACAGAAAACAAGCTTTTCGCTTGTAATTAATCTCTAGTACTGTTGAACTCCGACCTTCGATAGCATAAAATAACTAATTGCTTAATAGCTTATTCAACGCTAATATTTAATACTTCCTGTATGCAGACAAAGCCTAAAGCAGAACATCAGACTACAGCCTACGCGTTTTAAGCCATGTAAAATTCATTCGTTCGTTCTTTCTTTCTTTCATTCGTTCGTTCATTTATTCAGAGCATTTATATAGCGCCTCTCAAAGATATATCTACAAGTACAGGATATGTACATTTTATAAATTGTCTTTGGGAGGTTATATAAAGGCGCTACGTAAATCCCGATGAGTCATGTGAAGTTGACAACGCGTTATCAGTCTGGGTTTAATTGTTGTCCGGTTGTTTGATAGCTGTCGACGCATTTGCCCCTCTGCCGATGTAAATGTAGATGTACACAATTTTCTGTTACAACTACAACAACAACAACAATAATGATGATAATGATAATGATAATGATAATGATAATGATAATGATACTGATACTGATAATGATAATGATAATGATAATGATAATGATAATGGCAATGATAATGGTAATGGTAATGATAATGATAATAATAGTAGTAATAATAATAATAATAACAACAACAACAACAACAACAATAATAATGATAGAGCGTTCGGCTTCTAACACGGACAGTAGGGGTTCGAGCCTTCCCTTCAGACGGTTACCGAGTAGGGACCTTGAGCAAATCCTTTACTCACTCAGCGCCATCGATCGATGCTTAGTCATTAGAGAGTGGCGCTTAATAAATTCAGAAATAAAAACATGACAGGTTCCGGATTCGATCCCGGCTCGTAGAGGTGAAAGGCGACGCATTCGCGATCTGCCACTGTTGTTGTTTTGGAGTGAAAGCGAGAGGCACTCACACCAAACATGATGGCCTCCAATGTTGTGCGCAGTTACATAATGCGATCTAGAGCATGGCAATTTAACATGAGGGACCTTGGATTCGAACCCGAGTCGGAAGGGCATTATCCGGTGGGCCACAGCGCCGCCTAATCTACCACCTAATCCGAGCACTTAACATCACTTGCATATCGAGAGGCGAGAGTTCAACGGCAGCTCCTAACTCTGCGTAGTTGTTGCTACGTATATGCGCGTTCTATAGTATACATGCGAAGCAGCTCTTGAATATCGAGTACATTCTCTGAGTCAGCAATTGAAATTGTAGTTCCCCTTTTCGGAACTCTCGGCAAGCCCCTCGGAAATACCCCGACGATAAAGAAAATGACTTCCTTAGCCAGAAAGACTGGCTTCAAAACAACTGGAAAACATTCCAACTTATCAAGATATATATATATATATATATACATATCTTGATCAGTGGGTATATATATATATATATATATATAAACACGAAGCCTCGACATCGTTAGTATTTGGCAGAGATTAGATTAGCGCAAGCACCGAGATAAACATCCATAAAAACATTCCACCTTAAAATTATAATGCCTGCAATTTGAACTGCTCCTCATCACGTGCTTCGGCTACACTCCTTCGTTCGTTCACTCCTTCGTTCATTCGTTTATTCATTCATCCTTCCATTTGCCAATTAATTATTAAATAAACAAATGAAATAATTGATTAATTAATTAATTTATTTATTTTTAATTTTTTAATTCGCTCATTTTGAACAGTTCTTTAGTTCAGGCGAATTTTTTCGTTCATTCGATACAGGCTTAGAAGATATGCAAGTAGTAATTGTAAAGTTGTAATAAATTGCAATGAGTGTAATCATTGTAACAAATGCAATAAGAATTATTATTATTAATATTTACACGAGGATCTTAAACTGGTTTCCAGATGTTAAACTGCATATTGTGGTCATATATAAGTTTTACCCAAGAGGCCCTTCAAACCCCAATGACATGCAGAACGAATCATCAAGGTATTCCAGCTCTTTCCCTTTCTCCGAGTCCATCTCTGTACTCTCCCATAGTAGGTATATTGGAATAGTAAGTAAGTAAGCAGGTAAGTAGGTAAGTAGGTAGGTAGGTAGGTAGGTAGGTAGGTAGGTAGGTAGGTAGGTAGGTAGGTAGGTAGGTAGGTAGGTAGGTAGGTAGGTAGGTAGGTAGGTAGGTAGGTAGGTAGGTAGGTAGGTAAGTAAGTAAGTACTTAAGTAAGACAGGCGACACTCGTTTACTTCTGCGTCCTACGCCGGGTTTCTAAAATTCACATATCCACCGTTCAAGAGGCTACATGCCTACATGCATATGTTTGCGCATATCTAAAATATGCATATAAAAGTGTAAGCCCTTATATATAATATATATATATAAGTGTAAGCCCTTATATGTATATAAGGACCTACACTTTATTTGCAGATTTTTAGATATGTTCAAGCATATTCATGTGTATATATAAAGCATATACTTATATATATATATGAGTTTGTGAAATGCGTTATGGACGAAGCAGAATGTAATTGGTAGCTGTGTTAAGAATCTAACGCGTAGCACACATGCATCAAGGAGCGTTGACGTGGACCGAGTTTAATCGGGCTTAAGTCTGTCAGCCAAGCCCCATAAAAAACACACACACACACACACACACACATATATATATATATATATAAGCCCGATTAAACTCGGTCCACGTCAACGCTCCTTGATGCATGTGTGCTACGCGTTAGATTCTTAACACAGCTGCCAATTACATTCTGCTTCGTCCATAACGCATTTCACAAACTCATATATATATAGAAGTATATGCTTTATATATACACATGCATATGCTTGAACATATATATATATGTGTGTGTGTGCGTGCGTGTGTGTAGGTGTGTGTGTATGTATGTAGCCCAAAGTGTCCTATAAGCCGTTGCTGCAGTTTGCAAAAGACTGGGCCTGTTTGTTAGTCAAGGGAACGTTTTTCACCGGCAGCTTATGCCAGTCTGCGAGAGGAGGACAGACGATACTTGGAGTTGGAAGGTATCGACTAGAAGCGAACGAAGCGACGAAGCGGAACCTATGTGATATGCAGACGGCATGACGGACTATAAATCGTAACAGGTGCCTTGGGATCGTATATGTTAGTGCAGCAAACGTTGATGTTTCTGTGAGCTGCGTCACCTGTGATTGCGGCCGGCATACGATAGCGTCAAAAGGAATGGCGGTTAACCTTATACAGGATAGGTGGTGGATGTGCCTTCCGTCGAAGCAACCCTGCTTCTCACATCTGGTACCCTTTTCGGATGCGACGGTTGAATGTCCCCCGTTTGACGCCTCTCCAGGTAACCAGAGCATGACTCATATCAATCGTCATCGCAAGCTCGAGATTTCTACAGCGCCAAAAAGGAAGATAAATCGCAGCAACGAGCTTAGTCACAGGCGTTCAGTCAAAACAAAATCGATATGTAGGAAGGGTTCGGTTCCAGGTCAAGATCCAACAGATAGGCAGGCAGGCAGTTATGGTAGATGGTGTTTGGAAACTGAGCCTGAAAGTGAGATAGGGGGAAGAGGGAGAATCAGGAGAGATTGCAAGAGTTGAAGCATTGGTGAGTTCGTATGACGAAACACTCTTCCCTCTTATATATGCGTATATTGGTCTTCCGCTATCCATGCATACGAATTGATAATTCTCGTTAATCTCACAATGAGCTTATTATTTACTCATAAATATTAAAATGCTACAGTTTGTAGTGCAGTAGTAATGTTTGTCTGAACTGCAGCAGCCTATAAAGTAAAGTAAAGTATATTCCATATCTCACAAGTGAAACGTAGGGGAGGCGCTCATCGCTTTTTCCCTTGACCCTTGAGGCGGCAATGGACGATTCCCAAGGTCCTGGACACGAGGCTAGCGCTTCGCAGGACTTGCCTTTTACTTCCGAGCTTACGCCGGTACCAAATTATACTGCTTGGTGACAGAGGCACGTTGTACGCAAACAACTTGCGCAGGGTTGTTACACGGAGTCGAACCCGCAACCGCATGATAGTTGACCAAACGCGTTACCAACAGACCACCGTGCCGCACGTAGCCTATAAGCAGAATGCTATTATGCACCAGTCACCTTCGCATAGCATCTCCACTCTATTGAAGTTATTTGATGTTACTTGATGTTTGAAGGAGTAATTGGTGCCCCAGCAATTTGTAGGTCCAGATTAAGTAACTGTTTGTACATATACGGAAATTATCGACCTTTGGATTTCCCAACCAGACCATACTTTCCTCATCGAATTTTGTATTAACACTGATATTCAGTGTTAATTAATATAATTACTTACCGACTGAGCGCATGTCAATAAGCTGGTTCTCACGACTCTCGCATTTTCGAGAGCCGAAGAAATCCGGATACTAATTTAACTGAAAATTGAGCAGGGTCGAGAGGCTATGCGGTCGTCATAGAAAAAAATTACGTTTACAATTACAGTTACATTTGTGACCGCTATTATATACACGTATAAAGCTAAACCACCTGGCATTTATTACTGAAAAGTGACCATTTTTAGTCAGTGTGAGTTCCCTTTCTCTGCATTGAAATTCCATAGAAGCTTAAAGTGAAATCTCATTTGAAGACGCACCAAAAAACTCATAAGGAAGAAGATTTACTGAGGGAAATGACCCCATAAGCAATCATGCTGAGGTCACATGTAAAGAAAAGTTTATTCGACCGACATCACAGAGCGTGAACGCACGTGAGGGTAAATACCGTCAATCCATCCATAGCTGACGATTTCGTGTCAATATTTGAACCGCGAAGAGAGCACGTACGCCAGCCGTCTCTTTCGTTACATAGATTTCTTTGAGATTAGTGTTAATACACACACGTCTTTACTTCTCTTTCAGTTCTGAAAGAGGTAGTCAGGTTTAGGGCGGACCTCACAATTCTAAGTCACCCATAAAAGAGTAGAGTGCTATGGACCCGGTGGGGAGGTACGAGGGAGGGGCGGTCGGCGTGGGAATCTTAGGCTGCGGACTTCATTCGGCTGTCATGGTACCAGATATTCAATTGAATTGAATTGAATTGAATTCAATTCAATTGAATAGGCTGAACTGAGTTGCCTATGTCTTGTCTAGTCCAGTCCTGTTTAGTCTAGTTTAGTCTAACCACTAGACTTTTGCAAAACCCGGTGGATATATGAATAGAAAATTATATAAACATTATTTCGCCATAATTTAACTGTACACAAAGAAATGAAATCAAAGAATAAAAAAATTAAATTTAAATAACTAAAAAACCAATACTTTGCAAAAAGACTTGCACCAAAATTACAGTTTTGCAATACATTGCAGTTCTTACAAAGTACCTTCATCTGTCGTCATGAATACTAATTTCTGAATATGACACACTAACTAACAAATTTATAATATTATAAATAGATAATTAACTCGTTTATTAGGAATTACAAAAAATATAAACTCGTTCTTAGGGGATAAGAAAACAAATGAATAACCAGATTATGCAATGAATTAAAATAATTAACCAATTAATAATGGATTTAAACATGATTAGCTGGATCATACAACGGATAACCTTGTTGCAGAGTCCTGGACAAGAGAAGAAGTGAGGTTCTGGCTCGAAGGCTGCGTCAGCGAATATGGCCTTGACATCGACCTTCCTGACCGTTTCCCTATGAACGGTGAGTCGTGGGTAGCTACAGAAGCAGGGTGAAGTTTGGTGACAGGCAGCAGTGACAGAGGATTGATTGTGTTCTGAATGAATCGTAATCGTAAATTTGTAAAGCGCCGCTTCAAGGTAGCCTCATCAGAGGCGCTCCCGGGCCATCGTCTCAGAACTGGGGAATAATACGGTCTTCAAGCGCTTACGGAAGAGGGATGGGAAGAGGGAGAGAAGCTCCCGTCGAAGGTCGGCAGGTAAGTCATTCCAAGAAGCAGGGCCAGCAAGCGGTTTTATTGCAAAGCATATTGTGACCTTCTGTGACTGGAATGGTCCTATCGGGGACAGGATTCCAGATAGACAGTCAAATCACAGACCTACTTGATCTACATACACCACCTACGCCGGGAAATCTTGGATTCGGTAAGTGAAGGGCCAAGAGAGTCTTTGAAGTGGTACTTACCGTCAACCACGGAACGGATCAACACCCTACCGGCCGGGGGGCAACGAATGTCTGTCCACCGCACATCCGGGCGTTCGAGGAACATCGGGAGTCCTCGTCATTTTCCATCTACGAGGTACTGCTGGACGGCGAGAAAACCGTGAGCCACCGGCGGCGGATCATATCGCACATAATCATTCCTCATCCTCGATGCTACGTGCTTCAGGAACTTCGAACACGCTATCATCTTCCAGCTCTACTTGGGAATCTGCTGGCGGGGCTCTACGTGTTTGCGCGAGCTTGCACTGGCGACTCTTCTAGTCAACTGAGCAATGTTTGCTAGAAGATGAAAGTTCTGTTTTTAATAACATAGTTATCTGAGCAATGTTTTCTAGAGGATGAATGTTTTGTTTTAATAAAACGTAATTTTATTACGTTTAGTGCAGATAGCGCCTCTGATTAGCTCCTCTTGAAGCGGCGCTATTAAGCTTCCTGACTAAAATTACAGTTACCCTGTAAATCACTGTCACGGATCTAACTTGTTACAATATGACAGCTTAAACGTAATTGCAGTCTGAATAACAATTCTTCATAAGTTTTGTTATTAGTTTTCACTTTGTATTTTGCTATACGTACAGTATATGTGTGCATAGGGCTACATACATACATACATACATACATACATACAGGTATACAGACCTACATACATACATATATGCATGCACACATGCATACATACATACAGGCATGCAGACATACATGAATACATGCATACAAACATTCATACCGACACATATATAGGCATACATACATACATACAAACATACACACATACATACACACATACATACTCACATACATACATTTCCAGGCAACTATTGTTATAGTTTCTTATACAGTTCTGATGCTATTCCAGGCAAGGGGTTGTGTATGTTGAGGAAGGAGGACTTTCGACAGAGGGCTCCAGACGCCGGTGACGTTCTGTACAATTCTTTACACTCTTTCCACCGCAGTCCTTCTACTCTTCCGTACGAACGATCAAGTCCAGGTATGTATGAGCTCAGCGCACCTTTATGGGAATATTCGCACTTACCTGCAGTCTGCAGGTGTCAGTTAAATCTTAATGTAGACAACATTTCTATAGAATGACAGATCGATGTGGTGACTGTGATCGATACAATCATCTGTAGTGACTGGTCTTTTATAAGTCTATATTGACCGTGAATATCTAGGTATGTACATACCTGTATGTAGATACCTGGACGCTTTAAGTAGCGCCTTTTGGTTACTTCACAAAGCGCTGCCCAGGCTAGCAAAAGTGGGGCAGAAGCTAATTAAGAATAAAAAGCTCATCAGTATGCAAAATGCCTCGGATAATTGTGAAATACAAATGTACACCGTTTTATATATAGCGACCGTATGGCCTCGCCCTGCTGATTTTCAGCGAATATATTAAGTAAGAGCCTTCACTACTGCTGCCAGTTTGAAAGTTATTTACTAGGGCATCGTATGTATGTTAATTATCACGCTTTGGCGTCGAACTCCAGTGATAAGTAGCAGTTACCATTGTGTTACTACCAGGGCCGGTTACGTCGACCTGACGTTACTTTACATCTCGGTGTTCTGCATTGTTCTTTAATGCGCTAGGGGTTAGTAGTTTCCCATGTTTAACGACATCTTATGGCATCAAATGGTCCATTGGAAAAAATTTACAGTATAGGATGAACTTGAATATATACTCCATTAACATAAGCAATTAGTAGTAGTATATCCAGTGTTTAACGACATCTTATGGCATCAAAGGCCGTTGACGTCGCCCTCCTCCTTTATCCAGGCTTGGGACTGGCACTACCCCAAAAACGGCAGTGGCGGAGTTTACACAAGCAATTTAACAAGGTTGAGAGATATATAGCGTCGGTTGAACGCGTTTAAAGGTGTCTGAAATAGTTTGATACGTTTTTGAGTGTTTAGCGACATCTTTTGGCTGCCTGGGCCGTAAACGTCGACCTTACACAAACTTACATTTCAGGTTTTTCTGCCACACTATTCACGTAAATGGTTTTATATAGCGATCGAATGGCTTCGACCCTGCTGATAATTCAGTAAATTTATCGGGTGAGATCCTTTACCACCACTGCCCTTTAGAATGGGCGCCACGCCATATAAGGTCCTCGTTTGGGGTTAGGATTAGGGTTAGGCTAACTAGAACTCACCGCTGGCGGACTCCCTCACACACGCAGTCCAGGTGTGTGTAATTAGACGACTTATTACTATGGCCACACTAGTGTCTGTTTACACCAGCCATCATAACGAGAACATACCGTACGCAGATGCTGTTGTCTGGAGTCGTGTGACTGAATTTTCAATGGACTAAACTGCGCTGGAAATTAAATTTCTGCGAAATTTATGGAGAAATTCTCAGATGGTGCAGCAGTATAAATTCAGGATTAGCTTCGGATGGTGGAGCTATATAAATGCAGGACAAAACTATTTTAAATCGCGCTCCTTTAGGGATCCTTTACCAAACGGTGAAGACAGATACAAAATGAGGCAAAAAACCCAAATTTCCGGGGTTGTAATGTACGCCCCATTCCATGAACCATATAAGGGCGTTGCTGGTCCTGAACTGCAGACACCGTGGGAAGACAGACAGACAGGCAGGCAGACAGACAGACAGACAGACAGACAGACAGACAGACAGACAGGCGGACAGCCAGACAGACAGGCAGGCAGACAGACAGACAGACAGGTAGGCAGACAGACAGACAGGCGGACAGACAGACAGGCAGGCAGGCAGACAGACAGACAGGCAGGCAGACAGACAGACAGACAGGCAGGCAGACAGGCAGACAGGCAGGCAGACAGACAGACAGGCAGGCAGACAGACAGGCAGACAGACAGACAGACAGACAGGCAGACAGACAGACAGACAGACAGACAGGCAGACAGACAGGCAGGCAGACAGGCGGACAGACAGACAGACATATACACAGACACAGACAGACAGACTGTGTATGAAATCGTTGAACGATATGAAAAAGCGACGTCTCTGTACCGCTAAATTTAGATTGTCAAATTAGATTGTCTGTGAGCTGCGTCACGAAAACACATGGGATCATTGGGTCATGGGGTTTTTAGATGGGGTAGTGTCCTGTTTGGGTTTAGGGTCTCCTCCGGCGAATTATTCTCTCGTTTGTTCTACGGGCGTCGTCGGAACGAAAGCCTTCCTCTCCTGATGAAATACATGTAACCTTTGAAACGCTTGGCTGAACTGGACTACAATGGATGGCATTGAAGGGTACCGTTGTCAAGAGCCTCTTACTATATACTGACACCGTTTTAGACAACTAGAACACAGACTGACATACAGACAGACAGCAGCAGACAGACAGGCTTACTGACAGACACACAGAAATCACACATGCAGACAGACAGATATACAAACAGTAGGCAAGCAGACAGACCGAAAAACAGACACACACACACAGACACACACAGACAGGCACACACAGAGACACACAACGCATTGTCACGATTAAACCCTAATATATGCGCATTACGTGACTTCCGCTGAAATGTCTATATTATCACTCATAAAGGCCATAAAATAGTTTGTGAAAAGGCGAAGAACGCCCTTGCGCTCAGTCAATAAAAGCGATCACATGAAGAAGAAGAATTTTAAAAGTAGTAGAACAATTCACAAATTTTAGTCAAGTTTTCCAATACATTTAAATGCTCGCAAATTTTATGTATGTATAAATATTTAGGTGCATGATACTAGTTTAAGCATAAATTAAATATATAAATGTTGTAAATGCATTCTCTTAAATTGGCAGCATTTTATCTATTTCTGATGGCCTTGTTATGTTGGTTATTATTGTTTGTATACCGCATAAGAGCCAAAACAGTGAAACTGCAAATGTAAACAACAGAGATCGCTTACTAAGTTGCCTGTAATTCTGCTCTATAGAAAATTATAATTATGCTCAATATATAATATGCGACATGTATTAGGCCTAATTTAATTATGGTAACAAACGCTGGGACGCTTGTTGGGAAGTCAATAAAAGCCACCTGATGTATGTATGTATGTATATATATATATATATGTATGTATGTATTGTGCATTTATGTATGTATGTATGTATGTATGTATTGTGCATTTATTTATTTATGTATGTATATATGTATGTATGTATGTATTGTGCATTTATTTATTTATGTATGTATGTATTGTGCATTTATTTATGTATGTATTTATGTATGTATGTTTTATGTGAACATTTATATAGCGCCTTTTAAGGACCTCTCGAAAGAGTTGAGACATCTATAGATTAGTGTGCTTTAATTAAGAGAGGAAGCGATTTAACCTGAGCTGAGTCAAGCAGAACAGTACATATGTTCGGTGGAATACATTTCCAAGAGAATGATGGTCCAAGGCACGAGAAAAAGGTACGAAATATAGGGACCAGAAGAACTAAGGTGTCGCCACAGTGCGTGTGCACTGTGAACAAGTGTGCTACCTTTACCCTCTTACTTCAAATGTAGGTATATCAAAGGATGTATGTGTTTGTGTGAAGCATGGTGGTCTATCAGTATAACGCGTTTGGTCAGTGATCATGTGGTTGCGGGTTCGACTCCGACCATGGGTAAGTTGTTTGCCCACACCGTGCCTCTGTCACCAAGCAGTATAATTTGGTACCGGCGTGAGCAGGGAAGTCAACGGTAAGTCCTGCGATGCACTGGCCCCGTGTCCAGGACCTTGGGATTCGTCCATTTCCGGCTCAAGGGCCAAGAAAAGGAGATGAGCGTCTCCCCTACGTCTCACTTGTGGGATATGGAATACTTTGCTTACTTTCCTATATGTTTTTGGAAGGTGTGACATCAACAGTAGCAGTGGCGGCTCCAAGATTGTTTGCGTGTGAGGGGGCAAGAGCATCTCCAGAGGGGCGCCACATTCTGGCAGTCCACCCTGCACGGGTCTGGTCTGAGGGGCGTCAACAGACAAACAAGAGGCTCGCAGAGGGGCGAACCACCCCTCCACGTCTATAGCTAGATCCGCCACTGAGCAGTAGTATCCAGTGTTTAGCGACATTGGCTGCCACGATCGTTGGCGTCGACCTTACCTTACCATACCTTACCTTACCTTATCTTATCTTACCTTACCGTACCTTATCTTCCCTTACCATACCTTACCTTACCTTATCTTATCTTACCTTACCGTACCTTATCTTACCTTATCTTACCTTATCTTACCTTATCTTACCTTATCTTACCTTATCTTACCTTATCTTACCTTATCTTACCTTATCTTATCTTATCTTATCTTATCTTACATTGCCTTGCCTTGCCTTGCCTTGCCTTGCCTTGCCTTGCCTTACCTTACCTTACCTTACCTTACCTTACCTTACATTACATCTGAGTATAATGCTTATCACTGAGACCGGCAATTACACGCATATAGCTTACGAATATATGGCGTTGTTGACAGTTTTGTAAAGGTATCTAACGAGATAATTGCATTAATAAGTGCTTAGCGACATCTGGGGCCGTCGACGTCGACCTTGCCTTACCTGCAAAAACTTCTTAATTAAGCCCACGTGCGTACGACTTGTCTCTTTATAGGAACAGCTATTAATTTTCCTGCTCTGCTTTTGTTTTCTAAATGCGCAATTATTAATTGATAAGCTTCTTTAGCCAGCGAAACTGTAATCAACGCAATGACTCAAGCATTAATGAATTTAGGCCCTAAGCCGTTCGCGAAGACGCCGGGCTTTGGCCAACTGATAATACCTAGAACAGATATTAAACGTATGTCTTTTCGTCATACGATTAATTGATTTCCAAAGTGTACGCCTATTGTGCTCTGCTAATATTCCACTTTCCTCTGATTAGATTCTTATGAAGAGACCCTAAACAATTAACGATTTTATTTACAATGACTTTTATAATTACAATCGCCTTCACAATTTCAATTACAATTACATGCCCATACATGAAGATGGAGGATGTATAACAACCATACATGCATGCGCATGTATGTATGTATGTATGCATGTATGTTTGTATGGATGTATGTATGTATGTATGCATGTATGTATGCATGTATGTATGCATGTATGCATGTATGTATGCATGTATGTATGCATGTATGTATGTATGTATGTATGTATGTATGAGTGTATGTCTTTGTATTTGAATATTTATATAGCGCATTTTGGGGCGCGATCCCTTAATTGCTAGTTTATAGAAATTAGTCACCAGAGATGTGGTTGTTAAGCAGAGGGGTCATTCGACCGAAGTACTAACGACTCCAATCTAACAATGGGACAACGTTTACTTAAAGATTACATGGCTTGATGACTGCCTGTCGATTTCCCTTAACGCATCCGGATTCAAACCCTGGATTCAGACATCAAAGGCGAACATATTCGCGGTCAGCGACCAAATTTTGAACCGCCAACCTACGGTTTGCGGCGGTCGAAAACCACTAGGCAACATGTCACTCCTGACTTTAACATTTAGTAAACTAGCCACGGTCGATTCGTTAGCGCGCTGAATCTCTAATTCAACGATTGCGTGCTCGAGCCTGCTCAGCGGACTCTGTGCAACGACCCTGGACAAGTCGTTCGCGCCTACTTCTCTGGCGCCGCAAATTTAGATTTACTGACCTTGCGAGCGCGCAGTATGTGCAGTAAATGAATAAACAGTGGAATAAAAGTATTCGGTAGTTTTAACAGCAGACGGTTTTGTCAATATATGATTACATGATCCGATGATTTAGAATGCGCGAATAGCATCTATGGTCATTTAAATGGACCTTGGATAACGATTAGGATATAAATGGTTATTTGTCACTTGAAATAAGCTCATGAATGGGTTATTTACTGTTTAAAATATAAATATTCACGTCCCGACCCTGCTCATTTTTCAATGAATTAATCGGGTGAGATCCTTCACCACCGCTGCCCGTTTGAATGGGTGCCACGCCACTTAAGGTCTCCATGTACGGATCGTGATAGGCCGAGGTTAAAATCTCTGAAATAAGCCTCGACCGGGATAGCGAACAGACGTTCTCGCACTCAGAGGCACCTTTACGTACGCGTTAACCGATGTAGCTAAGCGTTAGTTGTGGATCGTTTTGACGCCATATGATAAGGACTATCAGTACTTACATGGAGATAATGACTATTAACGCTTATTACTGTGACTCAAAAAGACATTGCAACAGCAGTTAAAAGCCGATAACATTTTAACAAAACGGGAGTTTCCGTGGTCGGTTGGCTGGCACGCAAGTCAAGATTAGCTTCCGCATTGTCGTTTGAGTTTCAAGTCGGTATGCAAAAAATGGATTGTGTGTCTAACTGCAATTGGTGGAGCCTAGTATAGGGAATTTCCACGCGTCTGTTGTGCTATCAGCACTCTACGAAGCTAGAACTTCGGCCGTCCTTTTCGGAGAAAGACAACGACGAGAGTTAATTGTTAATAATTTGCTAATTATTATTAACATGTAGACGCTTAAATGCATGACATTTTTCGAGCTTCGAAATCAGGAAGGGCGTCCGGGCGAAATGAAAGCCTCAGATCGCATGCTGTGATATAAGCCCGTGTTAGCCCGCAGAGGGATATATATCGTTCGTGTTCTGCTGGTTTATTGCTGTGTGTACATGTGATTGAAGCGACATATGGAATCTAATTCTAGCCAATTAAACAAGTTGATGCTTGTCATAAACTATGGCCTCAACACTCATGACTCCGTCTTGTTCCCCAGCAAACATTTGCTCCTCGGATTCCTACTCGCAGACCGCGCGCGTGATAGGCCTACGCACTTCAAATAAACAGTATAAAACTGTTTTTGCTCACCCAGACCTGGGCTGATACATCGACCGATGCCTTGAGCATTGTTACAGTGGCGTTACAGAATTTTTTCCACTGTTATTCATGATATTTTTACAAAAAAACTTTATGCAGTGAATCGTGATGTAGTTATACTGTAGTGTGGCTTTAGTCTAATGTAGCATGACACAATAATTTACACAATGATGACACAATGATTTAGTAACAAATGTCTAGCATTTTGGTCGCATTGGTGTCCGGTGTTGCAAGTCATTGCCTTTTGGATTGTATAATGTATATATGTATGTATGCATGTATGATGTAAATGTATGTATGTATGTATAAATGTATGTATGTATGATGTATGTATGCATGCATGTATGTATGTATGTATGTATGATGTATGTATATATGTATGTATGTATGCATGTATGTATGTATGCATGCATGTATGTATGTATGCATGTATATATGTATGTATGTATGCATGTATATATGTATGTGTGTATGTATGTATGTATGTATGTATGCATGTATGTATGTATGTGCTTGGACTGTAAGAGGCCAGGCTGAAGTTTTCATAAGATCATGAAAGGGGAAGTTAAAAAGCGTCCTTTCAAAGACAAGTAGTCACGATCTTCCGGACAACCTTCCTGTTAAGAACAGTCGTTCAGCCATTTCGAAACCATTCTATGGCCCAAAAACAGCCCAACCTTCGAAACCACGAAAATAACTGGGAAATCTTCTCCGCCCAACAATCCCCTACCTTGTCCCTCGTATACAACATGACACGTGGCCTTTGTGGCCAGGTATACAATGAAAGGTCATTATAGACAATACCAAACCATGTTCAGGCCTACGTGATGGTTGACGCGTCGCTGTAATCGCTCAAGCGTGACGCAATCTTAGAATTTATGAGCTGCTAAAAGTTAATAACCACGACATTGCAATGTGTCATCGTGTATTGCTTCCTCATATATGGAAATCATGTAGCGCATTAAGAATATTTCAGTAGCGTTATAACTTTGTATTACATTACATAGTACTGCATTGTATCATATGCATTATTGCATCAAAGAACTTATGTATGGCGTAACATATCGTAAAATATTCCAAACTTATGCCGTATTACATACTATCTCATTGTATTGCATACATTTAAGCATATATACCGTCACCTAACAAGCTTAGTCAAAATAGTTTTGTGTAAAAATAGTTCCTATCTTTGGGTGTAGGAGTCGAATAAGATTGGCTTAGAAAGACAATTTATTCGTTCAAACAATGCTATGCTTCGGATAAGTTTCTGTAGAGTTGTGTTAGTAAGAGGTTTACTTTCATCTTTACCTTTTACCACATTACATTGTGAAGTTACTAAAATGCGCTACATAAATGGCCATACACTTATGTGCATCATATGACACCTTTCTGAGGAGTTTCTACAGAGACGTGTAAACAAAGGTGTTACCTTTCCTGTTTACCTTTATCACAGTACATCACTTCGACTTTGAAACCATGCTACTATGGAAATGTGTAAACAAGTGTGTTACCTCTAACTCTTAACCTTCATCACATTAAACCACATCGCATTAGATTACACTAGCTACGGGTGTAACGAATATGCTACCTCTGCCTCTTAACATTCATCACATTAAACCACATCGTAATAGATTATGCTTCTGACGCTAATATAAGTCTACTGACTTACTTACTATTACACTAGCTAAGGGTGTGTTACCTCTACCTTTTAACCTTTATCACATTAAACCACATCGCATTAGTATACACTAGTTAAGGGTGTATCAAGTGTGCTTTCCTTGCGTTTTTACATTTCTCACATTTAAATACTGTACATCACGTCGGATTGCATTTGTTGAAAGATACACTGGCACTGAAATGGAAGTCGAATCTGGAAAATGTTCGCTGGTTCGATCCTCATATCCGTCGCTCAGGCGATCATCGAACACCGGAAGACTGCAAATCCGAGGTCGACTACGAACAGGTGGTAGACAGCGAACCCCTGAACCTCAAGGTCACCAGGTCAAGGCAGCTATCGCCAGCCCCGTCGCCGCCACGTCTACCCTTCCCAAGAACTTCGACATTCGACTTTTCCATGGCGCGACCTTTACCCTTACCTAGATCGCCGACCTCTGACCCCGACATGAAGCGACCTCTACCCTTACCAGTAACGCCGTCCTTTCACTCCGACCCGATGCGATCACATGATCGGGTCAGCATTACCTTGTCCGCAGGGGGTGTCGTTCAGTCTCAGCAGCGACTGTACCCCCCGTCAGTGCACCCCACGTACCTACCCCTGTGCATGTCCCTACCCTACATCGATTTGAAGCAGAACTTTCCGACGCCATCTTTATCGCCTCCACCTTCACTGTTATCATCATCGTCGTTGTCATCGCCATCATCACTATACCCTTCGACCGTATCGCTGCCTACGCCATCATCATCGCCAACGACAACGCCACAGCATACGACTGTAGTGCCGCCTTATCATTCCCCGTTGGCGTCGACATTATTTTTGTCGTCGTCATCATCATTTCCACCGCCGCCTCTAGCAATGCCATCCGTGATGCACGGCTATTGTACGTCATCACCAGCCTCAGCAGCCGCGTCTTGTACTTCGCCATCATCCCCTTCAACGTCCGTCTTCTGCTCATCGCCAGCTTCACCAGCCTTCAAAGAAGAACAGACTAGACTAGATCAAAGCCATACACCGAAATGTGAGTGGAATACAACGATAGCTTCCTTCGGATCATTCACCTACGCAGCATTTACTTGCTGATCATTTACTGTTAATTTTTTACCTGCTGATCATTTACCTGTTAATCTTTTACCTGCTGATCATTTACCTGTTAATTTTTTACCTGCTGATCATTTATCTGTTATTCATTTACCTGTTGAACATTCACTTTTGATCATTAAAATGTTTTACTGTCTTGTGTATTTATTAAGCGCCACTGGATTCTCACAGAGAAGGTATGGTAAAAGCAAACGTTGCTCTGGCACTGCATGGAACTCTTTGCAAACAGACGAAATTTGTTTTGAAAGTATAATCAAATTAAACTCATAGTAGTAGTAGTAGTAGTAGTAGTAGTAGTAGTAGTAGTAGTGGTAGTAGTAGTAGTGGTAGTAGTAGTAGTTGTATTTGTACAGTCATTGTAGTCATTTTGTATTGTATAGTGCGCTAGAGGGCGCAAGTCAGAGAGTATCTCGAAACATCTTTCAGCCCTTGGGGCATTTGAACCTCAGACCTCTAGGCTGACAGTCGATCATGCTAACCACTACACTATTGTGCAGTACAAGCAACTTGTTTAATTTAAATGATTCTTTCTAATATTATTTCGATTTCATGTTTAATTAATTAGCTGCATTGATTTCGAACGAAGCCATGCCCAACTGGCCAGAGCTGATGCAAGTCTCGACGACAAGCCAGACACCGGAAGCAAGTCCCAAGATTCACCTCAATCTATCCACTTCCGGTAGGATCATCTACTTACTTCCGGGGCCATGGGCGGTGCTAATATACGTGTATAAATATACATGCATGCATGTATGTATGCATACATGTATATATATGTATGTATGCAATAATAATTAGTAACTTCTAATGCGCCGTTGTCTAATGCACAAGGCATCAAGCAATGGCATTCCAAAGCCAAGCCGCAATCGAAATGTATGTATTTATTTGTATATTAGGGATTGCACGTATGTATGAGTGTATGTATGTATGTATGTATGTGTGTATGCATGTATGTATGTATGTATGTATGTATGCATGTATGTGTGTTTGTATGTATGTATGCATGTATGTGTGTTTGTATGTATGCATGTATGTGTGCATGTATGTGTGTATGTATGTTTATATGTATGTATGTATGTATGTGTGTATGTATGTATGTATGTATGTGTGTAAGTATGTATCTGAATAATTAATATAGCGCCTTTTAAGTAACTCAGAGAAGCTCTGCACACTCTAGCCATAAAGGTGCTAAAGTTGTTAAGAACAAAAAGATCACGTGTTAGTCTAAGCAGCCGGTTCTCGTTTTTCAGCCACCCGCGCTTTACATAAATTAGCGCAATTTGAATATCTGAATAATAATTAGAAATTACATTGGAAATGGATTGGAAATTATATTAGAAATTACTCTAAATAGTAAATACATTAGAAATTACATTAACTCTATAATATATTGCACGACAAATGAGATGTACATTTTCTTACATTGCATAAAATTAACTGACATATGCATGTGTATAGATCGGTTACTGTGGAAGTTCCTGGCAGAGCTGTTGAACTGCAAGACGGCTAAGTGCATCAGCTGGGAGGACAAACAGCGGCTGACCTTTCAGATCGTTGACCCGGATGAACTGGCCGAACTATGGGGCGTCGAGAAATGCAAACCAGGAATGACATACGAGAAATTATCTCGAGCCCTTCGATACTATTACAAAATGAACATCATCGCTAAAGTGCCGGGAAAACGACTGACATACCGGTAGTTTATCAAACTCTATGGCAACATTGTATCTATGTATCTGTCTATGTATGCCTGTATGTATGCATGTCTATGTATGTACGAATGTTATGTGTGTATACATTGTTTGGCTGTATGTTTGTGTGTATGTATGTGTATGTGTATATTTGTATGTATGTATGTATGCCTGTATGTATGCATGTCTGTGTAGGTACGAAAGTTGAGTATACATGCTTCTGTATATGTGTATATGTGTATATGTATATATGTGTATGTATATGTGGATGTGTGTATGTATGTATGTATGTATGTATGTATGTGTGAATGTATGCATGTATGTATGTACGCATGTAGGTATGTATGCATGAATGTATGTATGCATTCATGTATGTATGTATGTATGCATGCATGTACGTATGTGTGTATATGTATGTATCTAGCTATTTATATAGCACCTTTTAGAAACCTCACACGAACGCTAATTGACCTTGGGGCAGGCTTGAACCTGTAAACTGTAACAATGGGCGTAACAGTCGAACTGTGAAAGAAAAGCCTAGATTGGATTAAACAAACAAGAACGCCCAAAACACACAGACCGACATAGACCAACAATCTTATAATTATTTATAATGTTGACTAATTAAAATTAGCACTTCGGCGTTGTCATTGACTTTGCTTATGATATGTACCCTGATACTCTTAATTCAACCGGTACTTGAAACAAAAGTTTAAGCAGCCTATTAGAAATGCAAGCTACACAGTTTCGATTCAACCTCGAAGACTAATTGCAGGCAAATTACTAATTACTAATTCAACGCAGTTTGAATAAAAACATTGACTAAAATTAACATTGACGACGTAAGTAAGTAAATGCGTACATTGAGCGCATTTTAAATTATGCTACGTCACGTGACATTTATATATGTATTAATCTGCATCCGTGTTTAGGTGTTCGGATTTCAGTTTTGAAAAACATCAATTACACTGTTAGTATAAGTTATTACATCAAATCATAGCAGCAGTCTATGATAGCCAGCAGAATGATAAAATAATATCTGCAACAGGAATATTTGCGCATGCGTATAGCATGCATGCGCAATAAGCCTATACTACAGGCTTCTGCAATAGACCTACCCAATAGGACTACGCAATAAATATAGGAAAAGGCCTACGCAATAAGCCTACTCGAGTTCTTCACTCAGAATTGCTCAGCGCCATCGACTAATGCTTAGTCATAAGATAGCGGCGCTTAATAAATGAAGAAATACAAAAATACCAAAATAAAAATTTCACAAACAACAAACAACAGCACAACTTAAACAGAGTAACAATACTAAAATGACAATAACGGTAATGTAGATGTTAAGATATGTAACAAGTAATGTTAACTGGACAATTATTGTTATCCAGCTCAGTGTTTTATTGAAAATTTGAATACAATTCAGCCGTCGTAATAAAGTTGAGGGCGCGATTCCTAGACAGTGTGTGAAACTTTCCCATGTGCATTGGCTCAGAGAGTCTCCCTTACCCCACTGAATATAGTTTCTCGTTATGCATACTTCGCTAACAATCAAAGGCCCCCTATAAATGAATATTTAAATTCAGGCTGCTTTTCTGTGTTGACTGATGGGATGGTTCTTTTTTCTGCTTCTTAATTTAGTCATATTAATGTCTGCTGCAATCAGACCAGACTTTCTTAACCACATTAGTGTCTGTTGCAATCAGACCATACTTTCTTAACCACATTAGTGTCTGTTGCAATCAGACAATACTTTATTAAGCACATTTAGTACGTTCCGTGCACGGGGGCCTTAAATGGCGTAGCGCCCATTCAAACGCGCAGCAGGGGTGAAGGATCTCACCCGAGCAGGGTCGATGCCATTCGGTCGCTATAAAAATCCGTCTACATTTACATTTACATCAGTGTCTGTCGTGAGCAGACACAACTTTAGAGGGAATTGTACCACTGTTGAATTTGCCAGTTTCCCTTTGTGTCTGTAGATTCATAACATCGCCACAGTTCATCAAGAAAGGCAAGCGAGGGGCGAAGCCAGGAGTGCCTCACAAGCGCAGAACCGTCGCACCTTTGCCGAAGACAGTTGCCAGCCAGGATAACAAGAAAATAAATAATCATCGGCAGCAGCAGCAGCTACAGGATTAGTGGAACCGTCCATGAGTCATGTGCAATTTTTAACCTTTAACGTCGTTATAATAAACAATGTGTTTCTTCATAAACACAAGAATTACGGAAATTAAAATCAAGGGACTGAGAGCGATAGAGTGAACGAGATGCAGAATGTCAGAGAAAGAGAGAGTGAAAGAGAGAGAAAGAGAGAGTGACGGAGAGAAAGAGAGAGTGACGGAGAGAAAGAGAGAGTGACGGAGAGAAAGAGAAAGAGAAAAAGAGAGAAGCGGAAAATAGAAGAGAGGAGAAGAGAGATGGTAACATGGAGAGTAACATGTATAAACATATGAAAGATTCTGGTAAAAAGTTTAAAAGTATGAAAGAGAATGAGCAGAGAGTGATTAAGTGCGAAAAAAGAGCGTGTTGCGTAAACTTTGCTAAGAATGCATTTTTAGTCCTATAATGTTGCAAGTCGTTGCTATTTTGGTCAGTCTATCAGGGCATACTTAAACAAAATAATTACCACTGCTCAGAATTTAATATTTTAATTGACCTATTCCGAATTTTTAACAAATATTTGGGGTAGCATTATGCATTTTGTAGGCAAATTGTTCTTCCAGCAGCATACTGCTTTTCACTGAAAATATGCCCTACCATCTGTCTAGACAAAACTCTTGATAGGATTTGTGTCTCATTTGAGTGGCCATATAAGCGCATAATTAATCTCTCCAGATGAAATCTTCACTGGTCTTTAATCTTGTCATAAATCAAGGTCCCTTCCTTTCTTGTATTTGAGCACGTGCAACATGCTGGTATACTGCTTATTTTTCCTAGGAGATTTCAAGAGCATTCTTGGCGGCACACTTGAGAAATTCAAACAGCTGTAAACAAATTTCGCACCAAAATTACCTAGAGGTAACTTCCAAATCTCCATGCAGGCTGCAAGTTGATTTATAACGGTGTTCAAAATTTTTAAAAACATTTGTTAGTGTTTACTTAGCGTTCTTTAAATGTTGGCGCGCACAAAGATAAATGCATAATCGCAGATGAGAGCAAAAGTCGATTCAATTGCAATCGAGCTTTGCTACTTCCTCAATCGCTTTTCAAATAAATGCATTTCAAGACTAGGACGACTGTTCAAGTTAAGACGAATATTCAAATCACAATGAATATTCAGAATAGGATGGGTAACGATACACAGGCTTAATGTCCCTAGCTACTTTCCCCAAATATTTTTATAAATATTCAGAAAAGAAATAACGGCTTCAATGAAAAAGTGTGGCATTACTCAGAAAGTCATAAGGTTGGGACCACAGATCAAGTATGAAATGTATTCTTAACTATTAACATCTATGATTGTTCTGTAACAAATCGCATTGTCTTTTACGTCATGCACTGTTGACCTTCCGCAACAGACTACTGATTACAGTCGAAAGTAATAACTGATTCCATAACGAAGACAAAACAGCAAAACAACGTACGAACATTTTGTAAGCAAAGGCGATGGTTGGTGACCTTTATTTCGGATGACAGTTCGGATGGTGGTATTCGGAGGACAACCTGTCGGAATATCCGTCATGTTGTTTCCTTCCGGCTCCAAAGTGACGAGCCCTGCAGAACGAAAGTTCAAAGACTAGCGTACACGTCTCTGCATCAGCATACCGGTGGTTTTTTCTATTGTTTAAATGTGCATTTGTGCTTAGTGTAATAATTATTTTATGCAATTTTAATAATCGATGATAATATAGCGCATTTTAGTGTCTCTTAAAAGCGCCGAGAGGTATTAAAATTTATAAGCAATTTACTGATGCGATTTTTAATAAACTGTATTTTACATGTTATATACGTTCTCTCGATATTTTTGTCAGCAATAAACCCGCATACCTTTGCAATTGATACATTACATAATAATATGTGTTTTTATAATTTATACGGACTTTGAATGCAATATTATTGTCATCAGCAGTTCAACACAAGGATAATATTTGCTACATAGAGTTGTAACAATTTAACCAATGCATGTTAGCGGAGACTTCACGTGGGTCCAAACAATTAAGATAACAATGGTCTATGTATACCTTACGTGAAGTCCTTTGTTAGCACTGAGACTTTGGGTTGCAAGTTAACCCATCAAATGTCAGTCAATACAGATGAATGCTAAACTGTCTATATCTGTATGAGAAATGGGGAACTTCCTGTTCCCAGTAATTCAGACTATATCCCATTCGTCTGATATATTTGCCGCCCGTTGATCTTATGTCCCCATGTCCCACTGCAACTACAAATCAAGCCCTGGTTCGCGTCTTGTCTGGAGTGATCAGACAATAGTGTGTGCTCGAATAAGTGTCTCGCGAAGCAAAGCACACAATGGCTTAAGTGAGAAAACCGTTGTAAAGTAACAGATTTCAACGACGGTTGTAAAACATCTATTTGTTGCTGTCTTTCTTATAAGCAACATTTTCATTGCTTTCTCCTGTATTATTCAGGCGCTGTATAAATGCCTTTATTCATGCATACATGCATACATACATACATAAATACATACATACACACATACGTACACACATACATACATATATACATACATGCAATAAATACGTGCGTACATGTATACAACGTATATATATATATTATGTATATATCTTTTTATGGCACAAAGCATAAACCAGGAAGTTGTGAGAAGTAAAACAATCATTCTCCTTAAATCTAATTTTGTCTCAGCAGATTGAATATTACACACTTGTGTCAGTTAATACACGAGTCGTGTAAAATGTTACACAGCAAGACATTAAAATGTCTATAACATGGTATAGCATTACATTTACTAGCATTTACTATGCACTTATATTCTAGATATTACATTACTGACTATATGTATCATTTTACTCGTGATCACACTGAGTTTTGTGTTGATGTATGATACAAGATTACATAAGATTTATGTAACATTATATTACACAGGTCTAAAGTTCTTTATTACTAGAAATGTCTTCTGTTTTACATTTTAAAATGTTGAAACTTCTGTTATTGAACTGAACTTCTAAATAATAGACTGTTGTGATTAAACAAAAGTAAATTTTTACACATATATAGTCAGGATAACAAAATGTTACCTAGGTTTATTATGGTTATGTAATACTGTTACCTGTTGGGTATAATAACTAGGTACAGTTGGCATGTGACACTGTTACCTGTTCAGAATAATACTTTGGTTTATTATGATTACGTTGATTACGTAAGACTACAACGTATTTATATAATAGGCTACCTATTATGCTGTTGGTTTATTATGAATAGACTGTTTCGTAATCAGTAATACCCATGTTTATTATAATTATGTAAGACTGTTACCAGTTCAGCATTATACTTAGGTAATAGTGGTATGTGACACCAGTGCAGAAAAATACTTAAGTGCATTAAGATTATGTGAGACTATAATATATTCACCTACTACCTAGGTTTATCACAAGTGTGATATGTACGATTGCATTTGACATTGTTAAGTTTCCTGTCTGTTCACATTGCGGCATTACTTAGTAAAGTGGTTATGTGCTGGTCACTTGATTCAGGTTCAGATTTCAGTGTGTCGAACAACATTTGCAGTTTTTGTTGCGCCATGCAATTGTAAAGTTTTTGGTTTGTCGTCACGATACGTTTGTGCGTCCCAATCGAAGGGTATTCAAGGGTCATACCTTTTGCGATTGTAGTTGCTTGGGAGACATTATAAATGCACTACTACCTTACCTTATATGTACCATACCTTTATCAGGTAATTTAATTGTTATATATACCGGTTACATGTAACGTCATTGTATTTCAAACGATTACATGTAACGTCATTGTATTTCAAACGAGAGTGCCTTACTCAGTGCTTAGCAGTTAAGTGACACGTACCTGTTTCAGGTAACGTTTTTGTAACGTAATCGAAGTTTAAGGCATTGTAACGTAAAGCCGTAAAGGCTTATTGTACTGCAATGCATGTGGCACAAATTATTTAGCCCCTTTAATGAAGGCGTTACACAATTCTAACTATGGTACGTATTCGTTGTAGCAAAAATCTTTCTTGTTACAATGCCATTGCGAATCATGATGCTTTTATATAACCTATTGAGTTTTTACACGTTTTTAGACAATTTGTGACTCAAAAGTGCCTTCTGTCTCGAGAATTTTAGCTTGCAGGTCATTTTAGCTTTGTACATGCATGTCTAATCTTTATGTTAAACCGCATACCCGAGTAAACCAGTGCTTTCTGTGTAAATGATATAATCGAATTTATCCAGGATATTCGGGTATTGGAATTAAAGGAGTTTTCTTGAAGTTTTGATAGTAGTTTGAAGGGGAATAAACTGTAACTGAACTCAGAAATTGAAAACTGGAACCTTGGTGAGAACTGCCGAGAAAAGAAAAGCTTTCACCCACTGCTTCAGACTGTCTCCCATTGAAATTATATATTTCCCGTACATTTCGCTTCAGTGCATGGGTTTTTCTTTCGTAATCGTAATTGTAAACTCGAGATTTCTACAGCGCCCAACGAAAGCTAAGTCGTGGGAAAACAGCTTAATCACAGGCGTTCAGTCAAAACAAAATCGATAGGCAAGAAAGGTTTGGTTCCAGGTCAATTTCCAAAAAAGGCAGGCAGTCAGACGGCTACAGTGGGCGGGGTTTGCAACTGGATTCGCAAGACAGATAAAGGAAAGAAGAGGAATCAGGATAGGATCTGCGGAAGAGGAGTGTTTTCAGTTTTGAGTGGAAGGCCTGCGCAGAGATTGCAAGGGGTGAAGTGATAGTGAATTCGTATGATGGATCAACTAATTGTCGTAATTCTGTCGGAAGTTTATTTCTTTCCTGTTTCCATTTAATTTGTTAGCAACAAAGCAAAACTGCTTACTCATTAGAAATTATCAAACCAAAATGTAAATATCACAAGTACAGCAAATGCCTATGAATAAAACTCCCTTTAAATCATTCCAATGTTATGTATGTTAATGAGCTACAGATTTCGAAATGTATAACTGCATATATATATGAATGCTTGCTTTTATGTATTTATGCGATTATGTGGAGGAATTTGACTGCGCCGGTATATATACTGTATATAGTGTATATACTGTATATGCTGTATATTCTGTATATACTGAAAGTTACGTGTGGGAATGAACTCAGCAGGAATGAAAAATCAGAAAAAAGCATATATTTAAATGCGGAAATTAGAATACAAAGTTCTAAAGGAAAAACTCGAAAACTCTAAAGAGACCATATCAATTTAAAGTTCCGTGGGCTACGATTGCATCTAAACGGGAAAAGGAAATGGATTACAAAGTTTCAGAGTAAAACTTTAAAGAGATATGCACAGTAATGTAAAGTTCTGCAGCGAGCCACGATTACTTTTAAAAGAATTGTATGTTGATCGAATACACACAGCTGTTCAATTATAAAAGCATTCCAAATATAACAGTTAGTAACGAACTTCCTGACCAGCAGCAAGCAAAATATATAAAAAATCAACGAAGCGCCAGTCATGTTAATAATCATGCTAACAAGGAGTACATATAAAAATTAAAAATAATAATAAAATAATAAAAAATATAAAAAATTAAAACTAATACAAGATTATTACAAGAACTCAACAAAAGCATGTATACACGTACATCTATCTGAAAATGTATGTAGCGCATTCCAATTATGGTAGTTGAATACCCAATAGTCTTCAATGAAGACTACTGATGATCATACAGTAGTCTTGCCTTAGCGTTTGTGGGGTTCTGCAGAAACGCTAGGTAAATTGAAATTGTAAATGTACTAGGACATTTGTTTAGCGCCTCTGAGAGCCTCTCTGAACATTCGCAGCTTTGTCAATTCCCTATGTTTCGAACAAATTTCGTTCTGTTTATGTAATTGTTCGCATAGCGCCTTTATGAAGTTAAAAAAAGACGCTATGAAAATATACAGATATATTTTATCATAACTTCTTGGAGGCTCTTAAAAGGCGCTATACAAATATCTGGATATATGCAAACATAAGTCTGGTTGCCAATTAAAAATTAATCGCCCTAACTTCATTCAAAAACATCGAAACTGTGTGAAACTTTTCAACTCTTTAAGTGGATGTATACGTGTATCTCTCGGATAGTTTTGCTTTATATCTGCTAGCTGCAATGCACATGTATACTTAGCTGTTAATGAACAAGTTCTGAATAACATAGAGATGCTAAAATACTGAGAATTTGATTCAAAGCCAGAAAAACGTCTGCAGTAAAATCAAAGAAATTTACGAGTTGCAGTCGAACCATTAAGATACAGGGCGAATTACATTTACAGTACAATTATCGTTAGCTGGTTGATATGCAGGAGGTGCAGATCTATTATGCTGAGCCCTCTCAGCAGCCTATTTGGGTTCCAAACTTATGACTTCCAAGAAAACTAGTAAACGCAGACTTCGACAGAGTAGAAGTGCGAAAATACGATAAGTATCGAGCAGATGCCGCATATGACAAATCAATTAATCCAAACAAACATGAAGTACAAGCAACAACCATCTTAGCCGACAGACATGCGCCGAGGCTTAGGCCTATTAAGCAGTTCCATCCAACCTATGCTGAGATTGAGATATTGTCCTGTCATTCACGTAGTATGTTGGGGCTGAGGTAATCCTATATCATGTTGCACCTTTCAGTTACCACATGGGGATGAGGTATAAAGTTAAACTAATACAGAAAACATGTCAACAGCCTCTACGCGAATATTGAAAAGAAATGTAACTTGTGTCAGACAAAGCTGTTATATTAATAGGCTACTTAGCGATATGTGCTCCGTTACCGCACACATAATGTCTAGTTTTCTGGTCACAATAAGCTGTATTGTGATGCAACAATTGATAAGCGCCCTTCTTGAATATAAGATTCATATTACACTCTCAAATTCACAAGGTAGACAACTGTGTGTAGTATAGGTCTAGCCTTCAGCCCCAGAAGTAGGCCTAAGCCTATGACGCGTGATGTTAATAGTGATGTGTACTAAATTAATTAATTACCTCACCTTGCCATACCTAATCTTACCTTGTCTTAGTGCACGGTTACTGCACAAATATGCAACTGACGAAATATTGTACAGGCTAAGATGGTTCCAATAAGTTTTCACTCTTATGCATTTCGCGATCATGTTTACCCAAAACTTCGAGCATATGAAGCACATTTTCAAAAAGAGAACAGAAACGACACGGGTCCTTTGCTTAAGCATACACCAAAAGTATTCAACAAAGTGTTCAGAACATACACACTCGTTTCCTGCTGCATGCGTGTAGGATTGGTCGCATTCCAAAACTAGTTTGGAGATGCTGTCTTCTTTGAGAACGCCCACCTCATGTTCAACAGATCCATAATGGTAAAAATACGCCCCGGATTCAATTTCTGTACTCGGTTATTTTGTGGAAATTTATTAACAATTTGGATGTTTTTTTAAATTTGAACTTAATTTTATAAATTAAAAAATTCCCGTTAACCATTTTATTTTCGCTAACTCGTTCTGCTCATATGTTTAATTCTTTTGGTGCATTTTGAACACAACCTTTTTAAGCGTAGGAAGAACAAAATATAATAAAAGTAAAAACAAACGAAATAAAAGAAAACAAATTAAACTGATGTAAGGAAAAATGAACTCAAGAAACTGAACAAAATGAAACCAATCTGAAGAACAAGGATGGGAGAAAGTACGCAACCGGAACCTATATTGAAAAACAAAGCATATTCAAAAAGTCAGCATAACATAAAATTAACTTAAAATAACACAGCATAACATAACACGACAAAACAAAATATAACAATAGCATAACTTAACAAAACAAGGCATGACTGAATTATGAAAATTGTTCTTTTGTGTCAGGGTTACCTGTGAGTAGACATCTTAAAGGGGCGCTATATAAATGCTCTGAATAAATGAATAGTACCAGGTAACATAACATTATTTAACATAACTTCTGGCAACCGGACTTTGTTCTTCTTTTGGCACCTTTGGTCAACTCCTCTGACTTGACGCAGCGCTCGGGAATAAGCGGATACCCTGCGCTTAGCTTTAAAGTAACGCTTAAGAAATTCTCGAGATTACGATTACGGTAACTTAAATTAACATATAATAAACATTTCTTAACGTAGGCAACAAAGTATTCAAGACTAAAAGTCTACATAACATAACTTAGCACAGGCCTAGTTTTACTTACATACCTTAACTTAATGATCAGTTAAGGTAATCTACCGACTACACAGACGGACGGACGGACGGACGGACGGACGGACGGACGGACGGACGGACGGACGGACGGACGGACGGACGGACGGACGGACGGACGGACGGACGGACGGACGGACGGACGGACGGACGGACGGACGGACGGACGGACGGACGGACGGACGGACGGACGGACGGACGGACGGACGGACGGACGGACGGACGGACGGACGGACGGACGGACGGACGGACGGACGGACGGACGAAACGAGGTGCATTAAGTGAGAAAATGATTTCCCGAGATCCGCCAACGTAACAATTTCTTACCGACTCCACATCTTTCGCAACAGTCGCTCTTGTACTCCAAGTACTTGCAGTCTTTCAATGCAATCGACTTACACCACGAGAAACGATTTCCATACTCGCAACCTACACACAGACAATAGACTGAAAGTTAGTTTCTGCTGATGGAAGCCATTCCTACTTCTAACAGTTTCCTAGCTGGTATGTCGCCGACTCAAATATCAGTTCAACCGTGTGAGAGTAATACCGCATTTTTCTATCCAACCAACCCTAAGGGAAATGTTGCCATATTGAATCTTTCAAATCGTCGCTTCACCTAAAAGAACCTTCAACCCTCAGGGTAAGACCTGTGAGGACTATTGTAGATAGATATGCGTAATAAACAAGCAATATACCTATTCTTACCTTTCCTTGCCCTAATTTAACTTAGCTCACCTTATCTTATCCTTCATTTCCATACCTTACCTAACTTAACCCTACCTTACATTTACCCTTTCCTCCATTTCCACATCTTAACCAGCTATACCTAGCCTTGCCCCACCATACCATACCATACCCTATTTTATGCCTAACACAAGTCTACAAATGAATTACTTCCAAGATTTTTATACCAGCTCGTTGAGTGAAGTAGTATTTGCAAGTTCTGCAGCAGAGTTTCTGAGCAGTATAACAATAGGATGCTGGCATTGTTGAACACCAGCTGGGAGTATCTCTACAGTCTAAAACACAAAGCATTACTGTACGAATATGTTCAGTCTCCACTGTTGAGAACTGCCAGTAGTATGAGTCATGTCTGATAATAGCCCATCCCAATCCAATTCAACAAATGAAACACGTTGACTTTAATTAATTCATTCATTCAGCACAGTTATACAGCGCTTCTTCAAGATATCTACTCTTAGATGCGCTCCCAGCTTTTAACAGCTAATTAAAAACCTTTAAGAGCCAACTAGAAACCCTTAAAAGCTAAATGAAAACCCTTATCAACCGAACTTGGGTGGGTAGTGAGCTTCCCAGCAGGGTCAGAGGCGAAGACCCGGTTGAAAACTTTTTAGATGCACTTAAGTACAAGAAAACGTATAGAACAAGATGCATAGAGTTGGAGGTTTACTTATATTTAAGTAGCTGGAAACTAGCTGGTTTACTTATATTTACCTAGCTGGAAATCCGTAACAGCTAACTGGGCACCCTTTAACAACTAACTGGAAACCCTTAACAATTAACTAAAAACACTTAATATCTAACTGAACAATCCTATTGGTTGGGGTTTTTAGTAGAACAGACTGTAGCCAAGCAAACTATTCATATCGCAAAAGAATATCGCGAGTCGCTACAATTGCCACAAGCCAACGGAATGTGTCTTACTGGGGTCATCGGGTTGTGACCCGGTTCCTCCGCCGCCGCCAGCAGGTGGCGACACAGTCGTCGGTCTTGGTCGAGTGGTCACAGAGGTCTTCTTCGGGTCACAGGAGATGCAGCAGAGCGAGGCAGTGGAACTGTCTGCACACTGACTCTTCGGCATGCCCTGGCACCATGACGCCTTGTCTCCATACCCACAGTCTACAGCAAGGTAAAGACAAAGGTAAAAGGCAATGGTGCAGGCAAGCGGTAAAAGTCAAGGTAATTGTTAAAGTTAAATTTAAAATGTTAAGGTAAAAACAAAGGACAAAGATAAAAGGTAAAGAAAACAGATAAGGTAAAAGGTAATAAAAGGTAAAAATAGATGGTAAGTTAAAAGGGAAAATTAACAAGCAAAGTGTAAATATAGAAGGTGAAGGTAAAAAGTAAATGTAAATGTAAAGGCAAAATTAAAAGGTAAGGGAAATAGATATGGTAAAAGGTAAAAGTAGAAGGCAAGATAAAAAACAAATATAAGTGTAATTGCAGAAGATAAATGTAAAAGTAAAGGTACGGATAAAATTAAAGATGGTAAACATAAAAGTCTAAAGTAAAGGTCAAAGGTAAATGTGCATGAGGAAAGGCCTACCCGCATAGCCGTTGTACCTGTAGTAACAGGTAGCACAGCAAGTATCCGATGTTGAGTAGCATATCGAGTTATCACTTGTAGCACACCAGTTGGCTTTGTCGCCGTAAGCGCAGTCTGTAAAATATGACGCAGATAAGTAAACAGATAAACAATACAGGTAAACACAAAGTAATTACACAGGTAACCACAGGTAAGTACATATGTAAGCACACAGATAAGTATACAGGTAAGCACATAAGTAAGTAACCAGATAAGCACAGAGGTGCATAGAAAAGTTCTTTGATGATAACAGTATCTTCTAATCTAAACTATTGACATCTATAACGCCATACTGTCGTTATCATAATGCCCAATGCATCAGTCGAAGGTCGCTTCAGGTGAAATTAAAATCAAAAATAAATAATAATCCGTTTGAGAAGTCAGGTTGAATCCCGGTAGGTAGGTCAGAGTAACCAGAATTTAGGCTACGGTGGGTAAGCAAGTTGAAACAGAAAAAGTCTTAAGTTAGACTTGATGACATCAAAGAACTGACAGAACGAACAGAACTGGGAAGCGAATTCCAAAGCCTTGGACCAACTAGTCAGAACGCTCTAGAACCAAAAAGAGTCACGGTGTCAAACGAACGAGTACAATATCTGTTGGTATGAGGTGTGAGCGAAGAACAGAGATGGGCGGACTGATTTAAATGCAGTACTTCGTGAACTTTAAGACAGATTTTAAACTGGATTATTAACCCAATCGACAACCAGTGTAACGAATGTAATATTTGAGTAATATGCTGACATTTAGGGTCTTTATTATGGCGCTGACCACAGTTTTGAACCATTCAAAGTTTGTGCAAATCTTCCTTAGTTATGCCAAGAGAAGTGAATTACAGTAGTCAAATCTATAGGAAGTAACGTATTTGCTAGTGAAATCAAGATTGTGTAGGTAACACTGTTTGTACAGTACTACAGAACATTTCATATGTTGATGTTACTTCACTTCAAAGTAAATATTCATATAAGCTTAATTTTAAAAGGCAACATAGAAAAAATTCACATTTATGATGGTAGCTTAGCGCTATTTGACCACGCCATTGTAATTTAATTCGCCTTAAAATCTTCCTAATATCATACCTTACCACATCTATTCGTAGTGAAAAATGGAATAATAAGCTCATCGAGTATGGTGAATTTTGTGAAGGTGAAAATGGACATATGAGTAAGCTGACTGACTGACTGAGTTTCAGAAGGGTAATGATAATGGTCGACTTACCAGGTATGTTGGTTTCATACTGCTTACAAGTCCGGCAGCACTGCTGTCGTATGCGCGGATCGTAGCAGTGTTGAGCCTGCACCGAATTCCTACAGTAGTTTGCATCGGAATCTCCGTAGGGACAGGAATCTAAGTAAGTAAGTAAGTAAGTAAGTAATTAATGCATCTGTTTTAACACGCCATATGTCCATCGCTGGTAGCGCTGTAATTACAATTTCAGATTACGACTACGGATTATGAATACGGATTATTACTGTCGATTATGACTACGGATTATGACTGTCGATTATGGGTTATGGCTACGAGAAATGACTATGGATTGCGGCTTCTCATCCATCACTGAATATTTCGTGTACAATGTGAGTGGTGCTATTACAATCTAAAGATCAGTTTTCGAATCGATACCTGTGTTTCTATCTCGAATGGCTTGGCAAGAGGCACAACACGTCGAGTTGAACCAAGTCTCGTAGCATCGACCCGGAGCAGTGTAGGCTACACTCTTGCAGTCGATGACATCACCTCTGTAGTCTCCGGACAGACAATTATCTGAGAAGAATCACCTATCAAGTTGTAACTGTAATCGTAATTGCAGACTTAGATAGCGCTTCTTCAATATCGACCCGTCAGAGGCGCCTTCGATCTGACATCACAATATCACGATCGATCGAACAGAATGGTTCTCAAACTCTTACGGACAGGAAGCAGAGAAAGACTAAGAAATTCTTTTCGCAGGTCGCTAGACAACCTACCCGAGAAAGATGGAACAACTACAGCGAAGCTTCAATCATAGTAAACCAAAGTATTATTATGAACAGGTCAAAGTCTCACATGCCAAATGTGCCTAGGCATTATGCGGAACAGGTAACAGTCTTACGTAACCATAATAAACCTAGGTATCATTTTGTTATCCTAGACTATATACATATGTAAAAATTTGCTTTTGTTTAAGAAGCACCGTGGAATGTCGGGCTGGAAAAACAGCAATTAGTTACTTGTGCATTTCAGCCAGATGAGTTTTTCAAGTATGCTCGTATTAATTTTAGGATATCTATTAAAATAGGATAAGACTCGGCGGCGGATATTGCGGAGTTGGGGGAACCGCACTTGGGTGCATCGTGAGCTCCCCAGCAGGGTCAGAGGCGAAGACCCGGTTGAAAACGTTTTTAGATGCACTTTAAGCACGAGAAAAAGTATAGTACAGGTTGCATAGAGTTGTAGGTTAACTTATATTTAATCAGCTATCGGCCTTGTATATACTTAACAATAGTTTAGGTTGGTATGAGATGGGATAGGATAGTATAGCATAGTACAGGATAGGATAGGAGAGGAGAGGATAAGATAGGAAGGGACAGGACTGGATGGGATTCTCTAAGAGGATATTTAATTGTCTGGGTAAATTAGAGTAGAATGCATGCTTAGAAACTAAACCATATGAGAGACAATGTTACGAAATGATATTTCAACTTAACGATGCTACCTGAGGCAACGGGGGCTGATGTACTGTCGATACACTTGCCCATACTACACCACTACAACCAAAAGCAATGATATCATCGTTTACAATCGCCTGCATAGAGACAAAACATCATCTATGATATCTGGTTTTGGCCAACTGCTATTCAGGCTAGGCTGATACGAGCCCATTTAGAAGCTATGGTAAATAATGTTTAACCGTATTACTATCAGTTATGCATTTCTAAATTGGGGTATATCACGAAGCTCGATTAGCCAGTTATATAAATATATAATTCACCATTATATGTTGTATCATATCACAGATGTTTTCATTTAGCGGGACTTTATCCCTTCGAAGCTGCCTTTTGCTACCTGTATCTGAGAATGTATGCAGGCCTACTGTAAGTTTGTTTGTCGTTATTGGTGTCCATAAAAATGATTGATTGATTGATTGATAATTCATTTACAATTGCATACAATAATATCCATAATATCGTCCTATAAGTGATACTATCAAATGGGATTTCTTGCTTCCCTGGACCAGGTCGAGGCTCCCAGACACGCCACCCTCACTTAATCGATTGGGGACTTACTCGGGCAGGGTTCCCGGCAGTGCATGAAGGAACCGCTTGGATTTAGCAGAACAGATGGGAAAAGTCCTGGCTGTCTAACCCTCATACCAAGGCCGAGTTACGCTTTGATATGGGATGCCTCAGTAACAGACGCTTTTGCATACGTTGGTCCCACTTGCTGGAATCGTCTCTCTCGAGAATTGCGACTGGAGCTCCTTTCTCTCCCCCTCCCAGTGTTCCGCAGGCGCCTGAAGACTGTACTGCTCAACAGTGATTTTACTTTTTCGGGTCATAAGCACCTCTGTCGAGTTTATCCTCTAAGAGGCGCTTTATAAATTTCAAATTACATTTACAATCTTACCCTCCCATCCACATCAACCTCGGCTGTAGACACAGTCGTGTTGGCAGTAGATAAAAAGTGCGAGAAAAATAGCATTCTCGCACTGAACTACCACTTTGTCCCTTTGGCGCTTAAGACTCTCGGTCCCATTAACAGCAGTGGCCTTCTTTTCATAAGAGTTAGGGCGCTGTCTCTCTTGAAATAACGGGTGACACGAGAGAAACCTGTTGTCCTATCTAGCGCATTGTTATTACAATCCAAAACTTCGACTCTATTGTCTTCCACGGTATTTTTGCTCTGCCATATCTTGACGATTTAGAGCCGTCCAAGAATTTTTTCGTTCTGCTGAGAATTTCCTTATTTCCTGATTGAGCATACGAACCTCTGGTAAAAAACTAAAAATTAAATATAATAATAGTAGTAGTAGTAATAATAATAATAATAATAATAATAATAGCCATCCCAGAACAACGCAATCCCTAATTTCTGAAATCCTGAGGGATCATAAGTACCTCGGGTAAAAAATAATAATAATAAATATCATATTAATAATTGCTATAGGGCCTTCTAACATAGCAAGTTGTAATGGGCCAGACAATGGTAGCCGTATTATATAAAAACAGTAAACAATACAGTATTACTTGTAATAAGTAAGCTAACGCAGGAGATAATTATTTAGCGCCTAATGTAGTAAACTTAGTGTATAACAATGTTCACTTGCTTTTCGGTTTCCGCAAGTCGTACCATTGGCTGCTCTTAGTTCAGATCGCGTGACGCATCGCCGATCCAATGGAGCATAGCACCACACTTGAGAGCACATCTGCTTATCATTGAGATCACCCTGTAACGTAAGGTAATACCACTTCTAACAATAATGTAATATCTCTGCTAATAATAAGTTTAATGAAGTCAGAAATTAATTAAACGCAGTGATGAGACAAATTTGGCCAAACATTCCTAGAAAGTTTAAGAGATAGAAACGGAATTCCTAGACAGTGGCTGGTGCTATAGAGTGTTGGCAGGGAGAAAAGGTGCGGGGCTTTTCATCTTACCCCGTGTTACCTTGGAATATCTTACCTTGCCTTACCTTACTTTATCTTCCTTACCTTGCCTTATCTCAACTTGTAGCTTCTCTCTTTGCCTTGCCTTTCTGTGCCTTGCTTTATCTTACCTTACTTCACCTTTCTTACCTTACATTGCATTGACTCTTGCTGCAGCACCTTACCTTTCCTACTTTAGGAGAAGTATGGTATAACTTTATTGCGCTCTTTTCAACAATAGTCCTCAAAAGCTGGTTCCAAAGACATAAGTTCAACACAAAACACTGTGATTCAACTCCTCAGTGGTCACTGGGAAAGAGGAACAGAAGGAAGAGGGAAGGTCATTTACCCCACAGTAGAAGGAGTCGATGCCGTAGAGATGCTGGCACTGCTGGTCGATGTTGATGAATTGGCCAGGAGGAATCTTACTCGCCTTGTCCACCTGACTGGGGTCCATGTTCGAACTCGTCTGCAGCAAACAGTTGGCATTCATCCTGTGCCAAAACATATACCAACATAGTCACCACCCTCAAGTAAGGTCACGGCCCTCAAGTGAGGTCTCACACCCTCAAGGAAGGTCCACCATACTCGAGTAAGGTCTAGCACCCTCAAATAAGGTCCGCCATACTCAAGTAAGGTCTAGCACCCTCAAGTAAGGTCTAGTACCCTCAAGTAAGGTCCACCATACTCAAGTAAGGTCTAGTACCCTCAAGTAAGGTCCACCATACTCAAGTATGGTCTAGCACCCTCAAGTAAGGCCCACCATGCTCAAGTAAGGTCTAGCACCCTCAAATAAGGTCCGCCATACTCAAGTAAGGTCTAGCACCCTCAAGTAAGGTCTAGTACCCTCAAGTCCACCATACTCAAGTAAGGTCTAGTACCCTCAAGTAAGGTCCACCATACTCAAGTATGGTCTAGCACCCTCAAGTAAGGCCCACCATGCTCAAGTAAGGTCTAGCACCCTCAAGTAAGGCCCACCATGCTCAAGTAAGGTCTAGCACCCTCAAGTAAGGCCCGCCATGCTCAAGTAAGGTCTAGCACCCTCAAGTAAGACCCACCATCCTCAAGTAAGGTCTAGCACCCTCAAGTAAGGCCCACCATGCTCAAGTAAGGCAAGTAAGGCCATCAAGTAAAGCCTACTGTATTCTGATCTTATCTGTTTTGATCTAAAATGATGTAATCGAATCAGATCGAATCAAATCTAATCTGATATCTTATTTGATTTTATATCTTATCTGCTCTTATCTTACCTGAGCTGGAAATTTCTATAGCGCCGTTAAGTACTGCACAAGGCATCAATCAAACTTTCCAAATGATCGACTGGAGAGAGTGTGCAGCACGGTGCTCTATCGGTGATGCGTTTGGTCAATGGTCATGCGGTCGCGGGTTTGACTCCGTGTAACTATCCTGGGCAAGTTGTTTGCGCACACCATGCCTCTGTCACCAAGCAGTATAATTAGGTACTGGCGTAAGCTGGGAAGTAAACGGAAAGTCCTGCGATTCAGTGGCCCTGTGTCCAGGACCTTGGGATTCGTCCATTGCCGACCCAGAAGCCTAGGGAAGGAAACGAGGCCACCCCTACGTCTCACTTGTGGGGTATGGGGTACTTTACTTTAATTGGAGAGAACCAGTCAAAATCCATAGACATCCAGAATGATTCATGGAATAAGTCCGTAACTTCTCTTGTCCTAAGATGAGTTGCTAAAAAATATATCTATCACCGATACTTTGTGGTATTTATTTAAGATATATATGCATACTTATTTGAGCACAATTTCCAATAGTTAAGTTAGTTTTGTGTGTTTGTTGTGGTCATTTGTTTTGGTTATGTTTTAATTTAAGTTTTGCTCTAAGTGTCTTAAATGACATATTTTGGTTGATATATCTTAAGCTGATCATTCGCCATATGCACATTTGTATTAGGTTATAGGCGACTCCATTAAGCGGGGGACCTTGTAGTAGCTCCTCAGTTTAACGACATCTCATGGCATCAAAGGCCGTTGACGTCATAAACTACTAATGTAAAAAATAAACTCTAATCTCGCTTCGTAAATATATAGCGTCGGTTAAAATCGTTTTAAAGGTGTCTAAAACGAGCCTTGCTTTATTTAATGTTAGCGACATCATTTGGCCTTCAGTGCCGTTTAAGCCGACCTTACAACACAAACGATGGAGCAACGTGTTCTAGTAGTAGTTCCTCAGTTTAACGACAGCTTATGGCATCAAAGGCCGTTGCCGTCGCCCTCCTCCTTTTTCCAGGCTTGGGACTGGCACTACCCCCAAACAAGGCAGTGGCGGAGCTAGCGGGACCTTGTTCTTTCGGTCCTGCCTTTTGATGTCCATGGAGATTTTGTATGCTGTTCTTAAGAACATCGTCGTTTATTTGTTTGTTTGAACGGTTTCAATAAATGAACATTGAACTGAATTGAATACTCCTATTGTTATTGCACCATGGTGGAAAATCGTTGCAACTGAAGCTACGCAACTCAACAGGGGTAACTATGTGCCAACTTACAATTTCAGGGTGCCAAGGAACCTTCGGAAGTAATCGATGGAACACTGCGAAAACCTGTAGGGATTCAGGAAGGTTTCTTGCGTCAGCTGACCTGGTGCGCTTGACATTATGTACTGCTTCTTACCATCGCAGGTATTAGTTGTTCCGTCGTGTTGAGCACCAAGACTGAAATTGGTAAATGTAAATGTACACGTTTATCTATAGCAACCGTATGGCCTCGACCTTGCTCTTTTTTCAATGAATTTATCGGGTGATATCCTTAACCACCGCTGCCAGTTTGAATGGGAGCCACACCATTTAAGATCTCCGTGTGCAGACCTTGTTAGCCCGAGATTTGAATCTCTTAAATAAGCCACGATCTATATGCGAACCGGCATTCTCACGTACAGAGGCGCCTTGACGTACGCTAGAGAACAAGTTACAACAATCGTCAAACACCGGCTTCACTCATGAATCCTCCTCTTCTCCTTTCCTCTCTTGCAGTTCCAATTCTAAACACCATATCACCTTAGCCGTCTGACTGTCTACCTGCCTGACCTTGGATCTTGACCTTGAAGCGAACCTGACCTTACCTGCTCACTAATTCGTTTTTAGTTGAGCATCTGTGAATAAACTGGTTCCTCCGAATTAGCTTTCTTTGGGCGCAGACGAAATCTCGAGATCACGATTACGATTCAATGGCATGTCTGTCCGTCTGTCCGTCTGTCTGTCTGTCTGTCTGTCTGTCACTCTCTGTCTCTCTGTCTCTCTCGCACACTCTCTCTCTAGCTGACTCGCTCAACTGCTCATTCGTTCGTTATTCACCAACTCACAAACCAATTAGCTCATTCGCTAGCTTTTTCATCCACTCCTTCACTCATTCACTCACTTTTTCATTAGATTGCATACTCGCACATTCGCTCCAACCAAACGTTCTTAGGCTTTGCTAATAATTCCTAATATTGCGAGATGTGCTTACTTGTGGCCCAATTCGTGGGCTGCGGTTTCCGTGGTCGCATATTCGCCCCCTTCCTTGTTGACGCTGGTCTTACCTCGGCCACAGATGCCTTCGATATTCGCAAGACCTACAGATCAAAGAATCAAAGAAATAAGAAAGTTAGTAACTGAGTGAGTGAGTGAGCGAGCGAGTAGCTTATTTGCATCTGCCAAGAGCAAATGCACTGTGGACATAGAACGACTATTGGCCTGGTTAGCTACATTGGTTAACGCGTACGTCAAGGCGGCTCTGTATGTATACACGAGGATGCCGGTTCGCATATCGATCGTGGCTTATTTCAGAGATTTTAATCTCGCGCTAGCACGGTCCGTACACAGGGGCCTTAATTGGGATGCCGTCCATTCAAACGGGCGGTGGTGGTGAAGGATCTCACCCGATAAATTCATTGAAAACTGATCGAGGCCATACGATCGCTATAGAAAAACGTGTATATTTACATTCACATTTACAGGAAAATATATGTTCCAAAAATTTAGTTTCTTTTGGTGAAATGGTGAAATTTTCCCTCATCTGAGCACTGATAAATATTTTCTGTTTTGAAATAGTGTATACATTTAATATTCATCCGAGTTTTCCCCTAGAAGGTGAAGGGGACAGAAAGACAGACAAAATCAGAGGCAAAGAGAGACAGACAGACAGAATGACAGAGACATTGATTATAATAATTACTTATATTTTAGATTATTAATTGTTTTACTCAGTATTTTACTGTCACCTTTTTTGTAATCCATGATGTAAATAGGTGACCTTAGTAGCGGAACTGTTTGTTCCTTTTAGGTCAGCCCATTGGCACCACTGTATGTGACAGACTTTAATTGTGCTTGTTAATTATTTTTTGGTTGTCAATAAAAAATATCTCTCTCTCTCTCTCTCTCTCTCTCTCTCTCAGACAGAGCGTCTATGAAAGCGAGTGATTGTTTAATGATTGAAAGTAGAAATCATACCCGAAATTGAACGTGGACTGCCATCGTTGTATGTTCCCGCCAGCAATATATTACTGTAAAGTAAGAATCAGAATAATCAGCTTCTCGAAAACATGCGCTTTATAAATATTCAACTGAATATCAAAGTACAATTTAGCTGACAAGAGAAAATTGTCTTAAGCTGTTAAAAATTTATTCTGCCTAGCTGCATGTGTGTGTCCGCGTGTAAGTATTTGTGTGTGTCTGTGTGTACATATTTGCGTGTGTGTCTGTCTGTCTTTCTAATTTGGTTTATTATTTTAACTTTTCACTCAAAATATCATCATTTCTAATCGGTCAGTTGGTCAGTTAGTGAGTGAGTGAGTCAGTGAGTCATCAGTGAGTGAGTGAGTCAGCCAGTCAGTCAGCCATTCAGTCAGTCAGTCATTCAGTCAGTCAGTCAGTCAGTCAGTCAGTCAGTCAGTCAGTCAGTCAGTCATTCAGTCAGTCAGTCAGTCAGTCAGTCAGTCAGTCAGTCAGAGTGTCGGTCGTTGGGCTAGGCTTCAGTTAAAGGCGAGCTTCGTGTTGATACTGTGTACCTGGTGAAAAGACTGGCTTGGTCGAAAGTTGGCAGATCCTGCGCTTTGCCGGAAATCCAAGACTGTAAAGTATCGAGTGCTTTGTAAGCGTCGGAATAGACGCTTTGATCACGTACTTGGCGGATTCCATCCGACTCTGTCCAAACGGAATCTTTGGCTGTCTTTTTACAAAGAATAATGCAACGCATATTATATGCATTTTGTTGTTATATGATTATGCTATTATTCTGATAGCATGGGTTACTTTGTTATTACTATTACGATTAATATTATTATTATAAGAAATATTGTTATTATGTTTAACCTGATGTAAAAGTAATCCTTCAGGAACAACAAAATTATGCTTGGAACTCTCATTGATTTATTATTATTATCATTATTATTATTATTATTATTATTATTATTATTATTATTATTATTATTATTGTTGTTGTTATTATTATTATTGTTATTAGTATTGTTATTATTATTGTTGTTATTGTTGTTATTGTTGTCGTCGTCATCATCGTCGTCATCATCATCATCATCGTCGTCGTCGTCGTCATCATCATCATCTTCTTCATCGTTATCATCATCATCATCATCATCATCATCATCATCTGCATGAATCTATTAGTTTCTGTCGTTCCTAGACATAACTCCAAGTAGCAGAAGTACTAACCGTTGCGATGTAGTAGCCAGCCAACCGGACCCGAATACTGAAGTCACTTTCGACTATCGTAGAGTAACGCAAATCCACCTGTAGCGTAAAGTAACGTTGAAATGTTTAGCGCTTGAAGAACCGAAACGATAAGATTGAGGTTGATAATATGCCGAAACGCAGAGAAACCGAACATCTGCATTCGCAATGTAAATCAGAAGAACTTGAAGAACGCGAAGAAGAAGAACGCGAAGAACTCGAAGGAGAGGGAGAAGGAGCGGAGACAGAGAATAAGAACGCGAAGAAGAACGCGAAGAAGAACGCGAAGAAGAAGAAGAAGAAGAAGAAGAAGAAGAAGAACGCGAAGAAGAAGAAGAAGAAGAAGAACGCGAAGAAGAACGCGAAGAAGAAGAAGAAGAAGAAGAAGAACGCGAAGAAGAAGAAGAACGCGAAGAAGAAGAAGAACGCGAAGAAGAAGAAGAAGAAGAAGAAGAAGAAGAAGAAGAAGAAGAAGAAGAAGAAGAAGAACGCGAAGAAGAAGAAGAACGCGAAGAAGAAGAAGAAGAAGAAGAAGAAGAAGAAGAAGAAGAAGAAGAAGAAGAAGAAGAAGAAGAAGAAGAAGAAGAAGAAGAAGAAGAAGAAGAAGAAGAAGAAGAAGAAGAAGAAGAAGAAGAAGAAGAACGCGAAGAAGAAGAAGAACGCGAAGAAGAACGCGAAGAAGAACGCGAAGAAGAAGAAGAAGAAGAAGAAGAAGAAGAAGAAGAAGAAGAAGAAGAAGAAGAAGAAGAAGGAGAAGGAGAAGGAGAAGGAGAAGGAGAAGGAGAAGGAGAAGGAGAAGAAGAATGAGAAGGAGTACGAGAAGGAAAAGGAAAAGGAGAAAGTTCCTTAAGCTAGTCCTGATAAGTAGGACAGTTCTGCTAACCCCATTCACGATCTGGGCGTAGTAATATCGAATCCCGTTGATTGCGTCATCTCTTTTCTCTTTCTCGGTCTTCTTCTTACTCAGATCATACCAACTGAAACCACAGTTCAACCATCTTAAGAATTAATAATGAGAAATGACTTTCTCATGCAGAAAGAGCAAGCCGATGGCGCTCCGGAGCAAAGTTCACCAATGTCCAAATTCTGCTGACTGATAAAAGGTAGACACAGATAGACAGACAGACAGACAGGCAGACAGACACACACACACATATATACAGCATAGATAGACACACTCGCGCGCGCAGAGGCAGGCATATCAGGAGACAGGCACATTGACACTGAGACAGGCATATAAATAGACATAAAGACATCTCGGCAGACAAACAGATCGCCATATATCTGATTTAATGGAATAATCTACGACCACCAGTACTTCGACGACGCAATTGTTTTACAGAAGTTACATTGGTATCAGAGTAGTCTTACATTTTGTAAATGGAGTAATCGAGCACTACTAAGGCTTCAATGATGTAATATTTTACTAGAATTACAATGGTCTCGCGAGAATCTTACATTTTGTAAGTGGCGTAATCGACGACGACTAGTACTTCGACGATGTAATTGGACTTTTCGTCGCCAGCGAAGGACAGGAGTTCCCCGGCGTATTGCATCGTTACATTCGGTAACTGCTCTGTAACATATACAGTAACTTTTGAGGGATACTTAAAAGGCGATATATTAAGTAATTAAGTGTCTTCATACGTAAATTTAAGCATACATTCATACATATATACAACAATAAATAAATACATACATACATAAGTACATTCATGCATTAAAACATACATACTTGCATACATGCATGCATGAATACATACATACATACATACATACATGCATACATACATGCATTCACATGTACATACATACATACATACATACATACATAACCAGCAAAGTAACAAATCTTTGATGAGGCTCTGTATAAATGTACGTAAACAATCTAAGCAATCCTTCATTACTATTGGTTAGCTAATTAATTCAGAGTATTTATATAGCGCCTCATTAACGCATCTAAACTACTAATCAGCGCTACCTGCAAGCCGAAAAGAACAGTGATAGTAGTGGTGTTTAAGTCGTGGTAGTATAGTGTAGTGTCGCGTAGTGTCGGCAGGAGTCTTTGTGCGATGATTCTCGTTAGACACACACAAGTATATGGTTATATATGGCTATATAACATATGGCTATATAACATATGGCTACATAACATTATAAATATACATATGTGTATATATACATATGTATAAAGGTAGCATAAACGGTATAGGTAACACATTCAATGCACTGAAGTACATTTTGGCTGAGGTGCTAACGCGGCCTCAGCAATTCAACGTCAGGACGAGTGGCGGATTTAACTGTAGGAGGGAGGGCCGTTCTCCCTACGCCCCTTTTTGTTATAAAAAGGCGCCCATCAGACCAGACTCGTTCACGGTGGGCTGCCAGAACTGGCCCTCCTCTGGAAATCCCCTTAAGCAATCCTGGATCCGCCACTGGACAGGACACCATTTCTAACCTCTGACCTTTGGTCTGGGCGTTCAGATTTATGTAGGCGCGTAGGAGAGGGAACAGCCAGTGTGCAGAACTTTTAAAGGATGTATATAAATGTTCAATTTCTGTTGTAAGCTTTTAAAGGCGCTTTATATAGCGCCTTTCAGATTTCTACTCACGGGGTCCGTAGTCCGTCGTCGGAGGAACAATTTTCGTGGCGACGTACTGGTCTCCGTCGGAACGCTTTCGTCTTTTCGAAGTATCTCGGCGCAGATAGTAGTACTCCTCGTTGTACTTGAAAGTACCTTGCTGCCATCACAAGAACACGTTCATTTTATTCATTCATTTCGCATGACAAGGTAGCTGATTGGTTTGAGGGCTTGCTTTGAATGCAAAGTGTCCGGATTTGATCCTCCTCGGAGACTGTTGCTGCGTAGGGACCTTGAGCAAGGTCCTTTGTACCGCTCAGCACCATTTATTAATGCTTTGTCAATAGATGTAATGGGATGTGGTGGTGTAATGGTATGTTCTGTGCCTTGTAACCGGAGGGTCGAGGGTTCGAATCTATAACAAGCCACTGCGTAGCGACTTTGGACAAGTTGCTCACCCACATTTGTCTGTGAGGTATGCGACGGAAAACCACCTCAATCATCTCATCCCCGCGTGGCTTAAGGCCAATGGAACTGCCTTCAGGTAGAGAAATCATCATCATCATCATCATCATCATCATCATCATCATCATCATCATCATCATCACTGGATGTCGACATTTTTAGCAGAGGAACCAATGTCCCACTTAGTGGGGTCGCCTATGCAACATGAAATCGGTTTGAAATAAAAGTAATTAAGTAAGTATATTCTTTACTAACCAATAGCTAACCGCACATTTTATTTCAAGTATTTAAGAACAAAAGAAAAACTTAACAGGTATACAACATGCTAATCATAAAGGATTTACGCGTTAAACTATTAGGCGGTAGGAATAATACGATCATGGATGTGGGGCGGTAGGGAATAACTGAGGGTCTTATGTGGCAGGATTAGCTGTTGTAAGACATGGTTTTGGACGAATGATCTACTTAATGTCAATCCAACTGCATGGACTTTAAACAAAAGCAGAACCGCAGTGAACTTTATCACGAAAACTAGCATGAATGCAATGCAGTGTAGTGACCTTGCTTTGTCTCAGCTCACTGTTTGGTGTTACTTCGATTCTCTCACTTTCGCAGTCCAATAAACGAAATCAACCGCGTCATCAACCAATCGCATTTTGTACGGATTTTCAAAAATAAGTATCTGATTAAGTATCTCAATAAGTATCTCAATAAGTAGCTCAATAAGTAGCTCAATAAGTAGCTCAATAAGTAGCTCAATAAGTAGCTCAATAAGTAGCTCAATAAGTAGCTCAATAGTATATCATTAAGTATCTGATTAAGTATCTCAATAAGTATCTCAACAAGTATCTCAATAAGTATCTGACTATGTTTTTTGCTTACATATTCTCGCGCGATGTCGCCGTTGGTTGATCTCTCCGGAAGAACAAGGATCGATGCCAGACGATTTGGATCTTGGTAGACGGCGTAATCCTAAACAGGCACTTCTCTAATTGTAACTACTATTGACGTAAAGGTAATTGTCAGTCTATCTGAAATTGTATCTGTAGACCTAATTGTCTTGCAAATGTAACAATAACTGTGAAAGTAAATGCAACGGTGGCCTAGCTGTAAACGTCAATCTAAATGTAAAAGCAATTGTACTTGTAGATGTAATAAATTTCTAACTGTAAGTGTAACTTAACTGTAACAGCAGTTTTAACTGTAAGTGTAGCTGTAATTGTAATTGTAAAAACGACAGTTTATAGTATACTATTGTAAGTAGCAATATTTCAGAATGCTAAAACGTAAAAACACTAGCCTAAATATATTTTAAAACTGTTTCTCATGAGCACTTTCTCCTAGATGTTTCAATTTGTTTTCTGTTCTTCATGGATCATTATGTAGGCAGTCCTCAAAAATACAAAAATATAATAATATCAGATCTACAAAGTATTACTAATATAATTAATTTAAAAGTAACTTTCCGGGCAGAACATCTGCACATCAGTTAATTAATTAATTAATTAATTCCTTAATTGATTAATTCCTTCTGGGGAAATCCTTTGCTGCTCCCATTTAGTTGCGGATCATAAAGCAACTGCCAAATCTGTTCAAATTTTGGCACCTTTACCTTTTGAAAACAACCTTCTTTGCTCTCATATTATTCGCCAAATAGCGCCAGTGCTTGCCATCACATACATATAGCCCGACCTAGCACGCACGCGTCTAAACCTATTATTATATAGCTCTTGGTAATGGTCTGGATTATATCGATACCCCTATGCGTTGTTCGCTCCATGGCGAAAGTGTTCCGTCGTTGCCAAGGATGACGAGGGCCAGACTGTCGGAGTTTGAATTCTTCGTGAGGTTCAGTTCGATTTCGTCTTTGTACATCTTCATGTTGAGCTTCAGCTGCTGCGGATTCAAAGCGTTTCCGTTATTCTTCTGAGATTCTTCGAGGTCAACTGACTCACCTGTATTAGATAACACACCTGTGTGACAAGGTATGTATGTACATGTATGTATGTACATGTATGTATGTACATGTATGTATGTACATGTATGTATATTTGTATGTATGTATGTTTGTATGTATGTATGTACATGTATATATGTATGTATGTATGTGTATGTGTGTATGTATGTTTGTATGTATGAAGACGTTTCATAAAATAGCGCCTTTTGAGTACTTCTCAAAAGTCTCGTGTACATGGCAATCTAGCATATTTAAACAAGAGCACTTTAATGTCCACTTTATCCAGACTTTAAAAACCCTGGAAATTACAGAAATAAAGAAGCCAAAACATTCAGACATCGTTCTAATCTAATCCATTCTAAAGACTTCTATAGCGCCATTATCATAATGCCCAAGGCATCAGTGGATTGCCGCCTCAAGTCAAAATCGGACTCAAAAATCACAAACCGTTGGAGAATCCATGTCGAATTCCAATAAGTCAGAGAAACCAGAAACCAGGCTACGGTGGGGAAGCGATTTAGAAGAGATGGGGCTTTAGTTTAGACCTGAATGACATCAAGGAATTGGCAGAACGAACTGAACTGAGCAGCGAATTCCAAAGCGTTGTACCTCAGTCATTCCCTACGGCCCCACACCCATGACCGTATTATTCCTACCGCTGATAATTTAACGCGTAAATGTTTTATTATTAGGATGCTGAATGCATATTAAGTTTTTTCTGTGTTCTTAAATACTTGTAAATCGATGTGCGATTAGCTGTTTTTTAATAAATAATATACTTACTTACTTTCTTACTTGCACTTACTCAACTACGCATTGAAGCCAGAATTACTGTGGCCATTTGAAGTAAATCGGACAAAAAGTGTCTGCCAACACGCAAGAACGAATGTGCTAGCACTAAAGAGTTTGTACCTGTGGGCGTTCTAACCACAAACGCTTGTGTTTACTCTAGGTAACCACTGCAGGTTTGACAGATTCATACTATTTGTATGGGACAATCACCTAAGAACTCCTGTCAAGGAACTCCTTTTGACAAATTCGAAGAAAGCCCAGGGGTTACATGGGCGTTTTACTTCAGGGTCAGAGAGAGCTTTGTTGCAACTTATTTTAGCCGTAAACCTTTGAAAGGCAAATCACATCGAGCGTGACAAGGAAGAGACGGCAAAGGATAGAATAGACTGACTCATTTCAAATTCTGACTAACTCTGACAACGATTTCTTTGCCTGAGACTAAGAATAAATCAATCTGACTGAAATTTTATGTCATAATAGTAGGCCCAATCGTCAGTTCGAGATTTTGACAGCGCTCAACGAAAACCAAGTCTCTGGAACAGGCGCTCAGTCAATACAAAATCGATAGGCAGAAAGTGTTCGGTCCAGGTCCAGGTCCAGGTCCAGGAGTCAGGCAGGTAGACAGTCAGACGGTTACGGCGGATGGTGTTTCGGATTGGAGCGGAGAGAGAGATAAGTGGAAGAGGAAGAAGAGAGATAAGTGGAAGAGGAAGAATCAGGATAAGACTTTTGGAAAAGTAATGTTTTCAGTTTTGAGTGAAAGACCTGCGCAGAAAATGCAAGAGAGCCGGTGTTGGTCAGTTCGTATGATGGGTCAGATAGTTGCCGTAATTCTAGCTGGAGTTTATTCCAGAGGTTTGGAGCAGCTATGGCTATGGAGCGATTTCCAAATTTTAACATGTATTTTTGACATCCTTATTAACATCTTTACCCTACCATATCCGCTTCATTTCCGCCATCGGTTGATGCCGTGTGCATTAGACAGCGGCGCTCTAGAAGTTTCTAATTTATTATTATTATTATTATTATTATTATTATTTAATATTATTACTATTCATTTATTTTTAGTGCAGGTGAGGTGCAGGATTAACTATGAGTCAATTACTGAGGACAGCGGAAGACAGAAACATCTGGAGACGGACGGTTCATGGTGAGGCCCAACTTCGGATCGAAGATGGCTACAGACAAGACAAGCCAGGACAAGACAAGACAAGCCAACACAAGACAAGACAAGCCAACACAAGACAAGACAAGCCAACACAAAACAAGACAAGCCAACACAAGACAAGACAAGCAGAGGTAAGTTAAACCCGAGGTAGGGAGACACTTCACTACGATAACTGAATTCAAAGTTGCACTTAAAACTCATCCTTTTACACTGTACTATGATTAACTTAGTTCACGTTACGCGCTTTCGTGCAAGACTAGTTTTGTTTAAGCGCACTATAAATGCTAGCTTACTTACTTACTTACTGATTACCGATGGAATGATTGGGCCTTAACGAACATAGTGACATAGCGCTATACTAAACATGACGTAACCAAATCCCTAAAATGACGTCAGCATAGCCAATTTGGTTAATTGTGATAGTTTTAAAACATGACCTAACGTTGCAGACCGTTGAAGTTATCTCCACAATCGTAGTCTACAGCCCGGATTTGTCAGTCTTTACTAATTATTCCAATGCTAATATCTTGTTTGTTTAAGCTTACGTGGTAGCCGATTAGAAAGCTTAGCCTGCTAAGCACGAAGGGTATATTCAACTGCGGAATTGTTGTATAAAACGAAGCCTTTCTTCATTGGACGGGTTTTCACGGCCGAGGACCTAAACGTCGTTTATAGGTCTATACTGTACTAGGCCACCATCACTGTGTTATAACTGCCAACAGTTTACGTGAGTCACACCCCTAGAGTTGCTCATTAAAAGAAGTGTGTGTGTATGTGTGTGTGTGTGTGTGTCTATGTATGTGGCGGTCGCGGTCTGTATTTGCGAGGCGGGGTTGACTTCAGCGCAGTTCCTCGCCCGGGGCCACCCAAGTCACTGCCTCATTTACTTCCGATAAAAAATGGCTGTTCCGTACCACCTTTTCCCGTAACTTCCGTTCTCTCCATCGAAGGTTCAGCTTGGGCGGCTTCGTTAAGGGAGGCAACACTGTAGAGCTCTGTCTGGGGATCCTACTCTGCTTCTTCTGCGGTTTCCGGATGGACAACATTCTAAGGATGGCCTTGCTCATGAAAGAGCTCGTTCCTTTATGTATGTATATATATATGTGAGAGTGTGTGTGTAGGTGTGTGTGTGTTTATATGTTTGTGTATGTGTGTTTAGTGCGCGCAAAACTCATGTGCATTGGTTGAAATAATCAGTACCTTTGCCTTGACAGATATAATACCAGAAGATGCAACAGCAAGAGCCGTTCCCGGAATCTTCCCCCACATACGGGCCATACCCGGGTTCAACGATCGCCCCCAACTATCCTCGACAATTATCAGCCACGTCCGCCTCTGTGCATCCTCTTTCATCGGCACAATCTCTTCGTCCTCCGTCTCCCCATGTTACTGTTCCTGCCCCTCCTCCTGTTCCTGCTCCTCCTCCTGTTCCTGCTCCTCCTCCCTTTCCTGCTGCTCATCCTACTTCTTCGGCTCCTCCTCCTTTTCCTGCTCCTCCTCCATTTCCTGCTCCTCATCCTACTTCTTCGGCTCCTCCAGTTTATGCAGCTGCGCCAGTTCCTTATCCTCAAAGAAAACAATCCTCCATTCGTCCTCTTTATCCTCCCCGAACTGCTCGTAGTGGTCGACGCTCCACGTCCCCGGCGGAAGCGACATACGTGTGCGTCGACGGCGTGTGCACTCGACTGGAACCCGGGACCCGGACGGTGCTGCTGATCGATCAACCGAGGCGAAACCTGACCGGATACCTGATGCTCGGCGTCTTTGTCACGCTCTGCTGCAACATCTGCTTCGGTCTGTGTGCAGTCATATTTGCCTGTGAGTATCGCGACTTTTTTTCTGGGTAAGATATTTTTGATAAAACTCCGCCATTGCCGCTTTCTGGTGGTGCCAGTCCCAAGCCTGGATAAAGGAGGAGGGCGACGTCAACGGCTTTTGATGCCATAAGGTGTCGTTAAACTGAGGTAACCATTTTTAAAAATAAGTTTTTAAAAAATATTTTTTCAATTGCTTATCCGCCGTAGGCTGCCTGTCTGTCCTGTGGACTGACCTTCTGGATAATGTCCTGATTGCGGCTTGGCTTTGAAGGGTGCGCCATCGGTTAATTCCTTGTGCATCAGACACTGGCGCGTTAGAAGTTACTTATTATTATTGATATTGTCATTGTCAGGGCCGTTTTAGCGTCGTCGTAGGCCCCAACTGCCAACTCTGCATTAGAGCTAAACACACTAAAAACGACTCAGTGCGGGAAATGACATTTGAGGACATTATATGTGATTTTGCTAATGCAAAGAGCCGCAAAGTTAACATAATGTAGCACAGCTTAACTTAAGCTGTTTCGGTACAAACTTTAAAATTATTAACTTTGTATCTCCTTTTTCTATTTTCGGGTCAATCAATATTTTTTTTCAATATCTCATTTTTGACTTTCGTAGGTCCCTATAAAGTTCGTAGGCCCTAGGCACAGTGCCTACTGCGCCTAATAAATAAGACGGCCCTGGTTATTGTTATTGTTGTTATTATTGCTGTTGTTGTTATTGTCATTATTATTGTGGTTATTGTTATCGTTATCTTTATCGTTATCGTTATGATTATCATTATTATGATAACCATTATTATCATCATCATCTAGGCCTCTGAGTTGGCAATGGACGAATTCCAAGGTCCTGGACACGGGGCCAGTGCATCGCAGGACTTTCCGTTTACTTCCCAGCTTACGCCGCTACCAAATTATACTGCTTGGTGACAGAGGCACGTTGTACGCAAACAACTTGCTCAGGGTCGTTATACGGAGTCGAACCTGCAGCAGCATGATCGTTGACCAGACGCGTTACAAATAGGCCACCGTGTCGCATATATAATTATATCTATATATAGCCTATGCTTATATGTAAATATGCAGTGCTTTTTTTTCCAGGAAAAAGGTTCCGGAACTGAACAATTATGGAATTTTATGCTTAAATTTCATTATTTTTATCAATCAATAAACACTGAAAATAGTGTAAAGTTGTAAACACTAAATTTGAATTAAAATAAGTTACATTATATTACATAATTAAAATTACTTAGTAACACAATTCTTTTAATAAAAACTAAATTATTTTTATTAGCCAAAAAAGGCGCCTTTCCGGAGCGTTCCGTCTGAAAAAAGCACTTTAAATATGTACATTTATATGGATATATATTATATATATTGTTGCCGATAAGCTACCGTGTCGGTAACGTAGTTTAAAATTGCATGCTTGACTTTTAAGGCTCAGAACACTGGCCTTCCATCATATCTTAATACTTTGCCGACTCCATATCGCCCTCCCAGATTCTTGCGTTCTTCTGATACTGGTTTGTTGCAAGAATCTAGGTTCAGGACAATTGTAGGATCACGTGCCTTTAGCTGCTGTGGTCCTCGCATTTGGAACCGTCTACCACAAAAGGCCCGACTTGTAAACTCGCTATCAACTTTTAAACCACTTGTTAAGACTCACTACTTCGTCTTGGCTTTTGCATGATTCCATCTTGGCCCCTAGCGAATATACATCCACGCCTCAGATTCAGGTGTACAGACATTGCGCTCGTTACAAGTGCTTTAAAATAAATAAATAAATATATAATTATATCTATATATGCTTATATTTTAAAATGTATATTTATATGGATATATATATGACTTTGTGATTCTAGTGATAGCAATGAGTGAAGGTATGGACCATCGAACATCGATGCAATTGGGTGATACGTCGCTCTGCTTATCAGTCGTCGGAATCATTTCAACGTTCTTCCTGCTCTTCGTCATGTTGATCTGCTATTCGCCCTACTATGGCGTCTGACTGACTGATGATACGAGGGATGACCTGCGTCTTCTTTAGAACCCAAACGAATCTACTACAAACCCCTTTAGGGTTAGGACAGGAAGGGTGTAGAATGACTTTGCCGTTGACAGTAGGCCTATTGTTGTCTTTCGCTAGGGCAAGGCTGTAGGGGACGATTGCAGGGGTTTAGGAGATCCCCGTTGTAGTTTTATTGTGTTGCGGTCGCTATGCTGAGTGGATGGATCGATGAACGAACGAATGAACGAACGAACGAACGAATGAATGAATGAATGAACATATGAATGCATGAATGAACGAATGAATGAATGAGCATTGGATACTGTTGCCATAGAAACTGTTAGATTATTCTGTCGTTCACTAAACCTCCATCGTCTCCTCATTCATTTATCTCCTCCCTTTCCACCGAAACTTCTCAAATGACTTCACAAATAGCAACAGACAGACAGACAGACAGACAGACAGACAGACAAACAGACAGACACTCTATCAGAGGCAGTTATGCCAAGAAACAGATAGGCACAATGACAAAGAGACAGGCATATAAACAGACACAACGACACATAGGCAGACATACAGATATGCATGCATCTGAATGTATGTACCTGAACATTTATTTAGCGCCTATCGGTAACATTGCAATGGATATTCACAGACAATGCGTGATACATGTATCTGGATGCAAGCCTATATATCTGATCATTTATATAGCGCCCTCCAGTAACCTTGCACATGATATACGCAGGCAAAGCGTGACAGAGGGGGGAAGAAGGAACTAAAGACGAAGAATTCCTACCAGAAATGCCGGTCGCTTTGAAGACAATTATGATGAGAATCGTGAAAAGGGCTTTGAAGCGAAGCATTCCATCCATGTTGCACTGTTAGAATAACTGTTGATTCTAAGTGATGTTAGAATGATTCCGAACCGGGTGAGAAGATGCTAGAGCCAGCTAGGTCTTCTTCTGTGAACAGCAGACGTACTGCCTTCTGCTTTATGATCTACAATTGGGATTATTCACTTAACTCTTTGTTCAGCTGAGAGTGAGAGTCGCACGTGTACACAAGTGGAAGATGATGAGCAGTATAGCCACTGTTTTTCACTTTTAAAATTAATTTAAATGTTAATTTAAATTAATTTTTTAATTTAATTAACAACTGTAATTTTAAGGACCTGCCTGAGAGAATGATAACGTAGACGACGATGACGACGACTACGAATGTTGTTGTTGTTATTGTTGTTGTTGTTGTTATTGTTGTTGTTATTGTTGTTGTTGTTATTGTTGTTATTGTTGTTGTTATTGTTGTTGTTATTGTTGTTGTTGTTGTTGCTGTTGTTGTTGTTGTATTTATGAATATGAATTAGACAACGTCAGCAACTGGCAAATTATGCGTCAAGGTCAATACAGCGAAACTGAAAGGAAGTGATTGTAATAATATTCATGATGATGATGATGATAATGATGATGATGAAGATTATTATTATTATTATTATTATTATTATTATTATTATTATTATGAGGAGAAGGAGGAGGGGGTAGGAAGAAGGAGTAGATAGAAGAGTAGAAGGGCGAGGATCGCGATGATAGTGATGATGACGACGACGACGATGATAATTTTGACACAATACTGAATAACCATTCAAATAATCTCAAGTGTTCATGGTAATTAATTCCTTAAAATTAAAATTGTCCATCTTTCTGCAAATGATGAGGCTGGAGGCCCTACGATCGCTTTCTAAAAACAAACGTAAAACTTGCAGGTATATTTTTACATTTGCATGCCTAGCAATTTACACGCAATGTAGCTATACACAGTCTAGCAACAACAGCTGAAATTTTACAATTCTTTGTCCTTTTAGTTGATTGACGCGATGCTGTAACAGCTTGTCTTCCTAGCAAACACTGCGTCGTCACATCTAAGTCACTCACATTGCAGTAAAATTTAAAACTCAGCGCTGCTTAGAAAAGATTTAGCAGAAGAAAATAAGCCGATAAAATGAGTTAAGAAATTACCTGTTGAGGTGAATAAAGAAATTACCTGTTTCAGACGAATTAATAATTTAAATTAGGATTTAAATTATGAAATTATGCCTACCTGTTCATGTATGCTAGGAATTAAGATGTTTAAGCAAGTGAAGACTGTAGCTTCTTATTAAGTGAGTTAAGAAGATCCATTGAAAAAGCGAGTTGTGTAGTTACCTTTTCTGGCGAACTCTAGTTACCTTTTCAGGCGAACTATATTTACCTTTTCAGGACCTTTTCAGCCGAACTATAGTTACCTTTTCAGACGAACTATAGTTACCTTTTCAGCCGAACTATATTTACTTTTTCAAGCGAACTATAGTTGCCTGTTCAAGCGTGTTAAATAATTACCTTGTAAGGTGAGCATTTTACCTGTTTAACGAATTCAGAGACCTACTTATTAATGTGAATTAAAAACTTACCTGTTCATGCAATCGATCCGTAATCTATCCATGTAATCACGCACTCACGTAAGCTTTCACTGGGGAAAATGTACTTTCTCTATTATCCTGTAGAAGTCTCCTTTTGTCAGCAGTTGCCTTTCAAAATCTAAGACTCGGCGTATAAGACTAGGTCTAAAAGCCTTCGTATTTTATGAGAATTTTTGGGTCAGGGTTGTAGTTTATAAGCAAAAGAGAGACTGGGTAAGGATAGCAAAAACTAGCCAGATGATGAATGTAGTGGGATTTATCAAGTTTGCAATCGTCGACAAGGCAGTCAGCAAAAGGCCTACTAGCGTAATTTTACTTGTTCATTAAAGCATGACGCCGATACAGCAAAGGCCTGGGTTTGTATTCACAGCTCTGCGTGCTTACGTGGGCCTACAGTAGGCCTACTTAAACCACCTAGTGTCTTGAATACTGTGGCTAGAATTATTATTATTATTATTCCTCCTGCTGACAATTTAAGACATAAATGTTTTATTATTAGGATGTTGTATGCATATTAAGTTTTCTTGTGTTCTTAAACTTGTAAACCGATGTGCGATTAGCTATTGGTTAATAAAGAATATACATATTTACTTACTTACTTACTTACTTGCTTGTTTACTTACTTACTTAGAAGGTTAACTGTGCATCCAGGAACAAAAAATGCGAGAGATGGCGGACCATAAATCGACAGGTTAATTGATTTTTAATTGGCTGATGATCAACGTCTTACGAAAATGTGTATTGTTCCATTGATATAGCGCCTTTTCTTGAATAAACTACTCAGAGGCCTTCCCGCAGGGTATAAGAGCCCCGTCGTCGGAAATGTGACAGCAAAACGCATATGAGAACTACTGTGATTAAATCCAACAAGCCTCAGGTTACTTTGGTGTCTGATCTCCACAGACATACATACTTATACAATAAAGATATGGAATATATATACTAACCATAAATCTCATGAATATGTACATTATACGACATCATTGTGTTTGTGTGGGTATGTGTGTGTGTTTGTATGTGTGTGTATGTGTGTGTCTTTAGGTGTAGGGGAAGCGTCGTTACAGGCCTACCCTTCGGCTGCCATTTTCATCATCGTGTATCCTGATGCTAAAAATAGTTCACCCGGCAGATGTCGTGACTCACTCGATGTCATGACTCATCACGTGTTGCCTTCAGAACGCAGTCACCAACAGGTCCAGCGTAAGTCCAATCGAAGCCAAAAAGTCAATCTTTAATAACACGGTTCATTACTATATATATATATATATATATATATATATATATATATATATATATATATATATATATATATATATATATATATATATATATATATATATATATATATATATATATATATATATATATGATGATCAGATAACTAGATATGTCGCCAGTAGCAAGCTCGCGCACACCTTCAGAGCCCTGCAAAATGATTTCCAACTAGAGCATATATATATATAGAAGTATTAGGTAGGCCTAAATATATCTTTCTGTGCAATTTCACATATGAACTGTGTTATTAACTATTATTTAGGTCTGTGTAAAGATATATTTACTGCATACAGTTAAATATCCATATTGTCAAATCTAAACAACGTCAATCTTAAACAATATACATATGTTCTTATAGGGCCTATTTACATGCATAACCTGTATTTATATAGTTTTTATGCACATATATATGAACCAGATAACGTATGTATATGAACCGGATAATATATGAATGTTTGCTAAAGGATGAGTGTTCAGTCCTTAGTAACATATAACATCGTTAATTAAGGCCAACGCATAGAGTGCCTTTAATTAGTTTCTCTTGAAGAGGTGCTATTCATTTTTCTGATTACAATTAGAATTACAATTACACTTATTATTATTCAGAAGTCCAAGTGTCAACCTCTTTAAACAGCTGAAATTCTGTTTACTGCATTACTCTTAGTACTTGGGCTGACTTTTGACATTGTAAAGCACCCTAGAAATAGCCTGGTACTTACGATGCTATATAAATTGTCGTCGTTACATTACATTACTATTGCAATACGTATGCGTGCCTGGACGGTCAGAAGGTGCGCTTCTAACCTGTGTCGTCTTCTTGCGTGCCATTAATTTTTCATAAGACGGTATCAATTGCAGTGATTGGTACAGAAATCGATACGCTAAAAATCGTGATTGGTTTTTGTTCTGTAGAAGAAGAGGCCAGTATCAACACTGAGCAATAAAAAGCATTTACTTGTAAAAAATAAATCCATAATGTTACATGTGTTGCCTTCGGCTTGTTAATAGGAGTGTGTTTATAAAATTATGGTGTAGATCTTACCGTGACAAGGTGAGGTAAGGCGAGGTAAGGTGAGGTAATGTGAGGTAAGGCGAGGTGAGTCGAGGTAAGTCTAGATAAGGTGAGGTAAGGCGAGGTAAGGCAGAGAAACGTAAGGTAAGGTCACGTGAGATAATTAGGTAAGGTTAGGTAAGGTCATGATTAGGCATACATTTGCGCTTATATTAACAGGTGTGGCTCGGCGTGTAAGCACCGAACAGAGGTCGATCCCTTATAAATTTGTTAGATAACCATGTTTAGTGCGAAGTTTGTGAGGTTCCCCAAAAATCGCTATATAAATATCCAGATGCAGACATGCAAGCTTACATTCATACACACGCATAAATGCCAACACACACATACATACATACATACATACATTCATACATACATACATACATACTTACACACATACATACATGCACACATACATACATAAATACATACATACATACATACACACACATGCATACATACATAAATACACACATACATACATACATACATGCATACTTACACACATACATACATACATGCACACATACATACATAAATACATACATACATACATACATACACACATGCATACATACATAAATACATACATACATACATACATACATACATGCATACATAGGCCTACATACATTCGTACATAAATACTTAATATATATATACATGTATATTAATTTTCTGTTGAAAGTTATGTCCTTTTAAGGTTGTAACACTTTTCTATGTTTGTATATAGCCGTCTTGGGCCACTTTTCTCGAGTCAGGCCTGGGGCAGTCGTTACACTAGACTGAACCTAGATATTTGGGCCTTAATCACTCAACCAGAACTGCGAAAACATAAGACTAGGCCTGTTCTATTGACCCTTTCGTGAACAGCAAGAGACACACATGCAGGGCCTTCTCTGCTGTAGGTCTCTATTTGCAGGGTTTATTGGAAACATTTGCCCTTTTAAGCAGGGTGTGACGTGAGGGTCCGAACAGTGGGAGGGAAAGCTTGTTGGAACGCAGCGGAGTTTTCAGTCCCAGGGGCGAACCAAACATTTATAGATGATCTTTTAATTTTTTTCCGAATATCCTCTTCAAATGTCTTAAATTTTTCATGTTTTTGTGACTTTTGTTTAGTCATCCACCTTTTCGTCTAGCTTTCCGGTCTGTGTAGTTTCCGCATGAATAGATCCGCCCTTATTTACTATTTAGCAGTGTTTAATCCCTTACCACGCACCACTACGCCCAGGTTTGCTGGTTTTGGGAAAGTCCTGTCTGCTTCCTCGAGATCCATTCTGCCGTCAATTTTCCAGTTGATTAATTCAGTTTAACGACGTCTTATGACATCAAAGGCTACCCTGGCACCCCTTCTTTCTCTTATCTCTCCCTTCTCTCCAACCCCATGCACCATCCCCATAGCTGCCACGCTGTCTCTCCGTCTGACTTTTAGATCTTGATCTGGAACCGAACCCTTTTGCCTATCGAGTTTATTTTGACTGAGTGTCTGTGAATAAGCTGGTCCCCGAGACGTGGCTTTCGTTGGGCGCTGTAGAAATCTCGGAATTACGATTACGATTACGAAAGGCCGTTGATGTCGCCCTCCTCCTTTATCCAGGCTTGGGACTGGCACCACCCGACTAGAGGCATTGGCGAAGTTTTAATTTTACCAGTCTTTTAGTTTCTCAGTTTTATCCTGATCTTTTTAACTTCACGTTTTAAATATACAGTCTTCACCCCAACTAGTTTTGGGCAACTCAATGGCGTGCCACCAAATCAAATAGCAGTTGGCCGAATTGGCCCTTTTATGGTCTCGCCCTTGTAATGAACATGACAAATTTAATTAATGTTTACGATTGCGATTACGATTAATTAGAGCGACAACATAATAAGCCATCAAATGCAGTCTGCCTACAATTAGCACTGAGTTATTAAAATTCTGTTACTGGCTGAGTTTTTGGTTAAGTTAGCAGTGAAAGTCTGTGGCTGCGTTTTTCAGCTATTTCCAAAATCAGAAGTGCATCTTCTGCAGACTGCCGGGGCCACAGCCCAGAGGGGCTCTACACTGGGCCACTTGTGGCAACTGGCGGCCCGCTGTGGCCAAGTGTAGACCAAAGAACATAGATGCAAGAGTCTAACTTCAAAGTAGTCTTTTTAAAAATAAAATTGTGAGAACAGTTTACACAAGGTCGAACTAGTATAAGGACTCTAGCTGATTCCAGAGCAGGAATCTAGTCTTCTGACGTCGGGAAGTAACTGTAAATGTAACTGTAAATGTTTTTCAGTATCGACCGTATGGCCTCGAACATGCTCATTTTTCAGTGAATTGATCGTGTGAGATCCTCCATCACCGCTTCCATCTTTAATCGCAATCGTAATTCTAAGATTTCTACAGCACCCAACGAAAGCCACGTCGCGTAAACCATCTTATTCGCATTCGCTCAGTTAAAACAAAATCGACAGGAAAAGGATCCGATTTCAGCTCAAGATCCAAAACTCAGACGAAGCAACACTTTTCATGGGTGCCAATCCATTTAAGGACTGTACTAGCTCGATATATATAACTTAGTTAAAACGCGATTTAAAGGTGTCTTAAGCAAAACCTGATATTTGTAAAGTGTAAATGTAAATTAGCATGTTTTTCTCTAGCGACCGTATGGCCTCGACCCTGCTCATTTTCAATGAATTGATCGCGTGAGACCTTTCATCACCGCTGCCTGATTGAATGGGCACCAAGCCATTTACTTGTAAGGTCCCCTATGAAATCAACTAATCACGCACAGAGACGCCTTGACGTAGGGCCTACACTTTAACCAATGTAGCTAACCAGGCAAGCAGGCAGCTTAGAGAACTACATTCGCTGAATATATTAAATCACCTTCGTCATTACTTTTTGGCTGACGTGTGTCCGTCCACATGTGCATAATTTTTGTCAAGTTTCACATCATTGGCCTATATGACTCTTGGACCTTGGACGTGGAACCGAACCCTTTTGCCTATCGATTTTGTTTTGACTGAGCGTCTGTGAATAAGCTGGTTCCCGCGACTTAGCTTTCGTTGGGCGCTGTAGAAATCTCGAGATTACGATCTGATAAGATTATGACTGTTATTCAAAATGTTGTTTATATAAAATGTAAACAAATTTAAGCTATGCCCTCATCGAAATAATTTCTGACATATTTCATGATAGCAACATGGTGGACCCAGTTAAACGGACACACGTCTATTTCTGGTTTTGCAAAAGAGATATTCCGAAATAGCATAGGCCTAAAACCAAAAAGACGTAGCGTACGACTATGTTCTGGAAAATGGTTATCACTGATAAAATCGAACTTTACAGGTAGTGAAAGTCATCAGAGCGAAACTGTTTAATCATATATAACTGGAAAAGGCTAAATAAAATTTAATTAGGCTTACATTGTGTAACCAAATTTTTATTGTCGAAATAGGCCGAGTTTTAATCGTCCTCAGTTTGTCGACTAGATTTTAGTTGAGAATGATCTCGCAGAACTGAACTTCGGCTTTTATAAAAAAAAAGGAACAAGGACCAGGGTAGAGTAGTGTGGGTCGCATCGTGCACACGGTTACGCTCAGCTGACTTTGCCGCCAGAGAAATTTGTCAAGACCCTTACTTTGCAAGACGAGAAGCGGAATAAGACTTCTGCGCATGCGTCGTTGCGTTGTACACGTTTGATGTTACTTAACGTTTTTCTGTAATTTCGGTGAAAAAAATGGGTGAGTTAATGGTTCTGAATCTGTGAAATTCTAGTTCTTTCGAACTAGTTTTATTTTGATGTTGCAGATGGGAACAATGTACCGGGTGAATTATTTTCGTGGAATTTGTTGAAGAACAGGTTGATTTGTCTGCGTTGGCAGGGAGTCGGCTTACCGGTTATCGACAAAGTCAGCGTCCAACAAACTTCTATAATGCTAGCATACAATAAACAGTCATTTGTCCCACGACTTAAGTCGCGTCAAGTGCATTGATTTGCTGTGATTAGTTTATTTTTAAAATGGCCATCGAATGATGTTTTCCTAATTGAAATTACTGGACTTAACTCTAGTTTTAGTCAAGTAGGACAAGAAGTTAAATAATGAGAAGTCAGGGGTGTAAATATTCTAACTTAGACTAAATAAGGCGAAAAGTCAATTGTTTTGCATGTGCCTTTGAATAATGCTAATGTAGTAAGAAATAAATATTCATGTTCATATCCACATTTGACACAGAAAGGGTAAAGTACATAGTAAATATTTTTTTAAATCACAAATTTTCAGATGCAGCCATCTTATCATTATGATCTGTGCAACTGAATGTTTAGATATTCTCAACCTTAACTGTTGTCTTGATAAACTTTGTAATTTTCTTTTCAAAATTGATCTGTTAGGAGGCTTGTTGAGTTACTTCAGCGGTCTTTTTGGTTCGAAAGAACGCAGAATTCTTATCCTCGGACTTGATGGTGCTGGCAAAACGACAATCCTATATAGGCTGCAAGTTGGCGAAGTTGTAACTACGATACCAAGTAAGATCATTTGTTTTCTGTCAGTTATAGTTACTTGAAAGGTTCTGTTGTGCACATTAATTGGGATTTTATAAAATACTGCATTAAATAATAAAACTGCAAGTTACATTTTTGAAGTAGTAGGTTTCAAATGACTGGGATGTGGTCTGATTAGGAAATGCCATCCAGATTTTGTGTCATCTGCAAGTGCTTGTGTGCATATGCAGTTTTCCAGAATTTTTATAGCACCATTGAAAACTTCTTTCTAGGTGCTATATATATGTTCAGATACATACGTGCATGCATCATGCATAGTTTTCGGGTTACATTTTTTATAGTTTGGTACATTGAAGCTTCAGTTGTTTTGTGTTGGACATTTTTTCAGCGATCGGCTTCAACGTTGAAACTGTTCAGTACAAGAACCTCAAGTTCCAGGTGTGGGACCTTGGTGGCCAGACGAGTATTCGGCCCTACTGGAGGTGCTA